>JAOTNS010003490.1:0-177136 GCA_028476615.1 Culter alburnus
GACTTACCGCCACCTAGTGGCGATATCACTTATATAATCCAAGTATTTCATTTTGTCATTTCATATTTCTGAATAAAAATGTTGTTTAAAATATTAATCTCATTATATTATTCAGTGGTAATTAATGTGTAAATGTATTTACTGTAAGTAGCTACATCTGAAAGCATCATGCAGTTGACTGATAGTGATTTAATTGGTAACAGCCTAGTGTCATATTATTCTAATTTATTTGACTACATTTAAGAATTTAACATTATAGATAGCATACATATTTAATAAGATTAGGAAAGAAATTATATATAAAGGTAAAAAAATACCCCTGAAAATGATTTGTCCCATATGGGAAAGTTAATTTCTGACATTGGTAGAGGCATTAAATAAACCTTTCATCTCTGGTTTATTGTACAAAGTCTTATTTCAGGGTTTTATTCATATAACTAAACAAGTTCCCTAAATCGTTATGTCAAATTCATATTTCACTAAAGCCAATCACTGAAACATTAGATAATGGCATTATGATATCCATCTGTTGACTGAATAAAAATCATATTAGAAATATAATAGATGCGCTGTGAACATTAACTACGATGGTGGTCAGCAATAATAAAACAGGCAGTGTGTCAAAGGTGTTGGCTATTAGGTAGTTGTGAGTGCAAGTGCGAAGTAAATTATTATATCTGAAATAATAATATTTCTGAGATAAACACGTCAAATTTATGGACACACAGGAGAAAGCCTTGTCTAGGCTCGTCTCAATTGTTTTCCAATCCATTCGTTCGTCTTGGCTGTTTGATAGAAAGATATTAAATGTAGTTGCAATAAACGCGTTAAATCTATCGCAGCGAAGGACTATTATTCTGCTCCGCTGAACTGCGGAAGAACTGATGATGGCACCGTTTAATGTTTGGTTGACCAATCAGTGGAAACCCAGATAGCAACTTTGTGTCGGACCAGATGCGGCCCACATCTGGCACATGCAGAATGATGATCTGGGCCACATGTGGCAGGAATGATGGCATTTAGGCGAACCGCTCCTGTTTGCCATATCTGGGCCACAAGCAGGCCATAGAAATGCCACATGTCAGCCAAGAGCAAAGAAATAAACCAGAAATGGACCTTATCTGATCCACAAAATATTTATATATTATTTATAGAGTCCTTTCAGCATTAACAAGCCTGTTATCAAGCAGAATCACTGAAGGAAAGAAGGAAACAGAAAAAAAAGAGATGAGCAGAAACACAAAAACTACAACTGACTTCAGCCACAGCCTTAGAGGAAATCAAGGGAAGATAAAATACACTAAATCTCTGAAGATCTGATTAAACAACTCCACAAACAGCATTACCAGCTTCACTTATCACTAACCAGACTGACTTTATTTCTGTCAGACATCTACAAAGTTTCGATTTGAGAATTACAGAAGTTTAACTCTCATTTGTTTATTTTGAGGTTACCATGATGGGATGGATTTTTTCCATAGTTTTTACATAAGTGACCTGTTTATTTTTTGTTTACAGGTTTTGAGGAAAATCCCTTTCCAATTCAATTCCGCTCGAGTCCGCGCTCCACACACTCTCCCACGGACACTCTCTTCTTTCTCCACTGTAACTTGCGAAATTCCCCACAGTGTTTTCTAACTCCTCTTATCTGAATCACGCAGCAGAAACCCCGGGTCCTGAGCAGAGAGCTCAGATAGCTGACAGAGAGACACCGTTTGTGTTTCACCACGCTTTTATCCTCTGAATACAGACTGAGAGATTAATACTTCAGCTTTTTTAAGACAGGTTTCATGAATTTAATGAATGACTGTACCTATGTAGTTATACACTAACTCTGTTAACTGTATATAGTAATGTATAAAATACTTATTGTAGAACTTATAAATACATACATTTCTGACTGCACTGTATTAAAGTCTCTCACTCACATAAAATGACACTATTGTCACTTTAAAACTACTTTACAGCACAATTTGAATTTGTCTCATAATTGATCACTAATGTGATGTTGATGAAGCTCTAGTCTGAATGGAGATTTTTTTACAGTGTACTGACTAACAGTAAAAAATCAGACATTTGCATTATAGATCTTAAAGTAATAATTAATGGTTTAATCATTACTGGTTTAATCATATTCAGTTGTGCTAAAAATGTAATCGACATCCTGACTGATGATGTCAAAGATGAACATTTCAAAGTTTAAAACATTTTAACACTATTCTCACTTGAGGTGATAAAGACACACAAAGCCTGTTACTGACAAACATGACAAAGATTGGTTAGTGTGAATGATGCCTCGATCCAAAAAGCTTTAATCATTTACATTAACTAACATTAACAAAGACTAATAAAATATATTGTTCATTGTAAGTTCATGTTAATCAATGCATTAATGTTAACAAATCAAACCTTACTGTAGTGTTCACGAGTTCATGTGCCCATATAATCTTAGCGTAAGTGGTAAACAGATTTGGCTTGCCGTCTGCTATAGAGGGGCTCGGAAAGAATATCCTTGAGCTCCGATTGCCCCCCCATAACAGGCAAAATAAGTACAAAAGGAGGAGGAGGGATGCCAAAAGAACTAACAACAGGAAGAGGTAAGATGCTGGTTTTATACCTTGGTATTAATTGGAAGATTAGATGGGCGTACTCCTCCCGAAATTACGTGTATTAACTTCACTTAAAGACATTTCAACAAGAGACAGCAGCGACTGGGCAGAGGAACTGGTTGAAGTGTGAAGAGGAGGAACATTGGAACCACAGGAGAACTTTTGCTGGACGGAACCAGCGGGGACAGGGAATCATCCTCTTCAAAACAGTTCTCTTTAAAACAAAAAAAAAAAAAAGTCCAGCACTTGCTCATCCTCTGTGGCTCCACTCCATCCCCTCGAACTGTACGAGGACTCCCATGACGGCTCATGAGCAGGGACTTTCTGAGTGGTAAATTTTTTTTACTTCGTTCATTTAGACCCTGGTCCCTGCAGTCCAAACATCGAGTACCACCCCAAAGTCCCTAGTTCCTAGTTTGCAAATGCCATTTCAGGTGTATGTGACATTTGAAACTCTTTTTACATTGAGACCTTTTAAGCTTTTCACCAGTGAACCTCATGTGAATCTTAAGATTTCCTTTCACTGTTAAATTCTTTCCACATTGAGGGCAGTGAAACGTTTCTCTCAACTTGCACTCTCATGATGTGCATCGTAGTTTCCTTTTGTCTTGAAGCTCTTTCCACAGTGAAGACACTTGTAAGGCTTCTCTCAGTTGTGATTCTCATGTGGACTTCCAGGTTTTGTTTCCCTCTGAAACTTCTTTCCACTGTTGCATGTGAAGACTCTCTCCAGTGGGAATGCTCATCTCACCTTTAGTTTTCAGGTTCTGTTTATGAGTTTGTGGTTACTAAAATATTTTCCCCGGTCATGATCTCATGGCCTTTCTCGACAGATTCTCTTCATTTCATTCATTCAGTTCTGACCTCTCCGCTTTCAGCGTCCATCAGTCTATAAAACACCAAAAATAATGTAACACATTTAATGGCACAAAGACATGAAAACATGAAGGGTCATGACTGCTTGCTTTATTGTCTTTTCATGTTTCCTGGGGTGCAACTTATAATGTTGTTTGCTTTTTACATCACAAATGGGTCATAATTTAGAAATAAAAGGCATTTTTCCTACCCTGATTTTAGCCCTCTAATTTGAATGCTCTGTTTTAAGGGGCGTGTCTGCTGAGAGACTTCAGTGTAAACGCCCACCGCTGTGATTGGCTGACATCTTTGCAATATGAAATAGTTACTGTGGCGACCAGGGCGGGCGAGAGCCGTGAGGGAACTGCGAGGCCGGTGGCGCGAGAGTTAATGAGCTTCACCTGGGAGGACGCACATAGACGTTGGAACAGGGGGGCGGGGGAGGCGGCCGCCCCCCCTGTTCAAACATTCTCCCAACATTCTTCCAATACAGAATCTGAATTAAATGTGTTTGATTTAAGCCTACATTTCAAAATTCTGTGTCATAAAATTATATCGCGCATACAGCTCAACTAACGCGATCGTTATAAAGGTGTTTAAATAACAATACACTTCCACTTGCATGTATTTGACAATCGGAATATAAGATATTTCATGCCAAAGCTAACACATATACATTCATAAATCAGTCAATTTTGTATTTTATTATGAGATATTTTATTCTAATGTGATCATGACCCAAATCACTGCTGGACCAAAGGCTCGCATTTCGACATTTGCAGTAAAAACTTGAAATATAATTCTCAGAAAATGCATTAACTACCAATATTGGAAACGTCTGTTTATATACTCCCTTAGATAAAGGAGTCCAGACGTTGGAAAAGATATCATTCTCACATGCATTTATATTTAATAGAGGGAAATAGACATGCATGCATGCGTGACACAAAAAATCTTTAACTTTTATGTAAGGTCAAAAATTTTTTTAGTATTCTGTCATTACACTACGGTTATTACATTGTCTGCTTATAGTTGCTTCTTATTTATAAATACGGCAATTGATTGATAAAACATTGATCCAAAATTAAGATACAATTATACAAAACGAATATCTTTTAAAAGAGTTTTCTATAAAACAAACTTAATGAAGTCGTCAAAATCATGTTTTACCAAAAACAGCTCCTGTTGCAAGGAGGGCGCCAGCGCCTCTGCCTTTCAGCGCTATGCCTCGCGAGTGAATGATAGCCCTGAAGACGCCTAGCATGATATACCTTTTAGTGGTAGTATACCTTTAGTTAAATTATACCTTAAGAGTCTTCGTAGCGCGCTAAGAGACAATGTTATGCGGAAACCACACCCCCCACCCCCCCCCCCCCCCCAGCCCAGGTATGATGCGTTTCATGTGCGTAATGGGATTCCAAACGCTCTTCTTTGGTCAGAACATGGAGAGCGATCGCGGATAGGTCCTGTCCTATGCACCGAAACTTTGACAATGCAACAAAATATTTAAAGAGCATCACGCTATTAAAATCTATATTATGTTACGCACCGATATATAACAATAGGCTATTAGTCAATATTTTTTTATTTAGGTTAAGCAGTGATTGGATAACGTTTTTTTTTTTTTTTTTTTTATTTAACATTTTAATTTAAGGCCCACCCACAATTGGTCTGGCCCATCCAAAACTGGAATTCTGGCGCCGTGCCTGGGCCACATGAGCTGTGCATAACGCCCACAGACGTGAAGTGAACGAGACAGAGGCTGTCCTGTACTGTCTGAAATGGTTACCTCTGTGGCTATGCATTGCAAACAGATTGAACTAATCATAAGTCAGTCCAGGATACATAAACAGCCTATATAGGCTACCTAACAGTTTAATAAGGTTCTTTTGATTTTATAATGTTATTAAACTAACTATGAAATTAACATTAACTAAGAATATTATGCTTTTATAAGTACTTTTCATGTCATTGGATAATGAATTAACCCATGTTAACTAATGATCCTGTTCTCAAAGTTACTGATCAATAAAATATCGAAACATTTCTAACTAGGGCATGTTGTAGTCCATATTAAAATTCAAAATGTTTAAATTTTGAACTAATAGCCTATTAAGTCTTTACGTATTAATTATTTGGTGCGTGATGAACAACATTGAGATTACAAAAAAACTGAATGGCTGTTTGAAGCATTTCAGTTGCTTTGTTTGTGGGGTTTCCGGGGTAACCGCTGCATTTCTGCTGTTCCATCAGTGCCCTCTGCTGTCAGAGAGTGAACGTGCACTTTCATTCAGCGCGTCTCCTTTCCGCCTGTGCTCTCTTTCACTTGGGCTTTGTTTACATCAGAGCGCGGGCCCTTTGGCACAGAATACAGCTGTGTTGGCAATTTTATACTGTTGATTTGGAAGTATTCTTAAAATGCATTATAAAAATTTTAATAATTGGTAATAATTATTATTTACGGTATTTTGAAATGCCCATGATAATATCATGCATATTCATTATCGCGATATATTGCATTACCGACTATCGGCACAAGTCTAAAACATACAGCAAGTTCTTCCACAGACTGGATAAAATATTTATTAAATTCATTGGCAAATTCAGTGCTATCATACTAAGTCTTCCATTTATGTTCAGCAACACTGGTTTTCTTTGTGTGCCTTCTCGTTTAGAAAGTTTGTTAATGCACTTCCAAAGGAACAAGCCATTTCCTCCTGACTCTGTAATCAATTGCTCAAAATATACAGTAGGAAGTTACTCTACCAGGATCATTCAGAGCACCTTTATTTAAAATTTAGGATATCTGTGTTTTTGTTAGCAAAGACTTTTTCAAAGCAAGATCTCTTTTTCATTAGTTGATGGATCTCTGAATTTAGCAATGGTAGGGATGCACTGTTTTGTCTACATTTTAATGATTGTGTATACTTTAGAATATATTTATCCAATGGTTCTCATAGTTTCACAGTTTTTATCCAGCTCATCAATTTGTAATACATCATTCCAATTAATATTTTTTTTCATTTTCAAATTTTGGAATTTTACTCTACAACTCCTGGTTTAAAAGTTTGACGAAATTTACTCTGCAAACGGTTCTTTGTTAATTTTTTAACAACCAGGATCATGTTATGTGTAACGAATGGGACTCACAGGCAAGGGATCCAAATGCAGCGTTTTTATTGAAGTAGAGTGGTCGTACAGGCAGTGGTCAATAGGAACAAACACAGTGTCAGAGCAGGCAGATTCTTGTCGTGAAGCAGGCAGTAAAAGGTCAGGGCAACAGGCAGAGTATCAGTCCATAAACAAAGCAGTAATCCAACAGGTAACAGGCAAGCTTCACCACGATAAACAGGACCAGACGGCCGGCCGGCAGGCAGGCAGATAGATGCTCAGAAATGCAAACACAGGGTAAGGCAAGACTTCACAATTGACATGAGGAAACAGACAGCGAATACAAGCGCGGGGCCCACGTAACTAATTGATGAGCTACCCCTGTGAGGTAATCAGAGTCCAATCACGGGGCTTGTGGGAAGTGTAGTGAAGCAGTCCGTGCGTGTGTGTGGGTGACTGAATGCTGAATGGCAGTTGCAGGGTGTATGGGAAATGGAGTTCTGGTATGATATGGATAGTCCGGATTGGAGTGCCCTCTGGTGACTGTGACGGGCACTCTCTTCTGTGATCATGACATTATGATTGACAAACCTGTCAGAAGATTATATATTTTTATTACCCTTCAGGTTTATTTGTTAAATGCCAAATCAATAAGAGTTTTACTTGTTTTTGTTATCCTCATTGGACCTTTTCATTAACTGGTTGAATTTATGTTTAGCTGTAATCAATTTCAGTTTCTGCTTACTACGTTTGTCTGCCCAATTTATGTTAAAATCTCCAAATAAAATAGTTTCAGTATGACAATTTAAAAACTTCAACAATTCCTCTAAATTATAATAAAAAGAAGAATCATGTGAAGGTGGGGGGTGACTTCTGTTTCGCTGACTGTGTGAAGAGTTTTGAAAATGTGGTTTCGGTATTGAACAATGCTTGTTAGCAACTGAAAAAAACTGTAATAAATAGAACATTACATAGTATAAAAATACAAAATAGAATTGTATTTGGACTCTCTTTTTATGTAATGTTTATTTAACCAGGAAAATGAAGTGTAACAGACATAAATTTACATTTGATATATTTATAGATTTATTATTTTGAGATGCATAATTCTTTTTGCTACTTTAAGATGAATGACTTTGTTTCACGGTTAAAGTTTATTGTTTTGATATTTTGATTGTTAGTGTAATAAATCCACACTGTAGCAGATTCCAAGAGATCAAGAGCTCAGGACTTCCAGTTCAACTTATTGCAAGTGTAGTTGTGAACTTGTGCAGTGTAAGTAAAGACAAACATCAGAGTTAATGAGACTTAGGGAAGTTAGTGAGGGAAGGGCAAAAAATAGGGAATAGGAATAGGGAACAAGTCAATAAAAGTTGGAATAATTAGTGGTCTAAGGTGCTGGAAACCGACTGTATTCGTACTGTTTTGACATTTATTTAAGTTTCTCACTAATAGCAATTTATAAATGTGCAGGAATGAGAGATTAAGTAATACTAATGTTGTCCACCAGAAGGAGACACAGGATAAGAAATCATTTGTTCTCATAGATCAAAATCTGTGTAAATGGTTCAACTTCAATAGATTGACTTGTAGAAATCTGTGATCTCCTAAATATCCTACTTCATGATCATTATGAATGATTGGACATCGCATCACTAACATTTTTCCACTGTAGTTTTCAGACGGTCCATATGGGATCCAGCGAATAAAACCAACTTTACCGCCCAATAAATGTGTCATGTTGTACTGTATGTTAATTTTGTGGCAAAAACCTTGACAATAATTTATTGTTTTTATCATATTGTTTAGTATATTTATTTGCTTGGTCAGTGTCGTTGTGGGTTTTGTTTCTTTTGCAGTTGTAGACTGTAAGGACCTTATGAAATAACTGAAAAAACTTTGGTGAAGTGATATGAACTGTAATGTGGTCAAGACCTGCTAGAACTACTTCAGTCGGTGTTTTCCCGAAATACACACACATTAGAACATTCGTCAACCAATCAGATTCAAGCATTCAACAGCTCCATCTATAAAAGTTCATAAATCTTCAGAGCTGCAGAAGTTGTCCAGAGTTTAGTGGTCAGTATTTTGATGTGTTTTCTAAACCGTGACAATGTAAAATTCCTTCATTCAAACAAATTCAGTGTTTTCACACATAAGAAGGAATTCAAATATTTAAATATTTGTTTTTAAAATAACTTAAAGAATTTAAGATTTGACGTATGGTTAACATAGCAGAGTCTTACATTTAATTTACTGTCAGATGAACAATTAAGACTCAAATCTCTGAGTATCTGAAGTTAGTGCAGGTTCTCTAGTAAAGAGCAGATAATGTGTAGCAGCGGCTCCCATACAAGAATAATGTACAGTGAGACATTTAAGATTATTTACAAGTCATACTATTACAAATAATTGGAATAGAATTTCAAAAAATTTATTGATATGAATATTTTTGTGTGAGTGGATTCTGACTAAATGAATCCCTCTGATTGGCCATTGAGTTCAAGAGATCAAAACATTTTCTGTGATCAAACATTAATTGTCGGACCCCTGCAGTACCGCTGTGAACCCCCGTTTGAAGACCCTTGTTTAAAGTTAATAAATACATAATTCAATTCAATCTTAACCTTTTTTTAGTGTGAATTTGACCATGAAACTTGGAAAAGAATTTGACACTGTTAAATTATATTGGAATTGAAAGTTGTTGATGTTTTTTGATAGTTTAACTATTTATTATGCTGTTTGATTTTCATCTCTCTACAGGTTGTATAATTGGGCATGTACCCAGACCCATGTCATTATACACATTTGTGTCCTGATATGTCACAAAAGGCACACACACACACACACACACAACACACACACACACACCACACTTTCACACACATTCACTCTTGACTTTACAGACAAGCTCACACACTCACTGTTCATCATGTTCATCTTTCTGCACACTTTAAAGTATTGCACACACACACACCCACACACACCACACACCACACACACACACACACACACACACACACATCATGTTTGTGCTCTGTGACATTTCAGATCTCAATGATTTAACACACATTAATTTGTGCTTTAAGTTTGTTTTTTCTCTTTAATAATGGATTCACTGCTAAATTGATCTGAACTGAGAGAGTGAAGAGTGTGTCATTGTTCTCTACAGGTTGAGTGATTGTGGAGTCACAGATGAAGGTTGTGCTGCTCTGACTTCAGCTCTGAGATCAAACCCCTCACACCTGAGAGAACTGAATCTGTCTGGGAATAAAATAGGAGATTCAGGACGTGAACTGCTCACTGCTCTAAATAATTCTCCACATTATAAACTAGAGACACTGTTGTAAGTAATAATTTCAAATAAATAATCACATTTTCATATAGCTGAACATTTATATATTTATATGCATATTTGGTCCCACTTTATATTAGGTATCTTTAACAACTATGTACTAACATTTAAATGAATCATTTGGTTCAATGCAATGTTTTTACATTGTACTTACAATTAAAAAAATACCTACATTTAATTACATCTGTAAATAATTTCATTACATTCATAATTACACTGTTGACCGTTCCCTTACACCTTAACCCACCCTTAAACCTACCCATACCTTACCCATATTCAACCTCAATAGCAGCAAAAGTGTTTTCAACACAATATGAACACAATAAGTACATTGCATTTGATAAACAGAGAGATTTGGTTTGTCTATAATTGATCTGTATTAAAATAGTTAAGTCTCCTCACGGACACTCTCTTCTTTCTCCACTGTAACTTGAGAAATTCACCACAGTGTTTATAAACTCCTCTGATCTGAATCACGCAGCAAAACCACAGGGTCCTGAAGCAGAGAGCTCAGAGAGCTGACAGAGAGCTTACATACTGAGATTAGATTAATAATTACAGCTTTTTAAAAACATTATAAACGTTAATGATGACAGTACAGTAGTTGAGTTATACACTAACTCTGTTAACTTGTATGTATATATTAAATACTGTATAACTATATAAATAACATACACTGTAACAAATTTCTGTAGTTTCACACCATTATTACTGTAAAATAAATAAATCCTTACTGTAGAACTTGTAAACAGCATGTTGCTGTAAATCTGCAAACCATCATGGTTACATTTTAATGGTGGGTAAATTCTACAGTAAATATATTTTTTACTGTGAATCACACAGAAATTTTGAGCAGGACTTTTTTCAGCAGCAGAAACTGAGGAGATTCCACAATTTCTTTAGGATTTGACTTCAACAAGGTAACTTTGCTCATATTTTGCAATGTTAGGTTAATTTACCAAGGTTTCCTCATGTAAATTTACCTGTGTTTGGAGTGCGCCAGGAGAGAGATGCAGAGAGCGCACTAGTAAGCCATATCATTACAAACATAACTATTTGCTCATATAGTTTGGATAGATTTTTTTTTTTTTTTTTTTTTTTTTTTTGATAATGTCATCAGTTTGGTGGAGTAACATTGCTGGATAAAAGTAAACTGGAACTGTATCCATGCACATGCATGTGTGTTAGCAAAGTGCACTAGCTGTTTCTTGTTGTTTCTCTAGCTATGGCATGATGAATCAAATACTGAAGCAGGCTGAAGTAAAATACAGCAACATGCAGGTAAGTATTTTAAACAGCACAACATTTTTCAAAGGATCATGTTTTTCTGAGCTTCTTTGCCAGGCAAAATACAGCAGCTACATAGAATAGATGCTAGCCTTTTAAGTGAATAATGAGCTTCACCTGCGAGGCGCACCTTGAGTCTCTCATGGAGGAGCTCCGGAAGCATAAAAGGAGGAGCGACGACAGTGAAGGACGAGAGAGGACCAGGCCTGGATATTATTTGATGTTTGGTTATGTTTTTGTGGCATTACTTTTGTTTATTCTTTGTTTATTTTGGTATTAAAGTTTTGTTAAACATTCGCCGGTTCCCGCCTCCTTCTTCCCATACTTACGAACTGTGTTACAATGGTGAATGGTTCAATGAGTTTTGTTCGGGAACTTGATTGATACAAAATCGATATGATGAACTATGTACATCGTTGTGTTGTGGCCAATCGATGTTTTGTCATGACAGCGAGTTCATATGTTCTCAAGACCACAAGTTTAGTGTAAAAAATCTACATGACCATATAGTAACATGCTTTTCATTTGTTTCTATAGTAACTGTCATTAGTTCATTTGGTTTCAGCTGTGTTTGATTAATTAGTTTCATTTGTATTACCTACTTAAGTTGTGCCTTGTCTCCATTCTCTGTTTGGTGTTACAATTATGTTAAGGTGTCACTCTGCCTGTGTAGTGGATTGTTTTGCTTTTTGGGGATTTATTAAACTTGGTATTGGATTTATTTTCAATAGTCTTCTTCTGTCCGCCGGCACACACACCCATTGTGTGACAATAATATAGTATAATTATTACAGTACGTGTTTAGGAAAGTCACAAAGACGAGGAAACATTCAAGGACAGACTTTAATGACAAAACAGGAATAAAAAGAAATGCTATCTGTCACAAGAACTGATGAAGACTAAGGGAAAACTGAGGGCTTATAAGCATGAACAAACAAAGGGACCTAATGAGATAAATAATTAATGAGACAACAGGTGAACAGAATGATTAATCAAACAGACTGAGAAACAGGGTTAATATAATATATTATAATGTAATATAATATAGCCATTAATGCCATAATTGAAAATAATAAGTTTGTTTAAATTTATAGTAAATTTATTAATATTCTCCCTTTATGACTATCCCATGTTGCTACAGTCATCCAGGTTTGTTTACGCATTAAGATGATGTTTCCTCAACACAGGACATGGCCATGATTTTTTTGGGATCGTCAGTTCAGCTCCATAACTCCTGAGCTTGTGAATCAGTATATGGTGTACATGAATCCGGGCACTTGTAAGAACAGTAAAAACACTGGCTCACACATTGGGACACAGATGACTCTATTTCTGGTGACAACACAATGTCATCATTTTATAACTCCACTACTGGTATTCATGAACAGCAGCAGAACTAATATCTTTCTGACATTATATTTAATGTTTCTAAAAAACTTTGTGATACTTTGCTTGTTACATATATGTGCAACAATTCAGGGATAAAAATGTTAGTTACTGACCTAGGGAGCTGATTGAGGCCCACTCATGATCATGTCCACACTAGTTAATATGGTCAACATAGTAATATTAATGTTGACTGGATTGTTTAATTTATCCAGACCAACTTATCACATTATCATCAAGCCATCGGTCTTGCCTTCTTAGTCGTCTACAAGTTTCCCATTCAGGAATAAAGTCAGTATTAAGGATTTTGAAGCTTAAAATTCTACAGTTTTTGAATTATATTTACTTTCTGTTTTATTAATTTCCAATTGTATCTGGACATTTTGATTCAACTTCAACAAAGATGATGGATTTGTATGTTTAGGGGTGTTGTATACCAAATAATAAAAATGTATAGCCTATAAATGTATATAATGTAAGATATTTTATGCCTATGTATTTTCACATTTAAAATGTTTTAAATAAATGTCATTTTGTGACAAAAACCATGTCTTCATTTTACAGTACACAATTAAAGCAGTTTACAGTAATCTTATATTTGCTGTGATAAAAAAAATACAGCAGTAATAATAGAAAACTGTGAAATGTACTGTAACTTGCTGGCAGCAATTAGCAAGTAAGATGCCGTGTTCTATTCCACAGCATGCTTACTGTAAATCCAACTATTTTGTTACTATGTTTATTATTATACAGTAATTTTACTGTAATAATAAACACAGTAAAAAATAGTTACCATGATTCAATTTACAGTTACTATTTTGTTACGGTGTTTATTATTACAGTAAAATAACTGTATAATAATAAACAGTAACAAAATAGTTACTGTGATTACATTTACAGTAAGCGTACTGTGGAATAGAACATGGCAACTTACTTGCTAATTGCTGCCAGCAAGTTACCGTACATTTTACAGTTTTCTTTTTACAGTGTTGTGTTACTTAATATTTTTTTGGAATCCGTGATACTTTTTTCAGAATTCATTGATGAATAAAAGGTTAAAAAGAACAGTATTTATTCAAAATATAAATCTTGTCTAACAATATAAATTTTTACTCTCACTTTTTATTTAACACATCCATGCTGAATTAATGTATTCATTTCTTTAAAAAAAAAGAAAGAAAGAAAATAAATTACTGACCCCAAACTTTTGAACGGTATATTGTTACAAAAGATTTCTATTTTAAATAAATGCTGATATTTTTTAACTTTTTATTCATCAAAGAATCCTGAAAAAGTATCACAGGTTATACAATAATAATAAGCAGCACAGCTGTTTCCAACATTGATAATAAATCAGCATATTACAATGATTTCTGAAGGATCATGTGACACTGAAGATGGAGTAATGATAGTGAAAATTCAGCTTTGCATCACATAAATTATATTTTAAAGTATATTAAAATAAAAAAAACATAATTTGAAATTGTATTTCTGTATTTATTATGAAATAAATGCAGCCTAATGAACATATAGACTTCGTTCAAAAATATATATATCTATATATATATATATATATATATTATAATATAGATATATATATTTACAAAGTATCTAGTAGCTAGCTACTAGAGTAGTTTTTTCATTGGATACTTTTTTTACTCTTACTCAAGTAACTATAAAGATTATTACTTTCACTTTTACTTGTACTTTTACTTGAGTACAGTTTTTGGATACTCTACCCACCTCTGCAAATAGTATTATGCTTAATATTTTTGAAATATATACGAAAAGAGTCGGGGTTGTTTAATATTTCATTTTGTTCAATATATGCAGACATTGCAGATAATCAATCACTAGTTGCCTGAGGCTATTAATATGTTTTTGTTTGTTTTTTAAATAAGACGAAAAAGAGGCAGAGTGGTGTTTTATAACACATTTCGTTTTATTGTTGGCTAAAATATACATACAGAGATAACCGGAGAAGCCAGAGCGAGCTGAGTGACGTTATCAAGTACGCTGCTTGTGCCATTTGTAGAATCTCCGGACTTTTGTTTTCCCGTTCACGGGAGTTCGTTCTCCTGAGTCGAACTTTCCAAGTCATAACCATCTATGGTCCTAACTACCAAAGACGCGAGTCCGAACTTTGCGAACTTGGTTTTTTGAGAAACGCCTATGGGACAGTCTTGCGCACGCACTTCCTGTCGCGTGCACGAGCTCTCAAGTGGCCAGTGCCGCAAGTATGTGTATATGGACAAGGCATAAATGAACACAGTTGATGTTTCGCCATTTGTAACAACCAGGAATATTCTACAACAGGAATATCGGTGTGTTTTAGAGGAACCTTTATAAAAGGTAAGTCGTGAATTTACGTTTAGATACTTGATAGAAAATGTGGAGGAGTTTTATATTGTTTCGTGTTTTCTGTGGTTTATTTCAGCATTTGTGTGAACATACAGTAACATTGTGTATTTGAGTGAACGCCGCGTCTCTTGATCCTGTCTGAGGAAAAGCTGAATTATTGTGTTTGTACAAGATCTTCCATCCAGAGTCAGTGTTGGAGATCAGATTCAGTTTCAACTGTTCAGATTCATCATGGATGACACACAAACATCCAGAGATGAAGATTTTTCTCCAGAATGCAGGTACTTTGAATAAACACTAGATAAATATCTGAAGATATTTTGATATTTTGTTAAGATGTAAAAAGATGTTTGATGATAAATGCTTATAAGACCTTGGGCCATATTTTAACTATCTAAGCTCATGGTCTGAAGCTCACGGCACTCAGGGTGTGTCCGAATCCACTTTTGGGGATCCACTATAAGGACGGGGAAATGGTCGGTGCGTCCGGTGTCGTGTAATATTAAGTTTCTGTGGGAAAACTGTTCCAGTGGGTGGAGTTACCTGAATATTTTCATGATATTTCCCCTGTTGTGGGCGTGGCCTTGAGACAACATATAGACGAATGGAACTGAAAATATTAGTGCTCAAATCAAACTCGTTTAATGGATTATTTCGAAACGGTAATGACGATTCAATGTTTAGCATTAACTGCAACAGATGACATTTTCAAAACTATGAATATATTGTGAAATATGATAAATCTGTACTGTTTTCCCCGATTGATTACAGACACAGGAGAGCAAACAATCAGCGAATAACCCATGATCGTACTGTTTATTACTATTTGATGTCTTTTATCTTTTTTTTTTTTAATTATTATTTCATCTGAGGTTTTCAATTTAATTTAAATATTTTGGTTAGTATCATGTATACCCTTTTGCCATTCAGTGACAACAGTAGGTACAGTAGAGTGTTTACAACAATGCCTGAAATAAACTTCTATTTATCTGTGCCCTAATAAAATGTATATAAACTAGCCTGGTGTGAGCATTTGTGTATTTTAATTTATTTATAGCCAGTGATTCCGAGCCTGCACAACCACGTCAGTAAGGCTCAAACTTCCTTTAGGTCATTCCACGAAATCGGTGCCTTTTCAACTTTGAAAAATAAAAAAATAAAATAAGGTTAATGTTTAA
The DNA here is from genome assembly GCA_028476615.1 of Culter alburnus. Lineage (NCBI taxonomy): Eukaryota > Metazoa > Chordata > Actinopteri > Cypriniformes > Xenocyprididae > Culter > Culter alburnus. Next base: position 16,143 of record JAOTNS010003490.1, read on the forward strand.
AAAAAAAAAAAATCTATGAAATGAAGACAACTTTAAATGACAACAAATTGCATTGTGCCATCTCAGGCTATACTTTTTTTTATTTTATTACTACTTTTCTTCCTCATGTTTTGATATTTTTGTCAACCCTGTTACAGACATAATCATCACTATGTACTACAGTTTTAATTAGAACTATGTATAGATTTCACATATATGAGCAGTATTTTTGTCCCTTTTTTCACTGGGGTTGTTTCAAATTTGTTTTGTTTTTTAAAACAAATCTTATATTTGTCATTCAGATGACCAAAAACATCCTAATTTTGAAGGCTGATCACCTGTCAATTAAGAAAAATATATATATTTACAAGAGAGATATTAAAAGAAGGGCTTTGTCCAAAACAAAATAATGTGATTGTTACAGCTGAAAAGCTTGGAAGGCCATTTCAAATATTATTTTTACATTATTTATGAAATTAATGAGAGTAACAGGATTGACATAATGGTAATAGGACTGACCAGAGTAACAGGGATGGCGGGACACACATTCTTCAGCATACAATCTACTTATTTTTTTTTTACATTATACTATAAAGTTTCTTACTTTTTAATTTACATTATATTGTATTGCATTCACTTTTACATGGCTGTATTAGTGAAACATTACATTTCTAAGAGATCAAGAGCCTTATTTATAAAATGTTGTACAGAAACCGTCCTAAATCTGATCTTATGATCATTTCTCAGATGTGCGTATGTGAGATTCTTAGAATGAATGTAAACATAGAAAACGAGCGTATGTCTCTCTTTCAGATGTGAAATATATAGCCTAAATCGCAAATAATCTTGAACTTGTGCACAGCTGAAAGGTTTCAGATCTCTGCATTGTAAACAACACCTAATTAATGTCATTTACATATGAAAGATCACCAGTCATTGTCCAAATTGTTTAATTTAGAATGGCTGTAAGAATAGCTTAGATTTCCAAAAAACCTGCAGTAATCTGACAAGGAAAAGTGTGTACTGTACGTCTGTTCAGACTCTGATGTGGCACTAAGCACTTTTCCACATTTTTATAAATATGAGCGTTGGCGTGGATTTAACACTCTAAGATCAAATCTGTGCATATGCACATTTATAAATGTTTTAAGGCTACTGTAATTAGACCCATGCGTCCATACGTTTTGTCTGTGTCAGTGTGTCTCCTCACAGAACTTAAAATATACACTGCCCGGCCAAAAAAAAGGTTGTTGTTTGGATTTTAATAGATAAATACTTAAGAACCTATGAATGGATCATTATTACAGTGATTATTATGTTTCTAGCATGTTATATGTTTGGCAATGGTTCTTTTAACCCTAAGAGATGTAGTGTGTAGCTTTTCTTTGCTTAAGCAAATGTGTTGAAAGACATGGCCATATTCCAGGATGACGATGCCAATATTCAACAGGGTTAACTGTGAAAGAATGGTTCACAGAGCACAAAGAATCATTTTCACATAGGAAATGGACACTTCTGAGTCCTGACTTTAACCTCAGTGTAAGTCTTTGGGATGTGCTGGAGGAGACTTTACAGAGTGCTCACCTCTGCATTGTCAATACAAGATCTTGACCAAAAATGTATGACCTCCTGATGGAAATGACATCAGAACATTTATTTCCATCAAGATGTTAGTCTTACATTGAGGTTAAAGTCAGGACTCAGAAGTGCCCATTCATGTGTGAAAATTATTCTTTGTGCTCTCTGAACTAACCTTTAACCATGATGAATATTGGCATTGTCATCTGGAATATGGCCATGATACATATTCCAGCATGGTTGTTTAAGAAATGAAAAGCTACACACTCTGTTAGGGTTAAAATATATTATATATTAAGTTTATATAATACATTTAAATAGTTCATACTTGAATTACGTGATTCCTGTACCAACAATACTAATACTAACAATACTACAAATACTAACTAAAATGTAACTGATATTCATATGCCACCACACTGAATGATATAGACAACAATAATACACCTGGGATGACCTTTTAAAATGTTTGCATTTGACAGAGATAACTGTTAAATACAGAGATGATAAGGTGATTGTCATCCCTGTTACCCACGTCAAGACCTTTTACTCTGAAAAGTAACAGGGTTGACGGTAACAGGTTTGACAATTTCAAGCTAATTTGCTATTTGCTAGCTAACAGACCAGATCACAAAAGCACATTTTGTACACTTAAAAGGGATATTACTTGTAGATAATGATTATGTTACATTAAATAAATAAGTGTTTAAATGTATACTTCAAAATGGTAACAGGTTTGACATTGCATGATATCCCCCCTCAGTCAAACCTCATAAACCATCAAAAATAGAAAATTATAGAAGAGAGAGAGAAACTTATTTTTATTTGAACTGTTGGCATCCTGGTTTAGAGTTGATGTAACTTCCTGGAAGTGATGTCACTGGAATGTACCATTATTTATACAGGGTTCTTTGGTGAGGGGATGACATGAAGTAGGGAACACCGATAAAATGATTTATATTTTATGAAAAATAATGTATACTTATGCTAAAATATTGCTTGACAATAAGACTATACTTAGAACAATATGCAAAAGTGATTTTTGTATCATTTTGCATTCAATTTGCAAATTAAAAGTCCTGCTGAAAAAGAACAATCATAGCAAGGGACAGGCCAAAAAAGTGTTGTAGTACCTAACCAGCAGGAGAGCAATGATGTATGAACTAAATTTGGTGACAGTACGTGTGTTACAGTGAAGTTATTGAGTATTTTTCATAATATAAAATGAGCAAAAGGGTTTTGGGTTTTGCACTTTTCAGACGGTCCCTTCAGTCGTGTATCTCCACCGCCTGCTCATAGAGACCAATTTATTATAAAGCACATTTGAGGAAATTGGGTTGTGTAGCTTGTTGTCTAGGTTACTATGATTGGAAGTGCTGCATTTGTGTTTTAACTACGTTTATCTCACGAGTTATTGATCTGGGAAGCTCGAATCTGTGAATATATTGCCAACTTTACTGAACTGCTTGACATAAGCACTGACTGCATTTCTTTATATTTAAGTCCAACAAGTTCAAACTCTAAGAGCTGTGCATTATTTGTGTACATTATTAACGTATGTTACTAACTGAAACACTACTGCCAGCCAGCGGGACATTAAAGAGGAAGTGTTTGTCGGAGCTCACAGCAAGGCAACGATTATATCTTTGCGAGGGAACGCAAAAGTTTTGCGAGGGAATGCAAAAGATTTGAAAAAAAAAAAAAAAAAATCCTCCCATCCCAAATTTTTTTCCACCAGCACTTAAAATTTCCTTCCTTCCTAATTTCTTTTCCCACCACCACGTCCCTTTAGGGGCTCTGTAAAAGTTAAAGGGTTAAAGTAACACAGTTGCACATTTAGGCTACTTGTATCCATCACATTTCTTTCTTTCTTTCTTTCTTTCTTTCTTTCTTTCTTTCTTTCTTTCTTTTTTAACAAAGCAACATCAACATCTTTCCACACCTATTTGGGAATCACTAGTCTCCAAGTACTAATCGATTATAATAGATTAAAGGTATAGTTCATCCAAAAATGTTGTCATCATTTACTCACCCTTTCGAAACCAGTATGTTTTCTTTTCTTCTGTGAAGAAGATATTCTGAAGAACATTGGGAACCAATAGAACTAATTTTGGTGCCCATTGACTTTTTTTTTTATTTAAGAGTAATATACAGTTTAGAGAAATAACAACTACTAATATATTACTAAATATTTCTTACACACACACACACACACACACACTTATATATATATGTAAAGCATACATCATGTCTGTTCTTTGAAAATATGTTGCACTGAAAAACAACCTACTTTTATGTCATGTTGTGTTAATCGTGTTTAAGATTTGAAAATATTATTCAAAAGTATTTTACAATTTTACAGTACAATTATACAATTTCTGATCTTCAACATTGTAGGGCAGGGATTCCCAAACGTTTTTCTCAGCCAAACTCTGTTGAACTAAAATATTTATTTGAAGTCCCCCTGAGATTAATAAAGTTAATATTTCAGTAATTCAACAACACACTTTCATGTTCACTGTTCTCTGTTGTTGGTTAATGTGGCATGCAGGTAAACAAATTAAATATCTTTTTTAGTGTTTTATTTGATTATTTTGTACAGTTGTATGCTTTTTATCAACTCTAACAAAGCAAAATTAAGTGAATGTCTGCTGTCTGAGATTATTAAAACAGGGCCTTGGCACTCAATGAGAACAGCCTCCATGTATGTCCAGCTTTTGAAAAATAGAATAATATTCTTGAGGTAACTGCTGGCCTATATAAGAAAGACTGGGTCATCAGAACAATGCTTTAAAGGTTTATGCACTGTATTATATAATAAAGTACAAAATGCAATGTTTATGATGACTAAGATTAATAAAACATTCTCCTCAGGTATGTGTTTTATGTAGTTAACAGAAACACTGGCTATATGCGAAATAAACAAGAAATTAAGGATGACTCACAACAGGCTAGCTTATAAACATTTTAATAGGGCACAAGTAATAAACTGTACTATCTCAGATTAGAATAGGTTTTTCACTCATTTGAAAATGTCAACTGTTGCAGTTAATGCTTAACACTGAATCTTCATTACCATTTCAAAATAATCCATTAAACGAGTTTGATTTGAGCACTAATATTTTCAGTTCTATTTGTCTGCATGTTGTCTCAAGGCCACGCCCACAGCAGGGGAAATAATATGAATATTCACGTATGCTCCACCCACTGGAACAGTTTTTCACAGGAACTGAATTTTACACAACACCGGCGCGTTGTCTAAAAGGGTTGTCCCTATTCTCTTATGAGTCATGGGTGTTTTTGGGCATAATGTGCAATAAACCAACCAGAGTCTCGTTTCCCATTCACTTTAAAAGCCAGTTGCACTCGCACCATGGCGGATTCGCTATTTATATGGCGGAATTAGCAAGCAGAAAAACTGAACGCGTCTATAGTGAGGAAACGAATCTGCTTGTGTGCAAGGTTAAAGCACGTGAAAAGACCATCTACGGGACAAGTCGGATTCCACCAAAGCATTTTTATCATTATGCACACAATAATAATTTTTTACATTGTAATCATTTTATTTTTAATATTTGGCATGTTTGTGTGCTGCTGCGCATCCCTGTGTGTGTAGTAAGCAGAATGTACATGCGTTGTGCACCCGCATTTAGGCGCATATATGCGCCATTGACTTTAGACCAGGTTTCAGTTGGTAAATGGCGCAGTCTATTTAGTAACGCTCCAACAATGCGCCTGAACACAACTTGTTTGTAGACCAGCACGGCCATGGGCACACGAATGGACGCAAATGCATTTGCTATTTAAACAACATGGCGCAGGACGTGAAAATGATACATTGAGCCAGGTGTATGATATAGGGCCCCTTATCTTAACGTTATTATCATTATAAATGATCAAATCTGTTCTGTTATAGTTCAGTTCATCAGAAGAGATCAGAACCAGAGTCCAGCTGTCTGTTTATGAAGAGCGACGAGTCTATGAATCCACCAATATTGTTTAAGAGTGGAGATACACAGACTGATCTGAGGTATAATGTTTCTGTAAAAGATATGCATTGATTATGATACAGAATGTAAAAAAGACATTATTAACTCATGTAATCATGTGGTATTCTAATATTACAGCCATGAAGTCCTCAACAGGTTTAGATCAAATCTGAAGAAGAAGTTTGAGTGTCTGTATGAGGGAACAGCACAGCAGGGAAACCCAACACTCCTGAATGAGATCTACACAGAGCTCTACATCACAGAGAGTGAGAGTGGAGAGATCAGTAATGAGCATGAGGTGAGACAGATTGAGACACAATCCAGGAGAGCAGCAACAGAGGACACACCGATCCAATGCAATGACATCTTTAGACCTTTACCTGGACAAGACAAACCCATCAGAACTGTGCTGACAAAGGGAGTCGCTGGCATTGGAAAAACAGTCTCTGTGCAGAAGTTCATCCTGGACTGGGCTGAAGGGAAAGAGAATCAGGACGTCCAGCTCATATTTCCACTTCCTTTCAGAGAGATCAATTTGATGAAGGACAAAACACTCAGTCTTTCAGATCTTCTTCATGTCTTTTTCCCTGAAACAAAAGAAATGGAAATGTCTGGTCTTCTTAATGTCTTTTTCCCTGAAACAAAAGAAATGGAAATATCCAGTGACAAATATAAAGTATTGTTCATCTTTGATGGTCTGGACGAGTGTCGTCTGTCTCTGGATTTTCAGAGCGATGTGAGGTTGTGTGACGTAAGTGAATCAGCCTCAGTGGACGTGCTGCTGATGAACCTCATTGTGGGGAATCTGCTTCCCTCTGCTCTCATCTGGATCACCTCCAGACCAGCAGCAGCAGCTGATCTCGTCCCCTCTGAGTGTGTCCATCGAGTGACAGAGGTACGAGGCTTCAATGAGCCACAGAAGGAGGAATACTTCAGGAAGAGAATCAGTGATCAGAGTCTGGCCAATACAATCATCTCACACCTGAAGTCATCAAGGAGCCTCGACATCATGTGCCACATCCCAGTGTTCTGCTGGATCTCAGCCGCTGTTCTAGAGAAGATGTTGAGCGAAGCAGAGAGTGGAGAGATTCCCAAGACTCTCACTCAAATGTACACACACTTCCTGATCCTTCAGACCAACATCAAACATGAGAAGGACTATGAGAAGAATGTGACAGATGAAGACATGATCCTCAAACTGGGGAAAGTGGCTTTTCAGCAGCTTGTGAAAGGCAATGTGATCTTCTATGAGGAAGACCTGAGAGAGTGTGGCATTGATGTGACAGAAGCATCAGTGTACTCAGGATTGTGCACTCAGATCTTCAGAGAGGAGTTTGGCTGGTATCAGGGGAAAGTCTTCTGCTTTGTTCATCTGAGCGTTCAGGAACATCTAGCGGCTCTATATGTGCATCTCTCCTGTACAAACAACAACATAAATGTGTTTGACCAAATCACCAAACAGAGTTTGCGGTCTAAAGTTAAGGACTTTTATAAACACAATTCATCAAAACATGTTTCATTATCTGAGCTGCATCAGAGAGCTGTGAATGAGGCTCTACAGAGTAAAAATGGACATCTGGACCTTTTCCTGAGGTTTCTTCTGGGTCTGTCAGTGGAGTCTCATCAGATTCTCCTTCAAGGACTAATGAAACAGAGAAGAAGCAGATCTGACAGCAGTGAGAAAACAGTTGAGTACATCAAGAAGAAGATCAGGTCCATTGACTCTCCAGAGAAATTCATCAATCTGTTCCACTGTCTGAATGAACTGGGTGATCATTCACTAGTGGAGGAAATACAACAGAATCTGAAATCTGGAAGAATAGAGGAAGCCAAACTCTCTTCATCTCAGTGGTCAGCTGTAGTTTTTGTGTTGTTGACCTCAGAGAAGAAGCTGGATGTGTTTGATATTAATACATTTGTTGGTGGATACGATAAATCTAAAAAACTGAAGGTTTTTCTGAAGCTGCTGCCTGTGATTAAAGAATCCAGATCAGTTCAGTAAGTATCTTTGAGAACAATCACTTCACTGTTAAAACTTTAAAAGAATAAGTAAGGAATAATTGACTCCGGGCCGTTGAATTATTAGAAAATAATGCACAACCAAATTGGTAATGCGCCACGACTCGAAGCTGATTTTCTAATAATTCAATGGCCCGGAGTCAATTATTCTGCTTATACTACAGTTACCACACCTCAAAACATTGTTCAGATGTTGTATTTCAAGACATTTGTCATGTTCTTGTCCTTAAAACACTCTTGTGTGGGACTAATTTCTTACGCAGCTCATCCCAATCCTCCGTTGCTAATTCCAAAGTGTAATTTCAGAACTAGTAACGGAGGCTTGAGCCATTGATAGCAGAATAATACAGTTATTACCATCATATTATAAAAACATTTTTATAATTGAAAATACTCAATAACAATTAATAATAAATACAATATGTAACTTCTAACCAATATTGATTTCATCAAATTTTCAACAATACCAATGAAACACTAATTTATCATCATCATTCACATAAATAAAATTAACATTTATGCACCACTTCCTTTTAAAGATTAACATATCATTATTCATTTTATAAAATTCATACTCTATTTTAACTCTTGATTCCGCCAAGGCTTTAAACAATTCTTCTATATTTATTCCTCCTCCTTCAATTTCAATTTTATATGCTTTCCAAATAGTTAACTTTGCCTGACCAATTAAAAAATCGGAGAAGATACAGCACTCACTTTGAGACTTAAAATATTTAAACCCAAAAATGAATATTGTTTTTGAAAAGTTCCAACCAAAACCTTTGAAGATGTTCTCCAAAAGATCCAAAAGAGGTATAATTCTGTAACAATCAGAAAAGATATGAAAAACAGTATCTGGTACATTACAAAATTTGCAAACTGAAGATATGTTAAGGTTGCACTTAAACAGTAAAGTTTTCGTTGCTAATGCACAATGCATGATACGCCATTGTAAATCTCCTGATCGTTTTGGAAATGGACTTTTATAAAACAAATGCCATGAAGGAGATTGTATATCAGGGACAGATAGACAACTCCTCCATTTTGTGTCTATCTTATCCTTGAAATGTTCACAAATCATAACTTCACACATGCTATATACAATTGTTGCTTATTACTTTCTGAAAAGGACATATGTTGAAGCTCTCGTAAAGAAAAAAGTTGTCTTACAGACCCATTTTCCTGCCAATTATGTGGTGTATCAAATACTTCAGGAAAAGAACATTGATTTGAACCACCAACAAAAAAATCTTAAAGAAACATATTCAATGATGTAGGAAATTATTATTTTAACTTTCTTAAAACATTCTTCACAATCCTTTCTGACCTTCTCCCCATTTGTTTAGTAATGTCTTGTACAGAAGACCTTTTATTTTGCTCTGTGTCAATTAAATCTCCCAATTTTAAAACACAGATGAAATAAAAGTGTTGATTTCAATATTTGGCTAATAAGATTGATGACATAACCATGAATTATAAAAAAAAAGTGGTTCTTCGAGACCAAAATGATTCTCTCTTTCCACATTAAATATACTCTATGCTCTTAATATAGATCAATAGAAACCATTCACACTAAACCTTTCAATTAGATTATTAGACATTAGGAATAATTGTCAAGTTCCATTTTACTAACAGCTCGTAATACTGCTAAACCAAACATAATCCATGGCTGCGGTTTAGTGTTATAAAGCAGTTTTTGAGCCGATTATAGTCTCATAGCTTTCCATTTAGAGGTTAAATCAATGAGACCTTGACCACCCTCAATCACGGGTAAATTCAGTATGCCTGGAGGAAGCCAATGATGCCCTCCCCAGAAAAAAGTTCACAAAATGTATCTGGAGCAACTGTAAAAGTCCTGCTGGAGGATCTAATACAGTCAGTTGGTGCCACAACATTGAAGCAGCTAAATTGTTTACCACTAAAACTCTGCCTCTATATGATAACTGTGTTTGAATCCAACTCCATCTCTTTAATCTTCCCAGTATCTTTTCAACTACTTCATCCTAGTTCTTCATCATAAATTGTGGAGTTCCAAAAAAAATTCCAAGGATTTTCAATCCCTCTGTATTCCAGTGGCATTGTTGTGGGAGATGAGGTGAAGCTTCTTCCTGCCACTGACCAAAAAGTAATGCTTCTGTTTTATTCCAATTTACCCGTGCTGAAGATGCTTTTTGAAAATAATCCAGATGCTTGCTCAGTTGAAAGATATTTTCTTGAGATCTGACCGTAACATTGTTAGTAACATAGGCAATAAGCCTAACTGTAGTAGTTTCCGATATATTGGGATTGAGGACTGAGATACCTTGCAACTTTTCCCTTAGAACAATTAATAAAGGTTCTATAGATATTATATAATAGTCCTGAGAGGCTGCATCCTTGTCTTACACCTCTATGCACAGGAAAGGGTCTTGTTAAAATTCCATTTATCTTCAGCATGCTGTAAATATCTGTATAAAGTATCTTAATCCATGAGATGAACTGTTCTCCAAATCCAAAAGCTGATAAGTCATTAAAAAGATAACCATGGTCGACTCTGTCGAATGCCTTTTCCTGGTCAAGTGACAAAAGGCCTGCATCAAGTCCATATATCTCAGTAAGATGTAATAAATCACACACAAGAAAAAGGTTATCAAAAATAGAATGTTTTAAAATGCAATAAGACTCTTCATGAATTATAGAAGCCATAACCTTCATCAAGCGATTTGTTAGTGCCTTTGAAAGTATCTTATAATCTATCCCTAAAAGGGAGATGGGACGCCAGTTCTTCAAAACTCCTAAATCTCCTTTCTTTGGCAATAATGTTATTACAGCTCTTCTACAACTGAAAGGAAGAGTTTTTGATTTTTCACATTCAAGAAATACACCATGTAAATCTGGTCCAATCAATGACCACGAAGCCTTATAGAATTCAGAGGTCAGTCCATCCAATCCTGGAGATCGTCCTGCAGACTGTTGTTTAACAGCCGCACTCAATTCTTCAAATGAAAGTGGCTTTTCTAATTGTATCTTCTCATCTTCAATTAATTTTGGAATTTAACCAAGAAAAAAATCCATTGCTTCAAAATCGCAGGATTAAGCGCTATAAAGTTCTTCATAAAAAGACAAAACTTGCGAAATAATTTCTCTCTTCTCTGTTGTCTCTCTTCCATCAGGTAATTTAAATTTTATTAATTAATTTCTTTTCTCAAACCTTTCTTTCCAAACCAAAAAAGAATGATGTTGAACAGTCCATGTTGTTAAGTTGAGTAAATATTGTTTGTACAATTGTTCCTTGATATCTTTCTTCAAACAAATTTTCAAAAGAAAATTATGTTGTTCAAGCAAATCCACACTTCTTGTTCCTTCTCTTTCACTTATGGAGCCATTCAATCTCATAATTTCTTGCTCCAGCTGCTCAATTTTCTTCTGGATTTCTTTTGTATTATTTTTTACATACTGTTGACAATGACTGAATTTGAATTTTCCCAATGTCCCACCATTGACTTAGGGACTTTAACTCTGTCTTTCTCTCTCTCCAAAAGAAAGTGAATAAATGCACAAACGTACGATCTTGCAACAAACTGTTTTTGAATTGCCAATAGGATTTATAAGTATTGTTCAATGTTGAGACTATGACAGAGACATAATAATGATCAGAAATTGGTGTAGGATTAATTTTACTTTCAAAGAATTTTCCTCTTCTACATTTCTGAATGTATATCCAATCTAGTATAGCCCGTGATATTATATTGGAATTTGTTTTCAGCCATGTATACTGCCAACATTTAGGGAAAGATTCTCTCCGCACATCTGTAAGCGAATGAAATGTTATCACCTTCTTAAGAGCTTCTGCTGAATTTGGGTGGGGTTCATCATGATCCTATCAACTGTATGTGTTACAGTGCTGGTGTGTATAGACGAGGCAAATACGGAAAGCCACAATCAGTAGGCTTTAATGACAACAAGGAGCAGAGAAACTACTACACAAGCAACTATACAACAACAAGAACAGACAAGGAGTGAAGGGAGCGAGTCCATATAAAGGGTGTGCAGATGATGATGTTCAGGTGCAGGTGATCCGTGATGATGGGGAGATGGCGAGGGAAGTGAGTGCAGGTGTGGAGACAGTGCATTCTTCTTCTGATTTAACAAGTACATCTGGTGTTATAGGAAGTGTTCCCGGTTCCGGCTGACCTAATTTATGCAGCCTAATAATCCTTTAACGGATTTGAAAATATAAATTGATAATGTGTTATGTGTATGCCAGGTTAAAGAGATGCGTTTTTAGTCTAGATTTAAACTGACAGAGTGTGTCTGCATCCCGAACAATGTTAGGAAGATTGTTCCAGAGTTTAGGTGCTAAATAGGAGAAGGATCTACCGCCTGCAGTTGATTTTGATATTCTAGGTATTATCAGCTGGCCTGAATTCTGAGATCGCAATAAACGTGAAGGACTATAATGCATTAAGAGCTCGCTTAGGTACTGGGGAGCTAAACCATTTAGAGCTTTGTAAGTAATTAGCAAGATTTTAAAATCTATACAATGTTTAACAGGAGGCCAATGCAGTGTTGACAGAACTGGGCTAATATGGTCATACTTCCTAGTTCTAGTAAGAACTCTAGCTGCTGCATTTTGTACAAGCTGTAGTTTATTTATCAGGCGAGCAGAACAACCACCCAGTAGAGCGTTACAGTAATCTAGCCTTGAGGTCATGAAGGCATGAACTAACTGTTCTGCATTTTTCATTGAGAGCATATGTCGTAGTTTAGATATATTTTATGATGGAAGAATGCAGTTTTACAGATGCTAGTAACATGGCCTTCAAATGAAAGATTGGTATCAAAGAGCACACCCAGGTTCTCAACCTCTTAAACTCTGCCAACCCGGATAAGGGATGAAACTACGTCATAATTCATGTGTTACTGCTGTTTTATATTAAACCTGTAGTCTAACTGATGGCGAAGACTTAACAGAGCAGCCATCAAATGTTAGACAGTATTCTAGGTTATTACGTGAAGAAGTTTTTGGTCCAAAAATTAGAATCTCTGTTTTTTCTGAATTTAGTAGTAGGAAATTACTAGTCATCCAATTTTTTATATCAGCTATGTATTCCGTTAATTTTGTGAATTGGTAAGTTTCGTCAGGGCGCGAAGAAATATAGAGCTGAGCATCATAAGAGTAACAGTGAAAACTAACGCCATGCTTCCTAATGATATTCCCAAGGGTAGCATGTACAGAGTAAAAAGCAATGGTCCTAGTACTGAGCCTTGCGGTACTCCATATTGAACTTGTGATATGGAGTTGCGATATGACCTCACTTCGTTTACTACTACAAACTGATAACTGTCAGATAAGTATGATTTGAACCATGACAATGCAATTCCACTAATGCCAACATACAAACCCGATTCCAAAAAAGTTGGGTCACTGTACAAATTGTGAATAAAAAAGGAATGCAATAATTTACAAATCTCATAAATATATTTTATTCACAATAGAATATAGATAACATATCAAATGTTGAAAGTGAGACATTTTGGAATGTCATGCCAAATATTGGTTCATTTTGGATTTCATGAGAACTACACATTCCAAAAAAGTTGGGACAGGAAAAGTTAAATGTACATATAAGGAACAGCTGGAGGACCAATGTGCAACTTATTAGGTCAATTGGCAACATGATTGGGTATAAAAAGAGCCTCTCGGAGTGGCAATGTCTCTCAGAAGTCAAGATGGGCAGAGGATCATCAATTCCCCCAATGCTACGGTGAAAAATAGTGGCGCAATATCAGAAAGGAGTTTCTCAGAGAAAAATTGCAAAGAGTTTGAAGTTATCATCTACAGTGCATAATATCATCCAAAGATTCAGAGAATCTGGAACAATCTCTGTGTGTAAGGGTCAAGGCCGGAAAACCATACTGGATGCCCGTGATCTTCGGGCCCTTAGACGGCACTGCATCACATACAGGAATGCTGCTGTAATGGAAATCACAACATGGGCTCAGGAATACTTCCAGAAAACATTGTCGGTGAACACAATCCACCGTGCCATTCGCTGTTGTCGGCTAAAACTCTATAGGTCAAAAAAGAAGCCATATCTAAACATGATCCAGAAGCGCAGGCGTTTTCTCTGGGCCAAGGCTCATTTAAAATGGACCGTGGCAAAGTGGAAAAAGTTCTTTTTGGAAAACTGGGACGCCATGTCATCCGGACCAAAGAGGACAAGGACAACCCAAGTTGTTATCAGCGCTCAGTTCAGAAGCCTGCATCTCTGATGGTATGGGGTTGCATGAGTACGTGTGGCATGGGCAGCTTACACATCTGGAAAGGCACCATCAATGCTGAAAGGTATATCCAAGTTCTAGAACAACATATGCTCCCATCCAGACGTTGTCTCTTTCAGGGAAGACCTTGCATTTTCCAACATGACAATGCCAGACCACATACTGCATCAATTACAACATCATGGCTGTGTAGAAGAAGGATCCGGGTACTGAAATGGCCAGCCTGCAGTCCAGATCTTTCACCCATAGAAAACATTTGGCGCATCATAAAGAGGAAGATGCAACAAAGAAGACCTAAGACAGTTGAGCAACTAGAAGCCTGTATTAGACAAGAATGGGACAACATTCCTATTCCTAAACTTGAGCAACTTGTCTCCTCAGTCCCCAGACGTTTGCAGACTGTTATAAAAAGAAGAACCCAACTTTTTTGAGATGTGTTGATGCCATGAAATTTAAAATCAACTTATTTTTCCCTTAAAATGATACATTTTAACATTTCATACATTTACATTTCAGTTTAAACATTTGATATGTCATCTATGTTGTATTCTGAATAAAATATTGAAATTTGAATATTGAAGTTTTTATTCACAATAAAAAGTGTACAGTGTCCCAACTGTTTTGGAATCAGGTTTGTAATTTTCGAGTCTATTTAAAAGAATATTGTGATCAATAGTGTCAAATGCAGCACTAAGATCCAGTAACACTAATAGAGAGATACAACCACGATCTGATGATAAGAGCAAATCATTAGTAACTCTAATGAGAGCAGTCTCAGTACTATGGTACTGAGGAAATCCTCACTGATACTATTTCTTTCTAAGAAGGAACATAGTTGCGATGATACTTTACTAGTATTTTTGACAGAAAAGGTAGATTTGAGATCGGACTGTAATTGACTAATTCTCTAGGATCAAGTTGTGGTTTTTCAATAAGAGGTTTAATAATAGCCAGCTTAAAAGTTTTTGGTATGTATCCTAGTGATAAAGACGAATTAACAATAGTAAGAAGAGGATCTATGACCTCTGGAAGCATCTCTTTCAATAACTTAGTCGGTATAGGGTCTAACATACATGTTGTTGATTTTGATGATTTAACAAGTTTAGACAATTCTTCCTCTCCTAAAGCAGTAAATGAATTGAATTTTTCCTCAGGGACACTACAATGCACTGTCTGACACAAGACTGTAGTAGACGGTTGCATGGTTATAATTTTTTCTCTAATATTATCAATCTTGCAAGTAAGAAGTTCATAAAGTCATTACTGCTGTGTTTTGGAAACATCAGAAGTCGAAGCTTTATTCTTGTTAATTTAGCCACTATCAAATAAATACCTAGGGTTGTGCTTATTTTCTTCTAAACGTTTTGAAAAAATAGGCAGATCTAGCAGTTTTTAAGACATTTGATGTATGGTAACATAGCAGAATCATACATTTTAATTTTACTGTTAGATGGACGATTAAGAATCAAATCACTGAGTATCTGAAGTTAGTGCAGGTTCTCTAGTAAAGAGCAGATGTAATGTGTAGCAGCGGCTCCACCATAACAAGAATAACAATGTACAGTGAGACATTTAAGATTATTTAATAAGTCATTACTTTTACAAAATAATTGGAATATATTTCAAAAATGTATGAATATTTTGAGCAGTGAGTGGATTCTGACTAAATGAAACTCCTCTGATTGGCCATTGAGTTCAAGAGATCAAATGTTTTTTGATAGTTTAACTATTTATTATGCTGTTTGATTTCTCTCTACAGTTTGTATAATTGTGGCATGTACCCATTGTACTCATGTCATTATACAAATTTGTGTCCTCATAAATCACAAAAACGCTCGTACACACACACACACACACATCATGTTTTGTGCTCTGTGACATTTTATATCTCAATTTTCATCACACATATTGATTTGTGCTTTAAGTTTGTATTTTCTCTTTAATAATGGATTCACTGCTAAACTGATCTGATCTGAACTGAGAGAGTGAAGAGTGTGTCATTGTTCTCTACAGGTTGAATAATTGTGGAGTCACAGATGAAGGTTGTGCTGCTCTGACTTCAGCTCTGAGATCAAACCCCTCACACCTGAGAGATCTGAATCTGTCATGGAATAAAATAGGAAATTCAGTGAATCTGCTGTCTGATGTACTACAGGATCCTCACTGTAAACTGGAGAGACTGTGGTAAGATCATATTTGACTCTGAATCACAATGTAAGGTATATTTGAAGTGTTCAGCTTCTTTCTGCTGCGTGAGTTCATTAATGCTTGGGAAACAGACCGTAATATTAAGAATAGTCGTACGATCGTTTTGAACTTCTTAGGCTTACGATGCTTTTGGGAACACAGCAGAGTAGCCTCATTTATAACCGTTACACACAAAAACATGTCCTGAAAGAGGCGTACGCCACTTCCTACACAAAAGATGGGATTTATAAAAACAAACTTAATGTTAACTTAACCTGCACACAAACTCTGACCCATGTGTACAGTAATGAAGTAATGAAGTAAACAGAACAATTTTAAACTCTGTCTTCATTTTGATAAACACATTTACATTAATATTCCACTTTCATTAATGGCAATAAGCACCGAAAGTCATTACGCAGAAGTTAAACAGAAATTATATGAATTTAGACAGTGGATGTGCACTTTTGATCACTTTTCCTGTGACACGCTGTTTTAATGACAGTGAGGAGTGATAGGGCACAATAATTCCTCTTCAAACTAAACTGCAGATCTCATGTTATGACTAAATATTTCAGTGAGAATGATGATCAGTGATGCACACTTACTTCGATATTATGGCAAGATTTGCACGTTTCCTCTTTAAAATACTTTGTCAGTGATGCACAGAGTCAGACAATTGTATATTTACACTGCAATAAGCAAGTATAGGCCAATCTGTTTCCACTAAAAATAGCCTATAAACCTCCTAAAAGATATGATCACATTATCAGTAAAACTGCTTAGATTTGATTTGATCTGAAGTGTTTAAAACAATTAAAATACTGTTGGCCATGGAAATGAAGAATCTCTATTCTAAAACTTATCTGAGAAATATTTTATAGCTACAATTTTGTTTTATGATATTTAAATATTTATTCTAAAACATAAAGAGGATATTGGATGATTTTATCAATGTAATGTGTGTGGCACAATCGCATTTATAGTCCATATCTAATATTTTCCAATGTCTCGTACCTTTGACGGTGTTAACATGGTGTCACATGGATGAGAATATGCATGGAAATGATATGCAGATCAGGTTATGAATAGTAAAACTAGGCGTTGTGATTTCGGGGAGGAGATGCACGTAAACACAATCTTCCTCTGACTGGGATTTATAAAGGTTCTGGCATACTTTCTTCTTTCTTTCATTTATTAATAAAGCCCATTTAAAAACAACCAAGGGCTGACCAAAGTGCTGTACATAATTGTAGAAAATACTCAAAACCAATTCAGTAACATTCAACCCAGCATACATTTTTCATTTTAAGCATAGATTTAAAAACAGACAAAAAAAGGTGATGTTCGGATGGAGACAGGGAGATTGTTGGCCCGGCAATAGCAAAAGCTCGTCACGATGTTTCAGTCTGGACCTAGGGACGGATAACATTTTTAAATACCCCGACCTAAGTGGTCTCGCTGATTTGTGTGAGTGCAACAACTCAGTGAGATAGACTGACAATAGATTATTAAGTGATTTAAAAAACAAAATTAATATTTTAAATTCAACTCTGAATTTTACAGACAACCACTGGAGAGAGATCAAGACAGGAGAGATGTGCTGAAATTTACGTGATCTCGTCAACCATAGATGAGCTGTTAATCCCATAATAAAGTGAATTACAATAGTTTAAACGGGAAATAACAAATGCATTAATTACTTTTTCAAAGTTCTTGGTTGATAAAAAAGGTTTCACAAGATTGAAAAAAACACCCTTTAAAGGTGCTCTAAGTGATGTCACGCGTTTTTAGGCCAAAACATTTTTTGTCACATACAGCAAACATCTCCTCACTATCTGCTAGCTGCTGTCCCCTGAACACACTGTCAAAAAAAAAAAAAAAAAAAAAGCGGTCTCTGTAGTCGCCACAAGCTCCAAAAACGGCAACAAAAACTTATGGAGTCAAATTAATGCCTTAAAGTTTTGCACAAAAATAAAGTTTTGCAAAACAAAAAAAAGAATTGAGCAATAAAAAAATGAAGAATTGCAAAGGAAAAACAAAGTATTTTTTGCAAACAAAAATAATAAATTGCAAAATAAAATAACGTAGGGCAAAAATAAAAAATAATCAATACAAAATCAATGACAGCTGTAATCCTATTTTATCTTTGCCACATATTTCCATGCTCAAACCTACTAAATCATTTGCAACGCTCATTTTATTCTGTGTTTCAGTCAAGCGTGCGCTCACGAGACCGTTTTCCTTTGCGCTGCACTTTCTGCGCGGTTCTCTTATGGCACTGGTTTGTCGTGGGGGTGGAGTCAAGAAACGGGGGCACGTCCCCGCGAAACACGTCATCGGCAGGAGACGCAGATCGCAAAAAACGAATGTTTAAGGACACAAAAGTGGATACAGGCAGTGAGACAGAGCGCAACGGGTCATATTACTATAAGAAATGCGTTGGAGGGGTCGTAATCGGCGACAACATATGCTAAAAACCATTAATTATTTTTAACCATGTCAAAGAATTATTTCACCGATTACGTTCCCCTCCAATGCATTTCTTATAGTAATATGACTCGTTGCGCTCTGTCTCACTGCCTGTATCCACTTTTGTGTCCTTAAACATTCGTTTTTTGGGGTCGACAGCTTATAAAAACTTAGTTGTACACCTTGTCACAGCTTTTAGGCATTGTTCTGTTTTTTTGTAATACGTCAGAAAAGACAAGAGCAGCCTCACGCAATATAAAGTCAATGGAGACGGTTGGATTGTTTTCCCCCCGGTGGGGTGGTTTTCAGATTATAATAAATGCGCTCTGTCTCTATGCTTGATCTGTTCTGTTGCGATCTACGTCTCCTGCGGATGACGTGTTTTGCAGGGGCGTGTCCCCGTTTCTTGACTCCACCCCCACGTCAAACCAGTGCCATAAAGAGAACTGTGCAGAAAAGTGCAGCGCAAAGAAAAACCGGTCTCGTGAGCGCACGCTTGACTGAAACGCAGAATAAAATGAGCGTTGCAAATGATTTAGTAGGTTTGAGCATGAAAAATATGAGGCAAAGATAAAATAGGATTACAGCTGTCATTGATTTTTGTAATTGATTATATTTTTATTTTTGCACTACGTTATTTTATTTTGTAATTTATTATATTTGTTTGCAAAACTTATTTTTTTCCACTCAATACTTTATTTTTTTTTTGGTTTGCAAAACTTTATTTTTGTGCAAAACTTTAAGGCATTAATTTGACTCCATAAAAACTACCTGGTGCAGCCTGGACCACGAAAGATAATAAACATGCTCCTGCCAATAAACGACAAGAATGATTTTAAATGTGCGTTCATGACTGTTTCAGGAAGCACGGAGGGGAGGGGGGGGGGAGGAGGAGGAGGAGGGAGGGAGGGTCTAGCTAGCCTCTGTTTTATTTGACAACACTTTGAACGTCAACAGGAATTTACTCCACCCAGGATCATGTAGAGCACCTTTAACTACTCAATTTATCTGATTGTTGAGCTTTAGACCAGAATTAAACCAGAAAACCTACATTTTTTGAACATGTAGTAACCCAAGACACATGGTTTTATAAATCTGGAAACTTTTTTGCGTACACAGAATCTAGCTTTTTTGCGTACATACACTTTTAGGATGAAATCTACAGAAAGTTTTATAAATGAGGCCCTGATCTGAACTGAGAGAGTGAAGAGTGTGTCATTGTTCTCTACAGGTTGAGATGTTGTGGAGTCACAGTTAAAGGTTGTGCTGCTCTGACTTCAGCTCTGAGATCAAACCCCTCACACCTGAGAGATCTGGATCTGACATGGAATAAAATAGGAAAATCAGTGAATCTGCTGTCTGATGTACTACAGGATCCTCACTGTAAACTGGGAGAAACTGCGTAAGATCATATTGACTCTCACACATGAATCACAATGTAAAGTATATTTGACGTGTTCAGCCTCTTTCTGCTGCTGTGAGTTCAGCTGATTGAGCTGTTTAAATGAATGAACATGAGCTGCTCCTCAGTTGAAACTTTCTGAAGTATTGTTTTTAATTTTGTAAAATCACACACACACACACACACACACACACACACATATCATGTTTTGTGCTCGGTTACATTTTAGATCTCAATGATTTATCACTAGAGGTGTAACGGTACACATATTCGTAGTGAACCATTTCTGTACAGGGCTTTCGGTTTGGTGTACTGAATGCATTACATTGAAACACTGTAGCCTAACCACTATTAACCATGAATAATCACAATAAGCTCTGCGTTTTGTTACTTTCAATAAGAAACGTCTAGGTTACTATTGTAAACCCGTTCCCTGAAGGAGGGAACGGAGACGTTACGTCGATACTGACGTAATGGGGACCCCATTACGTCAGTATCAACGTAACATCTAACGTGACTGACTGAATGGGAACAAAGTGTCATCCTTCAAATTCTGTCCACGAAATCATGAAATTCAAACAGAAAGTGCCGTTTTGACGCGCTTTAATGTGGCGTGACAGATCACTGTATAGGCATCTCAGTTCAAACGGCAAACGGCGCGAGTGAACGCGATCATCTCTTCCTCTTTAATACTAGTTACAGAATAATCTTAAATGAACATGTGAAGGTATGTTGAAAGTACAGTACAACTAACTGAAATGTGTAATATCTTGTAATCACTCAATCAGTGTTTCAGCGGCAGAAACTTGTAATAAGCTTGTATAAATAAGCTTGTAAACAATATGTCATGTAGCATTTACATCAGAAAAGCCATTCACTGTCCACAGCTTGTTAGTTTGCCAGAGAAATGAACTCTTTCGCTTAATATATGCACTGTATTAGCCTATATATTCATTATATTTTACTTTACCTGTTAGTGACGTCTTGATTATTTAATGTAGGCCTTTGTTTAAATAAATCTGTCATGAAAATGCCAGCCACTGTGTATAAATTATTATATTTCAACACTGAATTGGAGTAAAATGTAATTTTATAATTAGATTTAAAAGTTAATGCAAAATCTGCCTTAAGTGCAGCTTTGTAATGAATCGTCACTCAGGCTGGGATCCATTTGCAAGCTTTATTAGAAAAGAGCGTGGTACAACAGGCAAGGTCGAACAGGGGCAAACAGGAATAGTGAGGGACAGGCAGAATCATGGTCAGGACACAGGCAATAGTTCGGGGCAGGCAGATAACACTCACAGGTCAGAAAACAATATACAGTCCAAAGGCAGGCGGCAGAGAATCGTAAACGGGTGGCAAACAGGATCAGAAACAGGAAGTCAGATAGAATAATAGCGCTCAGAAATGTACACCGTGGCAATACAAGACTTCACAATGAGATGGTGTGAATGAGAGTCTTAAATAGTCCAGTAAATGATCTACAGCTGGGTGTGGCAATTAGTCCAAAGTACGGGCTGATGGGAAATGTAGTGTATGCATGTAAGTGTTCGGGCGAGGGAATCACGGAGTTCGTCTCTGTGACAGACTCTGTGACTCTGTCTCCCACGTGGTCGAGGGGCTGGTCTCTCAGGATGGTTTAGGTGGAATTCCTCCACAAGGTTGGGGTCTAGGATATCATCCGCGTTGACCCACGAGCGCTCCTCTGGACTGTACCCCTCCCAGTCAACCAGATATTGGAGAACTCTTCCTCGACGCATGGAGTCCAGCAGTTCACGGACCCGATAAACCTCCTCGCCTTCCACCATGATGGGTAGGGGGCCCTGGTCACCCGGACACCTCCTCCCCCTCCTCGCTGGGACCATCGGCAGGCTTGAGCAGTGAGACATGGAATGTTGGAGAAATACGAAAGTGATTAGGCAAGACGGAAGGATACTGGTGTGATTTGTCATGTGATTTGAAATGGACCAACGTACCTTGGACTTAATTTTTTGCAGGGAAGCTTGAGCCGCAAGTCTCGGGTGGATAACCATACCCATTGGCCGGGATGATACTCTGGACCAGGGCGACATTTGTTTTACAAATTGAGTTGAGTCCTTAATTAATGTAGACCACCAGAAGCAGTTCTGCAGAAGGTGTATTGTGGCGGTGATACCTGGATGACCGAACGAAGGTAGATTGTGAACCATCTCCAGTATGCGGCCACGGAAGTCCTCTGGGACGAAGACTTTGTCAGGTGGGCAGTCAGACGGTATTTCGTTCTGGGCGTTAGCTTGTTCCAGCTCAGTCATAATGTCTCACTGTATGGGTGCAACGACAAGAGAAGCAGGTAATACAGTTTCAGGATTTTGTGTTGTGAGCTCACCTTCAAACTGACGAGAAAGAGCATCCGCTTTGACATTCTTGGAGCCTGGTTGGTAAGTGATGGTGAAATGGAAGCAAGAGAAAAACAGAGACCAGCGAGCGTGGCAGAGGCACCGCTGGAGCAGGTGTTTGGAGACCTTGTAGCGCTTTCACCAGTTCCTCAGTGAGTGAAGTGAGGCGATTGAGCTGATGCTGGTGTGCAGCGAGCTGGCTGGCCTGGGCGGACATGGTCGCACACAGGTGGGAGAAAGCCACTGGATCTTGTACTGGTGAAGTCTTCTGTAATGAATCGTCACTCAGGCTGGGATCCATTTGCAAGCTTTATTAGAAAAGAGCGTGGTACAACAGGCAAGGTCGAACAGGGGCAAACAGGAATGGTGAGGGACAGGCAGAATCGTGGTCAGGACACATTCAATAGTTCGGGGCAGGCTGATAACACTCACAGGTCAGTAAACAATATACAGTCCAAAGGCAGGCGGCAGAGAATCGTAAACGGGTGGCAAACAGGATCAGAAACAGGCAGTCAGACAGAATAATAACGCTCAGAAATGTACACCGTGGCAATACAAGACTTTGCAATGATGTGGTGTGAATGAGAGTCTTAAATAGTCCAGTAAATGATCTACAGCTGGGTGTGGCAATTAGTCAAGGTACGGCTGATGGGAAATGTAGTGTATGCATGCAGTGTCAGTATTCGGGCGAGGGCTCCCTCCGATGGACAGAGGAGGGAATCACGGAGTTCGTCTCTGTGACAAGCTTACATGTTTGCATACAATTTGTTTTTTGAGTGTTGATTATTATATTTAAAAAATAAAAAGCGATTGGATTTATAGTGTGGGCTCTGTTGTTAACCTTTAATATTATAGTAGCATAATGTTCAAGTAAGGGCTTCCTACATAGTTTATAGCATCAGCAAAGATAATTTTTTTTTATCTTTAAGAAACTTTAAATATATTAAATTAAATTATAACTAGATAACTAAATTATAAACCACTGTTTAATCATGAAAAAGGCAAATTTATATTTATTTTTGTCCCCACCTGCTGTACCGAACCCGTACTGAACCGTGAGTTTTGTGTACTGTTACACCCCTATTTATCACACATTTTGATTTGTGCTTTAAGTTTGTATTTTCTCTTTAATAATGGATTCACTGCTAAACTGATCTGATCTGAACTGAGAGAGTGAAGAGTGGTCATTGTCTCTACAGGTTGTGAATTGTGGAGCACAGATGAAGGTTGTGCTGCTCTGACTTCAGCTGAGATCAAACCTCACACCTGAGAGAACGATTCTGATGAGAATAAAATAGGAAATCAGTGAATCTGCTGTCTGATGTACTACAAGATCCTCACTGTAAACTGGAGAAACTGTGGTAAGATCATATTTGACTCTCACACATGAATCACAATGTAAAGTATATTTGAAGTGTTCAGCCTCTTTCTGCTGCTGTGAGTTCAGCTGATTGAGTTTCAAAGTTTCAAAGTTTAAAGCTTTTTAACTAGTGTTGTAGTCAGACCACCTAAACTGAGACCAAGACCAGACTAGCACTCCTCAAATCCTTCTGAAAGATCCACATTTACTGCCTGAGAAACGTCTTATTTATAATCAATAATTACCATTAGAAATAAGAGACTATATAGAGCTGTTACCAATCGATTGAATCACTAACACAAAAGTTCTTCTTTACACTGCAGAGGTGGAACAGAAGTTGCATCTGAATTGGAAAATTACAAATTCATAAATATGTTGAGATTAATGTTTTAAAAATAAAATTTGTCATTGAACATTTGTAAAAAAAACAAAACAATATCAAGTTTGTAGTTGGCTCATATATGTGAAAACAGCCCTCTTTCTTGTGATATTGCTTTATTATATCATATGTTATTATATAAATATCAATATCTTTTACAAGTACTTTTTTGCAATCATTCCGGTCTTGAAATAAAATCCTGAGTCCTTTCAGTCTGAGACCAAGACAAGACCAAGATCTTCAAAAAATGGTCTTAAGACCGGCCTTGAGTACTACAACTCTATTTTAACACAATTCTGACTTGAGGTGAAGGACAGGAAGAGTACTGGTCGGCAGCACCAGTACTTTGGTCGGCAGCACATATTACAGCAAAGACTGCTCCTAGCACAAATTACAGCATCAGTGAAGTGGGCATGGAAGTGATCAGCCTGTGGCACTGCGAGGCACTATTTGAGCCTCAGCTCATCTGTCTATTGTGGATTGACTGTTTCATCTTTCTCTTAAATATATACATAGATTCAGGTCAGGCATGTTGGCTGGCCAATAAAGCACAGTAATATCATGGTCAGCAAAACCACTTGGAAGAGTGGTTTTGCACTGTGGGCAGGTGCTAAGTCCTGCTGGAAAAGGAAATCAGCATCTCCATAAAGCGTGTCAGCAGATGGAAGCATAAAGTGCTCCAAAATCTCATGGAGATGGCTGCATTGACTTGCACTTGATAAAACACAATGGACCAACACCGCAGACATCACGGGAGGGCTGGCGATATAGCCAGCGATTGTCACGCGCATTTCGCGTAAAGCCGGTTCCTGATGCCCTAAACGAATCACTGCTTTCAAATGGAGCGGAATTTATAGCAGAGCCGTAGTTCACTGATAAGCCACAATATCGCGTTCATTTAGAAGGCGATTCAATATGACGCGAGATTGCGTGCTTATCATGATCTACGGCTCGTCATTAATGCCGCTCCATTTGACCGAGTAGTGGCAATAGGAACCGGCTTACTGACGAATGCGCGTGACAATCGCTGCATATATCGCCCACCCTAAGCACGCCCCCACAAATCATTACTGACTTCCGAATCACACTAGACTTCAAGCGCTTGGTCGTGCCTCCCAGTCTGCCTTCAGACTCTGGAACCATGATTTCAACATGAATGCAAAATTACTTTTGTCTGAAAAGGGACTTTCGACCATTTTCCCTTCCAGTTCTTTTTCCTTAGCCCAGGTAAATGCTTCTGACGTTGTTTCTGTTTCAGAAGGGGTTTGGTAGTCCTTTTCCTGAAGACTGTCTGAGTGTGGTGACTCTGATGCGCTGACTTGGCTTCATTTGACTCATTGTGAAGCTCTCCCAAGTGTTTGAATCGGCTTTACTTGACAGTATTTCTCAAGCTTGTGGTCATCCTGTTGCTTGTGCACCTTGCCTACCCAATTTCTTCCTTCCAGTCACTTTGCTTTAATATGCTTTGATACATCACTGTAAACAGCCACCACATTCAGCAATGACCATCTGTGACTACTCTATTTGTGGAGGGTGTCAGTGATTGTCTCCTGGACCATGCCAAGTCAGTAGTCTTCCCCATTAGTGTGGTTTCAAAGATAAGAGATACGTGGAATTTATACTGTAGGGATGGTCATTTAATGAAACTCAATGTAAATATTCTAATATTTTGAGATACTGGATTTTGGATTTTCATTAGCTGTACGCTTAATCAACAATTTAAAAAAATAATCTTTTGAAATGTTTACTTTACATGTAGGGAATCTAGAATATATGAAGTTTCATTTTTTAAATAATTACAATAAAAAAAAAAACTTTTTCACGATATTCTAATTATATGACCAGCACCTGTATATTGTCCCCTACAAACCCCTAAACCTACCCATCACAGAAAACATTAGTATTTTAATTTAAAATAAAAAAAGTATTTATATTTGCCCCATTGGGCTGCTGGCTGGACTCCAGAGTGTAGGTGATATCAGGTTTTACTATCCTTGTGGCACCATTTGGTCCCCAAAATGTAATATGAACCTGCACACACACCACACACACCACACACACACACACACACACACACACACACACACATACATATTCATGTTTTGTGCTCTGTGACATTTTGATCTCAATTATTTATCAAACATTTTGATTTGTGCTTTAAGTTTGTATTTTCTCTTTAATAATGGATTCACTGCTAAACTGACTGATCTGATCTGAACTGAGAGAGTGAAGAGTGTGTCATTGTTCTCTACAGTTTGATGTGTTGTGGAGTCACAGATGAAGGTTGTGCTGCTCTGGCTTCAGCTCTGAGATCAAACCCTCACACCTGAGAGAACTGGATTTATCTAGGAATAAATAGGAGGAATCAGTGAATCTGCTGTCTGATGTATACAAGGATTCCTCACTGTAAACTGGGGATACTGTGGTAAGATCATATTTGACTCTCACACATGAATCTCAATGTAAAGTATATTTGAAGTGTTCAGCCTCTTTCTGCTGCTGTGAGTTCAGCTGATTGAGCTGTAAATGATTGAACACATGATACAGTCACATGATACTGCAGGACTGAGAGTCACACTGAAATACACACTTTCACACAATCAAGATTTCAGTCTCTTGACTTTAAACAGACTCGAGCTCAACACAACTGAGAAATGGAAGAACTGCTGGATTCATTCTGTTCATGTTCATCTTTCTGCATTGACACTTTCTAAAGTATTGTTTTTAATTTTGTAAAATCACACACACACACACACACACACACACACACACATGATCATGTTTTGTGCTCTGTGACATTTCAGATCTCAAAATTTAACACATGATAATTTTTGCTTTAAGTTTGTATTTTCTCTTTAATAGGGATTCACTGCTAAACTGATCAGGGGCCGTATTCACAAAACATCTTAAGGCTAAAAGTAGCTCCTAACTTGCCGATTTAGGAGAAACTCTTAAAATAATGGGCGTGTCAGTTCTAATTTTAGGAGTCCTAAATTTTTGCTCTAAGAGTATTTCACAAAGCTTTTAGCACTAAAACTAGCTCCTAAATCTGTGAAACGTTAGGGTAGTCAAGAGGACTTCTAAGTCACTAAGACCAAATCACAAACAATCCTAATCCACCCAAAGACACTGACACACATTGAGGGAATAGAGGATAGAGCCTTAGGTGCTGAACTTTCTCATAAAGCAATACATTTTGATTTATAGATTGAATCTACAATGAACGCCAAAAAAATCTTAACAAATAAATAAATATTGTCTGATTACCTGTGCAATGGTTTTCATTAGTCACACTTACAAAATGATGGAATAGAGTAAAAAATAAATATATATAATAAGCGTATTTAGTGTGCTGTCCAAGGGGATCAAGGGCTCTGAGCTTGAATTTAGCCAAACCAAAGTTCTCCCCGTATCCCCGCAGAGAGTGAGGGACGGGGTGGCAGAGGGAGGTGCAGAAAACTGTTGAAGTAACTATAGGCGAGTCGGCTCTCGTGGTGTATATATTCCTCCTCTCGAGCTGATAAGAAAGACGGTTAAATGTTTCTCCAAAACTTGTTTAAAAATAATTTGTCGCTTGAATTCTGCATTCTCTTGAGATGAAGATACCAAGAGGGGACAATTAACTGTATATACTAGGTTTAATTATTGACATTAGCCTACATTTAAAACCTATGGCAACAATATGGCAACATTTATTTCGACTAGGCAAAATTTTTATTAAAAAATATTTATTTGAATAGGGCAACATTTGTATTTTAAAACCTTTATTTTAATGTGGAAACATGACACCTCATTCTACAATATTTCTATGATTAAATCGCTGACTCCTCCCCCATCAGCCATCACTGTGTGTTTACTCCATAGCACGAGGTCAAACCCTGCCCTACTCTTAGCTTAAGACTTCAGTCTATTCCTAGTAAAAGTTTGTCTCGGCAGCTTGTGAAAGGTTTTAAGAGAAAACTCTTAGCTAAGAAGGTTTATGCTATTTAGGAGAACTCTAGTGGTAAAATGAAATGTTTTGTGAATACGGCCCCTGATCTGAACTGAGAGAGTGAAGAGTGTGTCATTGTTATCTACAGGTTGTGTGATTGTAGAGTCACAGATGAAGGTTGTGCTGCTCTGACTTCAGCTCTGAGATCAAACCCCTCACACCTGAGATTACTGGATCTGTCTGGGAATAAAATAGGAGATTCAGGACGTGAACTGCTCATTGCTCTGAAAAATTCTCCACATTGTAAACTAGAGACACTGCCAGTAAGTAATAATATCAAATAAATATTCATGTTTTCATAAAGCTGAACATTTATATATTTATATGCATATTTGGTCCCACTTTATATTAGGTGTCTTTAACAATTATGTACTAACATTTAAATTAATAATTTAGTACAATCCAATGTTTTTACATTGCAGGTATTTTTTAAAAATATAAGCACATTTAATTACATCTGTAAATAATTTCTGTAATTACATTTATAATTACACTGTTGACTGTTCCCTTACACCTTAACCCACCCTTAAACCTACCCATACCTTACCCATATTCAACCTCAATAGCAGCAAAAGTGTTTTCAATACAATATAAACACAATAAGTACTTTGTAATTATTTTTTGATGTAAGTAAATAGTAGTTAAGGACACCTAATATAAAGTGGGTGTTATTAATGTATCATTCATTTTCAGCTCTTACAGTTTCATTTAGCATATTTGACAGAGATTTGGCTTGTTTATAATTGATCTGTATTAAAATAATTAAGGTATATTTCAGATTTGTATTATTTCAAATGAATGTCTGATTTTACATAATTGACTTTTATTTTTGGATTTACAGGTTTTACTGAGGAAATTCCCATTTCCATTCAAATATCCTCTCTGAGTCCGGCTCCACACACTCTCCTCACGGACACTCTCTTCTTTCTCCACTCTAACTTGAGAAATTCACCACAGTGTTTATAAACTCCTCTGATCTGAATCACGCAGCAGAAACCACAGGGTCCTGAAGCAGAGAGCTCAGAGAGCTGACAGAGAGACACCGTTTGTGTTTCTTGTTATACATACTGAATACAGACTGATAGATTAATAATTATAGCTAATTAAAGGGTTTCATAAATGTTAATGATGACTGTACAGTATGTGAGTTATACACTAACTCTGTTAACTTGTATATATGTATGTATAAAATACTGTATAACTGCATAAATGACATATATTTCTGACTGCACTGTATTAAAGTCTCACTCACATAAAATGACACTATTGTCACTTTAAAACTACTTTACAGCACAATTTGAATTTGTCTCATAATTGATCACTAATGTGATGTTGATGAAGCTCTAGTCTGAATAGAGATGAGAATATAGCAGTGCTGTAATCATGAAGTGTCTTTTCAAAGCTGTTGTGTAAGAAACTCCATTTCCATGTCAAATAATGTTTATCATTGGTATTTAAATGTAAACTGCAGACCTTCTACAACTAACAGCATTTTATTTCACCTTCAGGTGTCTTTAAAAATCACATTTTGTGCCGTTGTCTAGTCTGATTTGGCATTAGTATTACAAGAAATCAGTGTTATTCATACTGTATGTAAGCACATAACAGTCTTTAGGTCAGTAGAAATGATGATCAGCTCGTATTGAACACAGAGATCAACCCCAACACACATCCATAAACTGCTCATATTAAAGTGTGAATGATGGGTTGATTTAAACTGCTGACGTCATTATGTTTCTAAAAACACCTTTCCATATGAACTTATTGTTCTTTCTTGCTGTGTTTACATGTATTACAGGACTGTGCTTCATAATAATAGTGCTTGAAGATGTTTTAAATAAATGGAAATAAATGGACTGAAATAAATGGTGTAGAAACAATTTTCTCTCAGAAATTGCTAAATTTCTCAAACACTTACAAAGAAACAGCAAGCAACATTGAATTAAATGTGAAATTTCAAACTATAAAAACTGAAATAACGGTCTTGTAAAATGTGCTCTAATAATCTTTGTTTTATTTTTTACAGTGTATTGTATTTAGAGTGTACTGACTAACAGTATAAATTTGCATTATATATATATTAAAGTAACAATTAATACACCACTGTTAAAATTATACAGTAATGTATCATTACTGGTTTAATCATATTCAGTTGTGCTAAAAATGTAATCGACATCCTGACTGATGATGTCAAAGAAAATTATGACAACTTTGGAAACTAATATGATTGGCTGCAGTCACGTCAGCACCAATCTTCAGACGTAGATGCTGACTCCCTGTGTTAATGCACCGTCACAGTTCCTCCTGAACCAAAACAACGAGCTTATGCTGCATTCATGCCATAACTACAGTAATTAAGAGATGTTGACCCGTGATGTTATACTCGGAGTGGTTCATGACTCAATTTTATGTTTTTCAATGGCAACACTATCAACGGCAAAATGAATGTGCAGCAGTCATATGCTACAGGTCAATGCTCTTTAAATAGTTTAAGTTCATTATTATTGTAATGTTATGTGCTTTGAGCCATGAGGTAGTTTAACGGAGTCTCTGGTGACTTTTTTTCTCCCTGCTGTGTGCGTTCATGTGTTATGGAGGATGCGTGGTTTGGAGACGCTCTGAAGGGAGGGTGGGATTCTTATGTTTTCATAGCTAGCTCACTATTGCTAGCCCCTCTGAAAATGACCTACACTACCTTTAAGCCTGGTGATGAAAGTTATTGTATGTGAGAATAAAATAATATATTTGAATGTATTTTAAGTATTTAAATACTTTCTCTCGAAGTATTTAATTGCAAATTACATTAGATTTTTTCTTTGTTAAGGAAAATACAAATAAAATACTCAAAAGTAATTAAATACGCAACTTAAATACATTTAATTAAAATACTGCCCATCTCTGGGTTCAGTGTATCTATCTTTTATAAATATGATAAAACTAAAGACTTTTTGGAGATATGAAGGATGCAATACTACTCTATAGGTACTCAAGATTAACATGAGATTAGCAGAAACTGTGTGTGTGTCACATAACGTGTAGTATAAACAGCAGGCAGATGAAATAGAACAATTATAACAGGATTTAATGACAAAACTCAGGATACTCACACCAACACATCTAACACTGATGAGAATGGATGAGGAATGGACGAGAAAAGGATCTCAACAAGGTGATAAACAGGACACAGGTGAAGGAAATGACTAATTAGACAACTCAGGAAAACTAGGTCAGATAATGGGACAAAACATACGTTACAGTTCGCCCCCTCCTGGGGAGGCACATCCTCGCGCCGTAAGAGTCCAAATGAGGAGGGAAGGTGGGGGTTCTGGAGGAGGGCGAAGAACTGAAGAACTGAAACCAAACAAAAAAATAGTCCAGGAATCAGAAAACAATGTGGGAGTGGAGGGTGGGAGGAGCCAGGGGGAGACCAGGAGCAGGATGAGCTGGTGGAAAATCCAGAGTCCAGCCAGGATGATGCCTCACGGCGGAGTCGACGGAGGGAGGAGCCATGGTGTAAATCTCTTCAACGAGTCCATGGGGATGACAGATGGAGATGGAGCCGGTAGAGATGGAGCCCAGAGCGCAGATGGATGGCCGATGACCAGGCACGATATTGCAGGCTTCAGTGGTTGGAAAAGGTTGGAAAGACGGCGCACAGCAGACGGCTTGTAAGTTTGTGGTGAAGGCATGGTGACGTCCGACCAAGGTGGAGCCGGAGGGTTGAATGGAGCCCAGGGGAGCCAGATGGCTGATGGTCCCAGGTGAAGCCGAGGGGGGGAGGAGCAAGGGCGGAGGAGTCTGGACGACGAGCCGAGGTGGAGTGACTGGATCAGAGGCAGAAGGCAGAACCATGGGATCAAAGTATCCCGAGGGATCCGGATGACCCGAGGTGGATCCACACCACAGAGGGCTGGTGGGAGACAGTGGGGACTGGGCAGAGGAACTGGATGAAGTCTGAAGAGGAGGTGGGAGAGGGAGGCTGGGAGGGAACATTGGAAACACAGGAGAACTTTTGCTGGACGGACCCAGCACAGACTCTGGAGGACTTTTGCTGGATGGAACCAGTGGGGGCAGGGAATCATCTTCTTCAAATCAGTTCTCTTTAAAAAAATAAATAGTTCAGCGCTTGCTCATCCTCTGTGGTGTGAGTGTTGGTGGGGCTCCACTCCATCCCCTCGAACTCTACGAGGACTCCCATGATGGCACACGGTGTTGCCAGCTCACACACCTGGTCAGAAAATCTAAGCGGCTCTGAGGCGATGTAAAGCTCAGTCCCTTTCGTCATCTCAGGCATGTTCCTCGCATCAGGCTAAATACCTCCCATCTGCTCTTGCTTGTTGTCCATGTAGATGGGTGAAGGCAGGCTGAACTCTGGATAAGGAGCAGGGCTGGTGACTTCCTCCTCAGTGAGGCCAATGGTCAGTGGTGAATCGCAGTTCATCAGCACCCAATCCACATACTCTGCGAAACTCCCCCGAGGACCCACACCAGGCAGGCATGCCTCAGTTTCTGCGCTGAGGCTTGTGTGGAAAAAGACACTCAGAACTTCGTCCGGAAAGTTGGTGAGACTTGCCAGATTTAGAAATCCGTGGGTGTGGGTTGCGAGGGATTGCCGCTCGAGGCATAACAGCTGGACAGCCGGTAAGTCCATCTTCAGTTGCTGTTCTTCTGTCACGTAACGTGTAGTATAAACAGCAGGCGAACAGCATAAATGAAGGAGAACAATGAACTTTGAAAAAGTACTAACTCATGAGCAGGGACTTTCTGAGTGGGATTTTTTTTTACTTTGTTCATTTAGACCCTGGTCCCTGCAGTTGAAACATCGAGTACCACCCCAAAGTCCTTAGTTCCTAGTTTGCAAATGCCATTTCAGGTGTATGTGACATTTGAAACTCTTTTTACATTGAAGACACTTGTAAGGCTTTTCACCAGTGTGAATTCTCATGTGAATTTTAAGATTTCCTTTCACTGTTAAATTCTTTCCACATTGAGGGCAGGTGAAACGTTTCTCTCAACTGTGAACTCTCATGATGTGCATCTTAAGGTTTCCTTTTGTCGTGAAGCTCCTTTCACACTTAAGACACTTGTAAGGCTTCTCTCCAGTGTGAACTCTCATGTGAATCTTAAGCTGATTTTTTGTTGTGAAGCTCTTTCCACACTGAAGACACTTGTAAGGCTTCTCTCCAGTGTGAATTCTCATGTGAATCTTAAGCTGATCTTTCATCGTGAAGCTCTTTCCACACTCTTGGCAGGTGAAAGGCTTTTCTCCAGTGTGAACTCTCATATGAACCTTAAGCTGATCTTTCATCATGAAGCTCTTTCCACACTGAGGGCAGGTGAAAGGCTTCTCTCCAGTGTGAATTCTCATGTGAGTCATTAAAATTTCTTTTTGTGAGAATCTCTTCCCACACACTTTGCAGGAGTAAGGCTTCTTTTCAGTGTGAACTCTCACGATGTGCATCTTAAGGTTTCCTTTCGTCTTGAAGCTCTTTCCACACTGAAGACACTTGTAAGGCTTCTCTCCAGTGTGAACTCTAATGTGAATCTTAAGCTGATCTTTCATCGTGAAGCTCTTTCCACACTGAGGGCAGGTGAAAGGCTTCTCTCCAGTGTGAATTCTCATGTGAAACTCAAAGTTTGCTCTGTTTGTGAAAGTCTTTCCACAGTCATGGCACATGTAAGGCTTCTCCCTGATGTGAATTTTTGCATGATTCTTAAGGTGATCCCTGTCTGTGAAACTCATTGCACACTTATGACATGTAATACAGTTCTCTCCTGAGTGAATCCTCATGTGATGATCAAAGCATTGTTTATATCTGAAACTCTCTCCACACTGATCACAAACAAACGGTTTCTCTCCAGTGTGAATTCTCATGTGAGTCTTAACACTTTTTTTTTGTGAGAAGCTCTTCCCACACTCTTTGCAGGAGTAAGGTTTCTCTCCAGTGTGTTTCCTAATGTGGGCATCGAGGTCTCTATTCCGTTTAAAACTCTTTCCACACTGAGAGCATGTGTACGGCTTCTCTCCAGTGTGAATTCTCATGTGAGTCTTCAGATTTCCGTTTTGTGAGAAGCTCTTCCCACACTCTTGGCAGGTGTAAGGCTTCTCTCCGGTGTGAAGATTCAAGTGGGCTGCAAGGGCTTTTTTTAGTGTAAATCGTTTTCCACACTGAGAGCATATGAACGGCTTCTCTTGACTGTGGATTTTCATGTGGACTTTAAGTCTTTCTTCACGCACAAAACTCTTTCCACACTGTTGGCAGGTGAAAGGGCCCTCTTTCAGGGTGAATTTTCATGTGGCCATTAAGACTTTCTTTTTGACTGAAACTCTTTCCACACTGTTGGCAGGTGAAAGGGCCCTCTCTAATGTGAATTCTCATGTGAGTCTTAAGGTTTCGTTTTAGTAAGAAACTCTCCCCACATAGATTGCAGGTGTGAGGCTTCTCTCTAGTGTGAATTCTCATGTGGACTTCCAGGTTTTTTTTCCCTTTGAAACTTCTTTCACACTGTTGGCAGGTGAAAGGACTCTCTCCAGTGGGAATGCTTGTCTCAACTTTAAGGTTTTCAGGTTCTGTTTTATGAGTTTGTGAGTAACTAAATGATTTTTCCCCGGTCATGATATCATGGCCTTTCTCGACATGAATTTTCTCTTCCATTTCATTCAGTTCTTGACTCTCCTCCTTCAGAGCCATCAGGTCTAGGGTAAAAAGAAACAAAAATAAGTTAACACCAGTTTAATGGCACAAAGACATGAGAACATTAAAGGGGTCATGAACTGCATTGCTTTATTGTTTTATAATGTTTCCTGGGGTGCACTCATAATGTTAGTTTGCTTTTTACATCAAAAATGGTCATAATTTTAGAAATAAAACGCATTTTTCCTACCCTGACTTTAGCCCTCTGATTAGAACGCTCTGTTTACACTGAAGTCTGCTGTGCCATTTTGTTTGTTGCTTTACCTTGATTTCTCTTGTGTTTATGTGTGCCTTGTAAAAATTAGCTTTTGTTCATTTCGAGTTATAGTTTTCAGTATTTGCTTTTTCTTTCAGTTACATTATGTATATATTATTTGTAATTACTTTAAGGGAAGTAGGGAGTGTGACACCGAAATTCAGTAGCATACATACAAATGGTTTATTCGATCTGATGAAATTTGCCTTGTTTTTTATCGTTTGCCTTGGGGTTTTTACTTTTAGGGGAAGGGAATTCGGCAGAGTTTTTGAGATGTCTTCTAAATTTGATTTAGAGGAGTCTGCAATTCGGCCTATGGCGCAACAATAAGAAAAATGTTGTAAAGATGACTTATTTGCAATCACGGATTTGTATCAGATCAAGGTGCCTCGAGGTGCAGTAAAGAGGGAGATTAAGGGAGTGATAGTGAGACATTTTGGTGGAGAATGGGGTCCTGCCAGAGGAGGGTGCGCAAGCGGGTGTTGCAGATCAAATTGCGAGATCCGTGGGTGAGGGAGCAGAGCAGACCAAACCCACGGAACCGTTTAGCATAGATCCCACTGAGCTGCCATCTCCACGAGACCCATTGTTGGCTATTAAGCTAAAGGAGCTTGATTTGGAACTAAGCCGACAGCAGTATCAAAGTCAGCTGTTGCACGTGAAAACAGTCGAGCTTGAGACTCAGCACGCAACTTGTCTGAAAGAGCTGGAGCTCGAACTTAAAACTAAAGTTCCTAACAAGCCTCCAACTACTGGTCCACCCGGCGCGAGTATGCCTGTGTCTTCTTCGGATAGCACTTCCACTCCTGGCTCGGATGCTTTGTCTCGACGCAATTTGCAAATAAGTCAAAGTTTTGATATTAGTAAACAAATTGCGTTAGTTCCTCTCTTCCGTGAAAGTGAAGTAGATACATACTTCACTGTGTTTGAACACATCGCCGCCACGCTTCAATGGCCGCAAAATATTTGGCCACTGCTTTTGCAGTGTAAACTCGTTGGTCCGCGTTGACGCTTGAGCAGAGTTTAAATTACGACGCGATGAAGAATGCTGTGTTGCGTGCCTATAAATTGGTGCCCGAAGCGTACCGTCAAAAATTTAGGAATCATGTAAAATCCCCATGCGGTGACTCATGCTCAGTCTCGTAAGTTTGAGGAGATGGTGGATCTTTCCGAGTCTTTTTTGCCCACGAAATTTCCTGATCAATGTGTAAAAGATAATGCAAATGAGTTGAATGTGTGTGCTGTTCATAGTTTTAATCTGCCTTTAGGTAAGTTAGAATTGATCAAAGCACAGCATGCTGATCCCACTTTGGTCTCTTGCTTCACAACTGCCGTGAAACCATCTGCCTTACCGAAGCATTCTGTTGCGTATTATTTCGATGAAGTGGTGTTGATGCTAAGGCTGAGGAAGACTGGAGTACAGTTTACCAGGTTGTGGTTCCAAAGCCTTACCGACTGCAGGTATTAAGCACTGCACATGAACATGAACTTTCAGGCCATGTTGGTATCAGGAAAACATGATAGTTTGCTTAAACATTTCTTCTGGCCATCTATGAAATCTGATGTAGCTGATGTAATCTATGAAGTTCTGTAAGTCATGTCATGCCTGCCAGTTAGATGGTAAACCTAACCAGGTTATTCCCCCAGCTCCTTTAAAACCAATCCCCACACTTGGAGAACCGTTTGAGCATATTTTAATCGACTGTGTTGGCCCTCTGCCGAAGACAAAGTCTGGTAACTCCTATCTTTTAACTTTAAAGTGTGAAACAACCAGATTTCCTGAAGCAATCACATTATGAACTCTGAAAGCTCCAGCTATCATTAAAGCTATTGTCAAATTCTGCACTACGTTTGGTCTACCCGGTATATTCAATCTGATCAGAGTAGTAATGTTATGTCCAAAGTGTTTGCAAAAGTAATGAGGCAATTAAATGTCAAACATCAAGTATCGAGTGCCTACCATCCACAATCGCAGGGTGCTATTGAGCATTTTCATCATTAAAATCTATGCTCCATACCTTTTGTGTAGAGCGAGAGTGTGATTGAGATTAAGAAATTCCTCTTTTGTTGTTTGCGGTGAGTAACACGACACAAGCATCACTTGGTTTTGGTCTTTTTTATCAGTTAATTTTTGGTCATTCTATACGTGGGCCATTGAAAGTTCTGCAAGAACAAATATTAGGTGTTAAGTGCTCTTCTCAACCGAAGAATGTTTTAGATTATGTCAGTAGTTTTCGTGAGCATTTGCATACTGCATGGAGTTTAGCAAGAAAAATCACTTAGTGCTGTTCAAGAGCAAATGAAAACTCGCTATGATCATGAAGCCGAGCAGCGTTCTTTTCAGATTGGGGAAGAAAGAAAATCAAGAGTGTGTCATGTCAAAATGCTTAAGGCATATGTAGCTTGTTCTGATGTGTAAAAGGTGGCTGTTGCTGCAACTGTTGTACCTGTGGATGTGTCTCCGTCTGACTATTCACCCGAGAGTAATGAGTGCTTCCTTTTTTGACTGCTCGTTTGTTAAACTCTGATACTTTGAAGAATTTGTCCACCAAATTATCACATTTACCTGTTTCTGCCCAAGCCAATCTCAGAAATTTGATCAATAAGTATCCTACCTTATTTAATTATTTTCCCACAACAATGCATGTCGTAGAACATGACATTGATGTCGGTTCACATGCCCGTCAAGCAGAATGCATACCAAGTTAATCTTGTCAAAAGGAATCTCATAAAACAGGAAACCCACTATCTGTTAGAACATGGTTTAGCAGTTCCCAGTAGTAGTCCCTGGTGTTCACTGTGTTTGTTAGTCCCCAAGTCCGATGGTATGTCCAGATTTTGTACCAATTATAGGAAGTCAATGCCTTAACTAAACCTGATTCATTTCCATTGCCTCGTGTTGAAGATTGTCTTGATCTATTAAAAGGGTAATGGCAAGTACCACTTACTGAGAAGGCTTCTGAAATTTCTGCCTTTGCTACTCCCGATGCATTCCTTCAATATAGGGTTATGGCATTCGGACTTCGGAATGCTGGTACAACATTTCAGCTTTTCACGTCAAGAGTGTTCGCTAATGTACCCAACTGTGAAGCTTACCTTGATGATGTTGTCTGTTATTGGGATTCTTGGGGTGAGCATGTTAAACTCCTGAACTGTGTTTTTAAACGTTTGAAAGAGGCCAATCTTACATTAAATTTGGCAAAATGTGAATTTGTTTGTGCAACTGTAACCTATCTAGGAAAGGAGGTTGGAAAAGGCAAAGTTCAACCTCTTGGCTCCAAAATTCAAGTTATTCTGGATTTTCCTGTGCCTACGAAGAAGATAGAGCTTAGGCGTTTATAGAAATTTCTGTAGGAACTTTTCAGATGTGGCAAATCCTCTTACAGGTTTACTCCGTAAAGGGATTTCTTTTGAGTGGACTCCTGCATGTCAGTTTGCCTTTGAAGCATTGAAGACTCTGTTGTGTAGCGCACCTGTACTTTCTGCCCCTCACTTTGACAAAGCGTTCAAACTAGAAGTTGATGCCAGTGGCACAGGTGCTGGTGCAGTTTTAATTCAGACTGATGATGCTGGAATAGACCACCTGATTAGTTTTTTTTTTTCCAAGAAATTTCTCAAACACCAACTAAACTATAGTACTTTAGAGAAGGAAGCTCTTGCATTGTTACTTGCCATTCAACACTTTGAAGTGTACATTGGGTCCAGTGCACAACCAGTTAATGTGTATACGGACCACAATCCTTTGGTTTTCCTTCAACGCATGTCAAATGCAAACCACAGGCTCATGCGTTGGGCACTAATTTGGCAAGGGTTTAATCTGAATATCCAACACAAAAGAGTTGAAAATGTGATTGCTGACACTCTTTCACGTATCCATTCTTAAAAACCTATGGTTTTTATTTTTTTAAGGGTGGTGGTGTTACATCCAATGTCTTTAGGCACTGTTGCCATGTATGTTTTGAGTGTTTTTGTGCAGGAGGAGGTGTGGCCTGCGCAGAGATCCTGATTGATCTGGGGCTGATTTGCTGATTCCTGCTGTGATGATCTAAGGACCACCCCAAACACCTTATCGAGGCTGACTTTGTGCCATTTTGTTTGTTGCTCTGCCTTGATTTCTCTTGTGTTTATGTGTGCCTTGTAAAATTTGCTTTTGTTCAGTTCGAGTTATAGTTTTCAGTATTTGCTTTTTCTTTCAGTTTCATTATGTAAATATTATTTGTAATTACTTTAAGGGAAGTAGGGAGTGACACGCCGTTTCTTTTTTGCATATATCTTTATTCTGTGTTTTGGGTTAAAGGAGTTAGGGAAGTTGTTTTGTCATTTTCTTTTTATGTTTTTTTTTTTTGTTAAGGGAATTTAGAGGGTACTTAAATTAGTTGTTTTTGTTTGTTATTTTGGCCTGGTCCACTCCTGAATTTGATCCCTTTGTTTATGTTTTTCATTATATTGTGTTAATAAATTTATCTTTGTTAAAAATTTCTTTTCGAGTTAGCACACATTCATTTATGTTACGGCTGGCTAAATCATTAATATCAGATCAGGCATTAGAATTAACACAGTGACATGTTGTTGCATTACTGTCGAGTCCAAATCTTAAAATAAATAATAAAAAAAGCTCAACTGAGAAATTCACATTGTTGAAAAGAAATAACCATGTTCCTAGCATAAGGTTCCTTTGAAAGGTAATGCTATTTTTGTCCTGTTGTATCGCTCTTCTCTCCTGCTCATCTCATTAACACACCAGTAGGTGGGGCTAACGTTGCAATGATGAAGTAGGCGTTTATTTAAACTATTCTTATAGTACGATGACCGCTTATATATATATATATATATAAAAGGTCAAGGAAAGTCATGCAAAACAACAAATTCAACATTTAAGCTAAATCCTATTCTCGTTGTACACCCTTGATGGTTTAATCACATTATGTTTGTAAAACTGAACTGGAATTAACTAGGGGTATAACGATATGCTCAGGTCACGATACGGTACGTATCTCGATACTGGGTTCACGATACGACATGTATCACATCATATTTTGAACAAAATTTTAGAAATGAAACTGAAATTCAAATGAAATCAACAGATTTATTTAAAAAACATTAACAAATTTCAATAACTTCAACATACAAGATCACATTTCAAGGTTTAATAAAAACCTTATATATTCAAATTAACAACTGAATATGTCTGTTTGTCATTGGAAAAAATGTTAAATTTAACATGAACTTAGAAATAAGAAGCCTAAGACAGAACTTCTTAAAGCAAAGCATCACAAGCATCTTTTGCTTTTCTGTGATCACAGCTGTTGCTGTGGCACTGCGTTGAAAGAAAGCCATGACATTTCTCACTCAACCAAGCAAGCGACTGACACGAGATTGACTTGAGATGCAAGATTCAATGTGTGCGTGAAACACTTAATATGCGGTGACAACCCGGCTTCTCTCACTGCCACCTCCATGTTGTCAGTAACAGCAGCAGTACTATGAGAAGCCCTTTCAAGCTCCCACTCTTGTATAGCTGCTTTTAAAACTTTGGCTATGTTAGTTCCCATGTGCAATTAAAAAAGCGGGCGAGTCTGAAGCATGAAACACTTCATTTCCCACTCCGGGTAATAACATGCGCCATGACTGTAATATAGCTTTGACAAGGTTTTTTTATTTTTTTATTTATTTTTTACCGTCGTCCTGTTGCGTGACTGGAAAACCAAAATGCTGCCAGATGTTGGACTTATAAGAAGATGGGGCATCTTCAATTTCAGTTTCAAGCGAATTCTGCAACTGTGATGAAAACACACGCGAGAGTATGCAGAGTATGTCACATCGACAGCTCAACCAATAGGATTAGACTGCCGTCATATCATAAAAGTATCGTCACCACTCTACGTTACATATCGTAAAATAATTGCATTGCGAAATATTGTACTGCGATATATTGTTAGACCCCAGAATTAACAGAACAATAGTTACTGTCCTCCTGAATGCATTGCCAGACAAGGGTATGTCAGGAATATATGTTCATCCATCACACTGCTTTTGAACATCTGCGTTTATTGCACTTTTATTTGAGGTCAAAGAAAACCTTTTTTTTTTACTTGACCTATAATACCACTTTTATCTGTCCTTAATGTACAATCCTACCTTATAATTTAAAGTTATGTCCTGCACGCTTTCCTCTCAGAAACAAAATAAACAACAAAAATGAGAAAAGAGAAAGCATTTTTTATAGATCATCATCTGATCATAGCAACATGGGTATGTTAGCACGAGCTCTGCAAATCAGCTCTGTGGAGTGCTCACGTTTTCAGCGGTGGACGTCTTACCTCGCCGGACTCAACAGAAGAAATGAACAGAAGAAATGAACCCAGAGTTCACATGAAAGAAGGCGGAGTCTCAACACACACCTCCTATTACATAATCGCCATGGACCAATGGGAGTACAAAGGTGTTTACAAGCCAACAAGCTTTTTTAAACTCCCAACTGGACACAAAGCAAACTTTGTTTTTGTTCAAAATGGCATCAAAATATACCTTAAGTTGGCAATCTATGCGTTTGTTGTGTGTACTGAAGTCTGTCAATCATCATTAAAGCTCCACCACCAGGCTGAATAACACAAGAAATGAAACCAACCTGTTTGTTCCTCAGTGTCTTCCTGTTTGACTCTGAACGCTTCTTCAATCTTCATGTCTTCAATCTCCTCTTTAATAAACGCCATCTTTATAATAGTGTGCCACGATCTCAGTCGCTTCACCGGGAGTTTTTCTGTGTTTGGACACTCTGTCATGATTAAGATTAGAATAATTAACAGAAAGAAAAATAAATGCAAACTAAATCTCTGTGTGCGTCTCAATCAACTCCCTAGTTTAGTAGTCAGTGCACTGGTAAGGGACTCAGAGTGAGAGTTAATGGATTAGAGCTGCTAGATTTGAAGGGGAAAAAAGTGATTTTTCTGGTTAAAAAGTGATTTTTAAAGGAAAAAAAGGTTTGTTCTGTTTCCTTGTAGGGCTTGGTCCAAAATGTTGTTCTTTTATATTAATAAGACAATAACAATTATTATGATCATTATTATTGCTAAACAAAAATAAGAAATATTGCTATAGTAAGAAAAGTTCCATTATTAAAAACTAAAATAGAATATTTAATAATAAATATAACAATAATTAGGTTAGAAATAATATTTTTATTTAATAGAAGACGCACTCATTGAGAAATGAGACGCACCTTTTCTGTTACTCATGTTTACTCAGAGAAACTGTTCATTGTTGTTGTTTATGTACTTTACTGCTAAAAAAACTATATTCATTACTGTTATTAGAAATATTGCATTGTTACATTTATTACTAATTAATTCATTTCAACGTTCTCTATATAACAGCACGAACGGGTTGCATTTATTTAAACTTTAAATGATTAAAAAACACAAACCTTTCTTCAATCACAGAGGCAGGAGCGCAGCCTTATGACATCATATCGCCACACCAAAATAAAAGTCCCATTCAAACGTTAAAAATATATATTTAAAAAAAACATACGGAAAAAACGTTCAACGGTAACGATTGATTGAAAGAATAAATCACAGATTTCCTCATCTATCAATACCACTGATTAGTTTTTTTCAAAAGCTTCTGGCTTATATCTAAATGTAAGCAAGTGTGAAGTGATCGCATAATACCAACTACAAAGCTTTTGTGGTATTCTCAGTCAAAGATGAAGGTTCTTGATCTCATAAAGGTTTAAAAGTACTAAATACTTAAACATTTAAAGTCACTATTTAAAAAAAAATATCAAAATTACATTTGTGATCTGAAATAAATCTAACTAGGCTATTATTGGTCATAATTTATTAACCAAAGCTTTATCCTGATCATGATGTCTATTTCCATCGTATTCCGTTTCAGTTTTCCTCAGAACAGAAAAGCAAATCAAAATGTCAACTATATGCCCAGATAATATTTTTTGTTCACAGAACTTTAACACCAAACTTTGCATGTGTCATTATCACCTTACTCTGGCGACACCACATCAGTTTCGACACAGCACCACCTATTGGTAAAAAACGTTCAGCCATTTTGCATAAAATTATTTTAATATGTCTACGAT
The DNA here is from genome assembly GCA_028476615.1 of Culter alburnus. Taxonomy (NCBI): domain Eukaryota; kingdom Metazoa; phylum Chordata; class Actinopteri; order Cypriniformes; family Xenocyprididae; genus Culter; species Culter alburnus. Next base: position 59,187 of record JAOTNS010003490.1, read on the forward strand.
TGCTCATTGTTGCAGTTGGTCTGATGCTCCCAGCCATGATGGCATGACTTATCGTGCTTTCTTTTTGCTTGGCCCCTTAATTGCTGCAGGTATATTATTTATTATTATTATTTATTGCCTGGTATAAAGCAAATGAATCCACAGATTTATGCATGATATACAATATATATTTATATATGTGTGTTCCGGTAAACTTTGAGCTGAGATGACCGGACCTGAATCGAACTGTAAATCTGATTGGCTTTCATAAGCAAAAGAACAACTGAGTTACACACAGGCCAATCTTGATCAAAACCCACAATTGATTCAGTGACAAGCTTTTCATGGCAGTGGTTCACGAAGACAGCAGAACAAATGCCCTGTGTGTGCAGAAGCAGCTCTTTACTGTGTTTTCCCCTGCTCTACTCCCATCACACAGACTGTGAAGGCCCAGGGAAGCAGAACAGTTCTTGTCTTTGTATCTTGAAGTACATGATGCATATATTTCAAGATGTGAAGTACGATGGTGATGGGGTTAAAATGCAATTTTGTCTAGATGATTTGGAGCTATATTAGACTTCATCAGAATGATCAACTTGGTGGTTTGTGGCAAAGAAATTACGTATGTAAAAAAGCAGCTTGTGTATGAGATCTGTTTTAAAGCTGTGGTAAATGCCTTCCTGTAGCTTATTAATATTGTTTAATTTTACTTTTAATTTGTAATTGTCAACTGTCGAAAGACAAGGATACCTGCTTCTGTACAGCATTAGTAGATTATAAAATAAAAAGATTTCCAAACATGACGACTCACAGAAGAAGAAACAAGATGTATTTGTGGCTAAACGCTCAGGAAAACCAGCGCATCTTTTCACAAGTATTGAGAATATTGTAACTGAACATTTCACACATGGAACTTCTCACCTTTTTTTCTCTCTCAGCATTTCGATTTCGAAGCCCATTTTGAGGTCAGTGGTAGGTTTGTGTTTCTTATCATCTGTCATGTGTGCTGAGATGCCTCCATCACCACTTTGTCCTCCACTGTAACTTACAACATCACATTCTAAACAAAATAAAATTGATTTACTTAACCTTATTTTGTTCCAACAAACTTAAAGATGTTTTTTAAAAACTTTTTTCTTTTTTTCTCATACTATGAAAGTCAATGGGGTCCAGTGTGGTTTTGATCCCCATATGACTATGATTATATAAACAAAGACAATTGATTCTTCAAAATATCTTTGAGTTCTGCACAAGTAAGAAATTCACACAGGTTTGGAACAACATGAGGGTGAGTCAATGCCACAATTTTCATTTTTGGGTGAACAATCCCTTTTAATATAAACAATAGATGAAATGGACCAAAAAATAAAAGAGTCTCCATATAATCCAGTTCTAGTAGATCAGAGTCAGCATATCCTTATTGTACCAGATTACCTCATCTCTGCCTCTGCATCACGCCTGCTGAACCCGTCGCACAAACCTTCGGCCAGTGCGGTTGGCTGAAATTACCTGTTTTGAGTGGAGTGTTTCACTGAAACTATGCACACACATGCACAAAGCTCAAATCTATTCACTTCTCTACCTGTTGTGAAAATCTCAAGCCTCTTCCAGTTGCTTCATTTGATTCTGCATTCAGTCACTGCCCAAAGGTTGATCGCTATTGAGCCATACTTCGTCACAGCACCCGACAGGCCTCTTTTCTCACTCAAAGGATGAATAAAATGCTTGCGTACTGCTTGTTATACAGTCAAATGCACAAAATGTTTATGTTACATTACATTATTCATCTGTTTGTGCATTGCTAACACACTCTTTAACTCATATTAATGGTTCCATAAAGAACCTTTAACATCTATGGAACCTTTTCAATGCAAGGTTCTGTTGCATATAGGTTCAAATGATGAAAAGAAGGATGAAAAAGGTACCAAAACCAACTTAAATAATGTGGTAATACAATATATGCATACATATCCACCCCTACTCATATTCATGTCTCAACATTTAAAAGTCTACCATCAGTTGGTACAAATGACATCTGGTACACATTTTTACTTGCCTGAGGCCATCTTTACTTGCCATCTTTACTTGCCTAAAAATTTAGAATGTAAGTGTTGAGAAGAATCCTTTTTGTTTAACTTAAATAAATATATATCATTCATTTTTTCTGAACACAAAATAAGAAATTTAAAAAAATAGTCCTGCTTGCCATTGATCATATAATTTAATGGCAGTATGACCCTCTCTCCAAGCTTTAAAAAATTCCTAATTCGACTTGTGCCGACAGAGGTTTTGGTGAAAAACAATGGGAATTTATTATTAGTCTTAACTGTTGCTCTTGGTGGTTTATAAGGGTAGTGTTTCATTTTAAGTTTTAAAATAGGGGTCTCTTGGTAAAGACGGTGAGAACTACTGCTTCAGACCATCCTCTGCATGAATTTAACTTCATGAATTGAACTAATTGTGTTTGAAAATGAGAAAATGGTGAATTGTTTCATGAATTGTGTGTTAGCAATTGAGAAAAACTGTAATAAAATAAAATAAAATTTAGTGATGACTCCTGGTGTTAATGAACAGAGTCTAGATAATATTTTTCATACATTTGACCTTTTGCACAGAAGCCGAGTGTGAATGAATACTTGCATGTCTCATCACATTGCTCTTTAACAACTGATAAAAACTGCCAGCTCATTCACATGTAGATGAGTGTCAAACAGACTGCAAGGCGCTGCAACACATTTGATCACAACTGCTGCTTGCACAAGGCCAAACAGATCATATTGATAAATTTTACTGCTCAAATATTGCTCAAATGTTTATTTTTAATTTTTATGTTTATTTTTTAAAAAAAAATATGTATATACTGTCCAATTGGCTACTCCACTGTAAAAGTTTGGGAACCACTGCCATAGAAAACCATTTTAGGTTCCACAAAGAACTTTAGTGAGCAGTTTAGTTTTTTTTAATATATACACTATATTTGCCAAAGTTTGGCACGCCTGCCTTTACGTGCACATGAACTTATGACATCCCATTCTTAATCCGTAGGGTTTAATATGGAGTTGGCCCACCCTTTGCAGCTATAACAGCTTCAACTCTTCTGGGAAGGCTTTCCACAAGGTTTAGGAGTGTGTTTATGGGAATTTTTGACCAATTCTTCTAGAAGCGCATTTGTGAGGTCAGGCAGTGATGTTGGACGAGAAGGCCTTTCAATTGTTTTACTTCAATAATATTTTGTAATTTTGTAATTTTTTTAAATTAAAAGGATAAACAATGTAGATTTATTTTCACAGCCGCCTTTAATCATATGTAACAAGTGCACACTGACTAGCATGTTAAAGTTCACGTCAATAGGCAGAATGTTGAAGTTTAACTGAACACAAGTGCTGAATATTCAGTATGGGAGGGTAGCAGATGTTTATTCAAACAGAAATAGTTCAAGGGTGTGTGAATTTTGGGTGAACTATCCTTTTAAGTAGAGGTGGAGAAAGCACCAGCTCTTCTTATGAACCAGGAAGCAACTTCTTAAATTCATTGGTACTTTGAAACAACACAAGGACTGCAATGCCAAGACCTTATCTTCTCATTCTGATATTGGGTAAATTACATTTTCAATTCTTATACTTTTTTTAAACTACAGATTAAAATGATATTCTTCTTATAATAGCCTACTGCACAATGTTTCATACTTTATAAAAAACAGTATACTTAAGGATTATGAACTATATATTTCTTGCAATAGTTTACATCTTTTTATAGTTGTTCTGTCATCTCTCAGATTTTTACTGAGCTTTTCACTTGTTTTTCAAAATGAAAACATTGATTAATGTTATGTTTGAGTTGACATGATTGATTTTGAAAAGACACTCACAGACAAGCTGATCTAAATAAATTTTAGCTGCTTCATGAAAATTACCTGTTCAGTAGACTAAAATGAAGGGGCACTAACTATAACTTCTTGCACATGAATGCAGATATTTACATCATTATGTCTACACACGGATCAGTAGCGTACAGTACATACCCGTACTCTGAAGGGATCATGAAGCAGAATTAGGATTAACTTCTAAGGATAAATATAATATAAACTATTTAATAAATACAGTTGCTTGAAAAAGTTTGTGAACACCTTGCAGAATCTGTGAAAATGTGAATAATTTTAACAAAATAAGAGAGATCATACAAATGCATGTTATTTTTTATCTAGTACTGTCCTGAGTAAGATATTTTTACATAAAAGATAGCTGAATTTATGAAAATATCCCATTTAATGTAAACCCTTGGTTCTTAATACTGTGTGGTTACCTATGATCCACGTCTTTTTTTTTTTTTTTTTTTTTTTGTGTGTGTCTTTTTGTCTTTTGAATGCAGAATCCCTGGCAATATTCAAAAGATAGCTGAAAACTCGTCTCTTTTGTGAGCACTTAACCTCATCTTAAAAAAAAAAAAAATATTCCTATCCTTTCACTTCCTCTAATCTAATGTAGCCTATGATACTCTGAGCACTGTCTGAAACTTGTATTATTAGCACTTGCTTGTTTTATTTTTATATTTTATATTTTTTATATTTTATTTTATATGTGTTTAAAATTAAGTGGTGCAACACAACTCAATTTAAAATAAAACCCAGATCAACAAATCCTTGATTAGTGTTAAACTTTGCATAATTTAATACTTATTGGTGCAACCCCCTAGTGTTTTTTACGTTAGCTTTTTAAAAAATCGCCCCCCTGTTTTTAATGATTGAAATCACTGCAGTATCACAAGTGCCCAAAACTTGCATCTTGTTCACATATTTTTGTTTTTAAGATGGAAAATTGACAGACTTGTGCTGCAGTTACATGGCTGTTTTGCCCTCCAGGGGCTCCGCGAGTCATGTGACTGAAAACTATGAATTACATGAGACATGATACATTTACGAAAGTTGTACTGTATCTTTCAAGATAGCTTCTGATGTTCATTCTTGTTTATTTACTATGTCTATGAACTAGTAGTCCTAGTAAAGAAGAAGAATGTTGGTTCATGTGCCACTTGAGCTGAGGCACTACAGCAATCTGTCACATTTAAGAGCACCATAACGGTATTTATTGTTTGAATTTCATAATAAAATTGACAGAATTTGAAATCTGAGACTTCATGTTTCATGTCAGAGTAACCTGCTCTGTCTTGTCTGTCAGTTGCATGAGTCTCATGCTGAAAACATGCAAGTTGGCAGCCCTGTCATGAATATTTTGAAGAACTATGGCCTACGCCAATGCCTGACCACAAAACCACTGCTCATTTGCTCAGCAGTCACACTCACAGCACTGGCCTTTCACAACATTGCCGCCCATGGCTGCATTTCCCAAAAGCATTGTAAGCTTATTGGTTTTTACAATCTACTTGGGCTTAAGAAGCTTTTGGGAAACAGCTCAGTTTTGCAATGGTATGTCTTTTTCGATATAGACAGCATTCTAACAAATTCATCTATGGGTGCGTCTCAATCAGCTCCCCAGCTTCCTCGTGTTACAATATACAGTATAGAGGGCTGCAGGGATCATATACTGTATATTAATAGATACCTCATTAGCATACATAAGCCATAAACACTCAAGATCAGGTTGACTGTGCATCTTCAACTGTAGTTATACACATGTATGAATATCTATGCAATACACTTCAGCAGATGATTTTCATAGGATTTAGTTTATCGTTAATGTTAGATAAGAAGAAGGTGTTAGCTAACACAGCAATAAAAGTTACCATAGTTTAAAAACCTGTAATATTGAGATGACACAAAACAACCAACACATTCTCACCTGTGAAAGATTATCCCTTTTCTTTGGGAATTTAAATCTTGGTGGTTTTACAACCAGAGGCTACGCAATACTTGGAGAAAACTCATTGGTTTTTATTGTGAGTGCAGACAGCATCTGAAATGAAATGTTGACTGTTCCAAGATGGCGGATGCGTCAACATGTCTGGAGCAGTTGAATGTGTCATCTACTTACACAAATTCATGGCAAGGAAGAGATATTTTTGTAGGCCAAAACTCTGGAAACCAGTTAGCATTTTAGCACTTCTGGTTCCATAGTTTTTAAGTCATATAGATTTATGAATGTTTTTTTTTTAAAGCCTGAAATAAGGTTTGTGGATAACACATCTCAAGATATTTTCATGTTTTACTCTACAACATAAAATACATCAGTAATGCTCCATGTGATTTTCTTTAAGGCTTTTACTTTTCTTAAAAAGGCGGTTGCTAAAAGCGGCTAAATGGGACTACAGAGGTTGTCAGGGATGTTAAACGTCATCAGCTGAACAAACTCATGTACTCACTAGGCCATTTTCACAGTCTTGTTGTGTTTATAATCACACTCTTGCAGATTATATTTACTCGAATTTCAGGGAAAAATTTTTTTACATAAAGACTGAAAGAGGTTCAGAAGCTCAGTGATGGTGATGTTAAAGTAAATCATAATCTAACTGTAAGTCTACAATGTTTTTAAATGTCACTGTTTTTCATCTCAACAGCCAGTGCTCAAACTTCAGGAACTGGTAAGTAACAGACTGTTAGTCACTCTTTTTAAACTCAGATCCGAATTTCATGAGATGACTGATAGTTTTAGCAAGTTTAGCATGTTGATAGATGTGAGCTGATTCATAATATATTTTTTATTTTTTTTTTTTTCTCAGGTGAATATACTATCAGACTGGTGAATGGTAATAATAACTGCTCTGGGAGAGTTGAGGTCCTTTATGATGACCAGTGGGACAGTGTGTGATGATGGCTGGACATTGAAGACGCTGAGGTGGTGTGCAGACAGTTGGGATGTGGACCAGCTGCTAGAGCACACTCCAACGCTCGTTTTGGCCAGGGAAGTGGTCCGATCTGGTTGAGTAATGTGAGATGTTCAGGAAGTGAATCGTCCCTCACACAGTGCTCACAAAATCCTTTTGGATACTTTATCTGTGGTCACGAAGAAGATGCAGGTGTCGTCTGCTTAAAAGGTAATAATATATGCTTTCCCCAGATCCAAAATGCTGTGTTAAAAACCCCAAGTTGGTTGAAATGGACAAACCCACGGTTGGGTTAAATGTTTGCCCAACCTGCTGGTAGTTATTTAAACCAACTATTGTTTAAAAATTGCTATATGGCGAGCTTAAAATGAACCCAAAATAGTTGGGAAATTAAAAAACCAGATGCAATTAGAGGCAACAATAATAGACAAAAGGTGAATGTTTATTAATAAGCTTAATATTTTATTAATATAAATTTAATAGTTTAATAGTTTATTAATATAAATGTATTAATAAGCAATTTAATAAATGTTTATTGTTTAATAATTATTCATTGAACATTAATAAATGTTCATTTCCAACATACTTTGGGTTAATTTTAATTAGCAATACAGTTTTTTAAACAATAGTTGAGTTAATAAAACTACCCAGCAGGTTGGGCAAACATTTTAACCCTACCGCTGGGTTTAAAACAACCCAATTGCTGGGTTTGTCCATTTTCAACCCAACTTGGGTTGTTTTTAACCCAACATTTTTAGAGTGTGCCATTGTATTTTGATGTTTTGCTTGTGATGAAAAGAGTACAATAGTGATTGAAACAACATAAACCTATAGGCCCGGTTTCACAGACAGGGTTTAGACTAAGCCAGGATTAGGCTTTATTTCAATTAAGGTATTTAAGTAGCTTTTATAAACATACCCTAGAAAAAAACATTACTGGTGTGCATCTTGAGACAATCAACGGCTCTTGACATTTTTAAGATATGTCAGTGCAATTTACTTTCAGAAAAAAAAAAAAAAAGAAAAGAAAAGCAGAGGGGCTATGCACATTTGGTGCTTGGCTACTAACTACTAATGTCAAACACATACAATATACATACTTACACCATAGTTTTTAATAACATTACTTACATTTTTATATCTTACCAGACATAAGATTGGTCAGTGGGTCTGATTCATGCTGTGGAAGAGTGGAGATCCTTCATAATGGCCAGTGGGGAACCGTGTGTGATAATGACTGGGACGTGAATGATGCTGCTGTGGTGTGCAGACAGTTAGAGTGTGGTTCAGCCATCAGTGCACCTAAAAGTGCCGCCTTTGGTCAAGGCAGTGGATCGATCTGGCTGGATGGTGTTGGATGCTCGGGAGGTGAAGGAAACCTCACACAGTGTTCACACAGAGGACTAGGAGCTCACAACTGTAATCATGGTGAAGATGCTGCTGTTGTTTGTTCAGGTAATCTTTTGCATTGACATTATTTTGGTAGAAATGAGCAATAGAAATTACAATAAGCTTCATGTATTTAATGATTTTTATCTTAACATGTAATTTTAAATGGATGCCTATTTCTGTAGCAGGTTACCTGCAGAGACCCACTCTTTCCCTGATCTCCACAAATGCAGTTTCTCGTGCAGTTGTTTCTCCTGGACAAAACATTCAGTTCAGATGCACAACACCTGAACCAAGATGCAATTCTGATGCTGAATTCCACCTCTTCATAAACGGATCATCTATATCCTCCCAGAAACATGTTTCTGATGTGACTTTCCACCTTGTCAATGTAAGCGTCTCACATCAGGGCACTACGCGTAATTACACCTACCAAAACAGCACTGTAATATCACCTTGGAGTAACACTGTTGACATCACTGTAGGTAAGAGTTTAATCTTGTCTCATTGCCTATAATATAAATGCATTAGTTGCATGAAAGTGAATTCATTCTGTATTGATGTCTTATGTTTTTTTGTTTGTGCTGCTAATTTGTAGAATGTCTGACTTAAAATTAGTTTCAGAGAAGATGCCGTTCTTGAGCCATTTTATTTATTATTTAACTATTCTTTTATTACTATTATTATTATTATTATTATTATTATTAATTTAGGGCTTAGCTGCTTACATAGATACACATGGGAGTGTTTGAAAGCAGGTGTCTATCAGTGGACATATCGGGGATCTGCTGATAGACGCCCTTTTTCAAACGCTCCTGTGAGTATCTGTGTAAGCGCTTGGTGAAGAGCATCAAAGATGTCTAGCACTGATCATTGTAGCCAATCACAGACATATCTGATGAGCATGTGAACACAATGGCCAATCAGTGGTTTTTAAGAATCTGCGGTGTTTAAAGGGTTAGTTTACCAAAATTTTAAATTCTGTCATTAATTACTCACCCTCATGTCATTCACACCCATAAGAACTTCGTTCATCTTTGGAACACAATTAAGATATTTTTGACATATTTAAAACAGTTCATGTGAGTACAGTGGTTCAACTTTAATGTTATGAAGCACAAGAATGCTTAAAGTTATGCATATTTGGTGTGCTGTCTGGGGAGAGGCTCCAAGCTCAGAGTTTCCCCCCGGTGTGGTAAAAGTAGATAGAACTATAAGTGAGGAGATGGGGTGGAGGAGGATGCTGATAAACTCTCAGATGACAGAAGTCAGTCTGCTGAATTTATACCTTTGACATTGTTGAGTTGATTACTGAATGCTCTCCACCTGTGCTAATTAGTTAATTATCTGATCTTGCTCCTCCTGAATTTTGTTAATAAAACATCATATGGTAACAAACTTGACTTGCTGTCGTCAAACGAGGCTCGCTCGAGCTCTGAGTTAACCCACAAAAAAGATATTTACAAGAACAGCACCTGAGCAGTCCACTAAGAGTATTCAGCATATAATACAGAGGACTTAAAGGATTTAATCCCTAAGGCAGCTTGTGTGGTGAATTTCCTGTGGGAGCTTTAAGAGAAAACGAAGGCTCCTGTAGAACAGAGAGAGAAATCACTGCTGAGGGAGTGAAGGGATACTTTTTCTGTCCCTACAACTGCTTTGAGAGTGGAAGCTGAAATCACTGCTGCGCAGTGGGGAATAAGATTTTTTTGTCTGAAGGGTGTTTGCGAGATCAGTGGTCACTGCTGCGGCAGTAGGCAAGGCAATTTTATTTGTATAGCACATTTTCAACATGGTAATTCAAGGTGCTTTACATAAAGAAAAGAATAAAAATGAACATAAGAAATTGAAATAACAGTAAAAACAGAGAATTTTGTTATCTGATGGAGAGCTAGGAAGTTTCAGGGAGTTTTTTTGTTGTTGTTGTCCGTCAGAGTGGATCTAACTGGATCTTCTCACATGACAGGACCACTGTCTAGCTCTACCTGTTAGGTACTTCGAACTGATAACAAAGTTTCAATCTCCCCTTTTGCCAGACACCTCAAACTGCGCCACACAGCCCCATTCCCTTTCCGAGATATCTTATCTATGCAACGCAGTTCAATTTCCCCTTTGGAAAGTGTCCTGACTGTATCCAGAGATATCTTAACCATGCCCCACAGCTCAAATTTCCCCATGGTTTTGTCCCCCTTATCCAAATTTACCAAATTTTAACCTAATCACAAATTCTTTCTTCCTAATTCTCCCAGCTCTTTAAACCAGACAGCAATATTTAAGATGCATTAAAAGTCAGGAATACAAGATGATACATAAAAGATATAAATACATTAAAAATGAAATAAAACAGGAAGGAATTAAAAGATAAAAGATAATACTATATAAAATAAATGCAAACAGTTCGGTCATAGCACAGTGCTCAATCAATCTGCAAATGCATAGATACAAGATGTTTTTGAGTCTGGATTTGAATGTGGCTACTGTTGGAGCACACCCTGATCTCTTCTGGAAGCTGGTTCCAGCTGCGGCTGACGTAACAGCTAAAGCATACTCTCCCTGCTTCGAGTGAACCCTGGGTATTTCTAATGACTTGATCCTGATCAGAGATGTGGCGTAATACATGGAATGTATTAAAATACAATACAAATACTGTGTGGTAAAATGTATTTAAATCCAAATACAGTATTTTGTATTTTGAAATACACAAAATACATGGAAATTGAAGATTCAGTGCAGGTATCCCTATTAGGCTGAAATCTATCTGGGCCTATTCTGAATGCCAAAAAGCATTTAGATGTGTGCAACTACTTAGAACTTACCTCATTTCTGCTCTCTCTGTCATTCTCTCTCTCTCTCTCTCTTTCTTAAGTGCTTGCTTCCTTGCTGGTAATTACAAATAACTTATGTAGTGCAAAATAGCAGCCATTTATATACTTACTTCTGACAAGGTTACATGTAGTCTATTACTTATGGTGAACACTACTAAAAAACTGTAAAACTGTGGGAACCTTTTCTGCTATATAGCAAAGAATAGGGATGGGTGATATGACCAAAATCTTAATTTTACTTCACAGTAACAATATGGCATGGTTTCACAATTATCAATATCAGTTTTGATACCACAGCAAAAACTGAATTTCAAACTCTTTTGATGCTTTTTTTTACGCAAGTAGTATAGTAACTTTTATATTTTTTAATGTAAGTTATTTGTTTCTATATACATAATTAGAAAATATAAGTTTATCTAAAATAAAACTTTTTTAATTAGAAATCTTTGGCACTTTTTTTTGGTGACAATAAAACTAAAAGTGGTGTATCTTTCATCATTGTCATCACAAATGCACACAATCACTACACTAAACTGATGGAGACCGACAATGATTAACTTAATTATTTCGTTTCTACATAAACAAACATTTGCATAGATGGGTAAACACAATCACAATTGGAAATGTGTCCATTACATTTCATAAAGCACCATGTTTTGTAAATTTAAAATGATTACATTTACAAAATAAGCCTGCATAGCAGAAATAATGAATAAGTAATGGTCGTGTTTAATACAATCGTTAATTGAAATAAAATAATTATGAATTAAAAAACATATACACAGTATTGTTCATTTAGTGTTATACATATGTTATCATATTAATATGTTTTGTTCTAATGTCACAAGTCACATTTTCAAGTTTACTGGTCATGAAACCCCCTTGTTTTACCCCTGGTCGTTCACACCTCTGAGTTTCAAAAAGTCTGTGAAATGGGCATGTAACTTCTGAAAAGTGGGAGTGTGGAGGGGGAGAAGAGGGGAGAGACAACCAATGAAACAGAGACATACAACACACTCATTATACATAATAATGATTAATATATGAGCACGGAGAAAATTCAACAAACTCCCCAGCCCAAGGAGAATGCGAAAGAATATTTAATAGGGCTAATAATAGTTTACTTTGATTACGTTGCCGAGCACTGCAGTCTCAAAATCAGTCTTTTAGAATAATCGTGTCGTCGCGTTCAGATAGGCTACACCACTGTCAGTGTCCGTTTGCACATATAATTCATTTGAAGAAGACTTGATGAAATACGTGTGCATAACTACACCGTGCTGGTTAATGTTTGGTGCAGGAGAATGTGTGAAATAAAAACTTTAAACACGGATACTTTATTCTGTATGAACTATGTGTCACGTGCTAGTGTTATTAAACTCATCGTGGAGCTCCGCGCTGAAACCGATCATATGCACGCTCCGCGTGTATAACATAAAAACAATCGTATTTTTCATGTGTTCGTATTCAACTCCAGTTCTGACCGCATCGCGGGCAAATACAAACAACACTGTGCTGCTGTGCTGAGGAAACAGCCTACGTCTCGCGTGTTTGAACCAGCTAGAGCAGGCAGAGGTGAATGAGCTGCACTTTGTGACATTTGAATTCTCTGCTGTATGCGATCTCACGCGAACATATTTTTCCATTTGTGCTGGTAGGATTACAGCAAAACAATCCACATGCACACAACCTCTGCTCTGGTCGCGTCGCAGGAAAACACATTGTGTTGTAGCACTGAGGAAACGAGCACCACATATGTCTCTGAATGACAAGAGACAGAGGCGAGAAAGTGACACTTCCTCATATCGTATGCATACTACAGCGCAGTGATTGGATTGAATGAGCTTTATGTCATGAATATATGTCGAGAATCGCTCGAAACGGTCTACGTCAGCATGTTCGAAAGTACACGATGACGTCAGATTTTGTGACGTTGCTCCGACTCCGACAGGAAGACAGAAATCGCTCTGAAAAATGCAAAATAACTATTTTTATACCTTTAGTGTTTTCAATGATGTGCAGCCTATACATATCTGTTTACATCTCAAAAAAAGTGTTTTGGGGTTTCATGACCCTTTAACTTGATTATTTGGGTAGGGTTTAAGAAGTGTACTAAAAAACTTTTTTCACATGTGTCGTCAAAATGACCCACAACCTAATCGGTTTACATATGAAGAAATCCATTTATTCACAAACTTCTCACGAGACGAGTGTTTGACATAGTATAAGAGGTGTTTGACAAATTATTCGGCAAACTACTTCCTCTCATCGCTGCTTTTTGGTGGTTTGGAGAACAATTACTCAGAGTCGCCCTCTGTCGTTTCACAGAATTATACAACGGAGAGCACGTCAAGCATAAAAGCCTCGTAGGTTTACTGAGGAGCACGCGCAGTAAGCAGGTTCATGGCGTACAGCCATGCGAATTGCGAAAGAATAAAAAGGCTTCAACTGCACAAAGCTAAAGAGAAAGCGGAAAGTCCTATCTATGTAAACGATTTAGAAAAAGTTCCATCGATTCACAATTTATATCATCGCTACGAATCTACGATATTGTCATATGATATCACCCATCCCTAACATGCAGTAAGGTTAATGCTTCAAACACAACTAGTTGATGCATGAAAACAACACCCTGATAAAGAGGATGACTGTCTCAAAGTATTTTGAGTATTTTGAAAATACAAAAATACTCATCTAAAATGTATTTAAATACAAATTACATTTGATTTTTTCCAAAGGCTTTAAAATACAAAATACAAAATAGTATTTTGTATTTCAAATACGTATTTTAAATACATGTATCTGAAATACTGCCCATCCCTGATCCTGATGATCTGAGTGATCTGTTAGGTTTATATTCTGTGAGCATATCTGCAATGTATTGAGGTCCTAGGCCATTGAGTGATTTATAAACAAGTAACAGTACTTTAAAATCAATTCTAAATGCAACTGGAAGCCAGTGCAAGGACCTGAGGACTGGTGTGATGTGTTCATATTTTCGGGCTCTGCTCAGAATCCTGGCAGCAGCGTTTTGTACGAGCTGGGGAAAAGATCGATCTGAAAGCGTTTGGCAAGAGCACAGGCCAAAATACCTGCTGTGGTAGTAAAATGGTAGTAAAATAATTCAATGCACATTTATTTGTATAGCGCTTTCAGTACGTAATGTTTCAAAGAAAATTTTGAATTTCATGACATTCATGTCTCTACATTACAATTTAGTGTGGTCTGTTATCAGAGGTCACTGTGTACAAGTAATGTATTTCAGAAATGTACTGTACATATACAAATCAACAGTTATCTAAAGATGTATTAATTTATGCCAGAAACATGGGCTCATTAATTTGATTATTATAAGCTGTGAAAATAATTACATATATGTAAATTTAGCATTGGTGTTTTGCTAAAAGATTATTTTTTGTGTGAACTCAGACTCCGCCTGCAAGCCTTTGAGAGAAATTCCTTTGCCCATGAGCGTGGAAAGACATGGAATGACTTAGTTTTAGCATGTTGTTAGATGTGTGTTGATTTATAATATATTTTTTATTTTATTTTTTCAGGTGAATACAGTATCAGACTGGTGAATGGTAATACTGACTGCTCTGGGAGAGTTGAGATCCTTATGATGACCAGTGGGGGACAGTGTGTGATGATGACTGGGACATTGAAGATGCTGAGGTGGGTGCAGACAGTTGGGATGTGGACCAGCTGCTAGAGCACACTCCAACGCTCGTTTTGGCCAGGGAAGTGGTCGGATCTGGTTGATTAATGTGAGATGTTCAGGAAGTGAATCGTCCCTCACACAGTGCTCACACAGTCCTTTGGGAAACCCTAACTGTCGTCACGCCGAAGATGCAGTGTCGTCTTTAAAAGGTAAAAATATATGCTTTCCTCAGATCCAAGATGCCATTGTATATTTGATGTTTAGCTTGTGATGAAAAGAGTACAATAGTGATTGAAAACAACATAAACCTATGGTTAGTCCCAAAAATAATTATAAAAAAAAAAAGAAAAAAAAAGCTTGGCTCTAACATGTCAAAACACATACAATATACCACATACTTACAACATAGTTTTTAATCACATAACTTACATTTTTATATCTTACCAGACATAAGATTGGTCAGTGGGTCTGATTCATGCTGTGGAAGATGGAGATCCTTCATAATGGCCAGTGGGGAACCGTGTGTGATAGGACTGGGACATGAATGATGCTGCTGTGGTGTGCAGACAGTTAGAGGTGTGGTTCAGCCATCAGTGCACCTAAAAGTGCCGCCTTTGTCAAGGCAGTGGATCGATCTGGCTGGATGGTGTTGGATGCTCGGGAGTGAAGGAAACCTCACACAATGTTTCACACAGAGGACTAGGAGCTCCAACTGTGGTCATGGTGAAGATGCTGGTGTTGTTTGTTCAGGTAAATCTTTTGCATTTTACAGAGTTAGGTAGAAATGAGCATAGAAATTACAATAAGCTTCATGTATTAATGATTTTTATCTAACATGTAATTTTAAATGGATGCCTATTTCTGTAGCAGGTGACCTGCAGAGACCCCTCTTCCCTGATCTCCACAATGCAGTTTCTCGTGCAGTTGTTTCTCCTGGAAAACATTCAGTTCAGATGCACAACACCTAAACCAAGATGCAATGCTGATGCTGAATTCCACCTCTTCATAAACGGATCATCTATTCCTCCCAGAACATGTTTCTGCGCGACTTTCACCTTGTCAATGTAAGCGTCTCACATCAGGGCAGCTACAGCTGTAATTACTCCTACCATAACAGCGCTGTAATATCGCCTTGGAGTAACACTGTTGACATCACTGTAGGTAAGAGTTTATCTTGTCTCATTGCCTATAATATAATGCATTAGTTGCATGAAAGTGATTCATTCTGTATTGATGTCTTATGTTTTTTTTGTTGGTGCTGCTAATTTGTAGAATGACTGAAAAATTAGTTTCAGAGAAGATGCCGTTCTTGAAGCCATTTTATTTGTAATATTTAACTATTCTTTTATTACTATTATATTATTATTATTATTATTATTATTATTATTAATAATTGTAGGCTTAGCTTCTTACATAGATACACATGGGAGTGTTTGAAAGCAGGTGTCTGTCAGTGGATATATCAGGGATCTGCTGATAGACGCCCTTTTTCAAAGCTCCTGTTAGTATCTGTGTAAGCGCTTGGTGAAGAGCATCAAGATGTCTAGCACTGATCATTGTAGCCAATCACAGACATATCTGATGAGCATGTGAACACAATGGCCATCAGTGGTTTTTAAGAATCTGCTTAAAGGTCAGTTTACCCAAAATTTTAAATTCTGTCATTAATTACTCACCTTCATGTCATTCCACCCCATAAGAACTTCGTTCATCTTTGGAACACAAATTAAGTTATTTTGACATATTTAAACAGTTCATGTGAGTACAGTGGTTCAACTGTAAGGCCCGCCTAATGGGTCCAATGACGGTTTCCCACAGGACGGGAAGGTTTAAGCGTGTAATGCCTCTTCAGCGTCTCTGTTATTCACTTATTGCACTCGTTTAATCTGACTCCCAATTTCAAATGATTCTTATTCTAAGGTTTGTCTCCAATTAGAAATTAATCATTTGTATGTATTAATTTAGATACTTGATTATTCTGGTATCTCTTATTTCATTATTCTTTCATTACGGACCCATTATCGCTTAGAGAATCTCGCATCGGCCGACTGCGTTCTCACGGACATAAATTCGCCAGTTTATAATTCTTAGTCAGAGGTGCAGAGTTTACTAATGCATTTGAGTCGAACCGCCACATGCTTTGTTCATACAAAAATACAGTTTTCTTAGTCACGATACTGCAACTTGCCATCCAATAACAACAAACTCAAAAGTCCCATGATGCCCACAGCTCCTTTCATGGGGCTCTCTAGTTTGACCTGCCCTGACGCAGATTTACGGAAATAACGGACTCCTTAATCTACCGTCATAATGATTTCAGAAGAATCCAGAGTAAATCAATATAACATTTTATTTGTCAAGTAAAATGGATCATGCCAATTACATTACAATTAGACAATTAGAAGCCAATTCAGAAATAATAAATCATAACATCGATTCTCAAAAATGCATATATACACAGGGATGGAGAATGTCCTCAGACATTCACCCATCTCTGTGGGGGCTACAGATGATCCCACATGACTGCTTTGCTCTTTACCTTTTATACCAGAACCAGAACAAGGATCGAAATGTTTATTACACCAACACCTGTTTTGGGGGAGAGGAGAAGAGACACCACCCAAAAAGAGACAGAATTTTCCTTTATTTTCCATCTTCTTCATAATTCTAGTGACTGCTATGAAATTGAGACCGTTTCCAATCGCACTGAGACAAATTAAAATGATACCAAACATGAAAGGGAAAACAATAATACACAAGTTACATTATATGTTTGAATAACTTTCAGTGACTTGAGCCAGAGGAAGGGGAGTGTGTGTTGTGTGTGTGTGGTGGGGGAGGCGTTGTCCTTTTGGGGTTAGGGCGAGGCGTTGTCCATTGCTACTTCTTTGAGATCTTCTTTCCAGATTAAAGTTTTATACTTTATTGCAGGATGCTTGATCTCAGTTTTTGTTTAGCAGGAAATCAAGCCTTACACAACTTTAATGTTATGAAGCAACAAGAATGCTTAAAGTTATGCATATTTGGCGTGCTGTCTGGGGAGAGGGCTCCAAGCTCAGAATTTTGGCCCAAACCCAGAGTTTTCCCCCCGGTGTGGTAAAAGTAGGTAGAACTATAAGTGAGGAGATGGTGTGGAGGAGGGATGCTGATAAACTCTCAGATGAACAGAAGTCAGTCTGCTGAATTTATACCTTTTGACATTGGTTGAGTTGATTAACTGAATGCTCTCCACTTGTGCTAATTAGGTTAATTATCTGATCTTGCTCCTCCTGAATTTTGTTAATAAAACATCATATGATAAAACAAACTTGACTTGCTGTCGTCAAACGAGGCTCGGCTCGAGCTCTGAGTTAAACCCACAAAAAAGATATTTACAAGGACAGCAACCTGAGCAGTCAACTAAGAGTAGTTCAACAATATAAGTACAGAGAACTTAAAGGATTTAATTAGTGATGGCGAGATGAAGCCTCATGAAGCATTGAAGCTTTTCAGCCAAGTGGTTCACAAAAGGGTTCATTTCTCGAGGCTTCATTTGCTCACAATACCACCTGGTGGTCAAACAGTGTAAAACAAGCAGATACATTACAGATGACCTGATGTGATCTGTGATACACTTTTTGTGCCAGTTAAGGCTTAGAAATAACGGTGAAGAAAAAAATCAATTTACACATAGACTAATATATTTATTTGAATATAATGTGTATTTTCTGGTTGTATATAATGATTGTATAACAGAACTGTGTAATAAACGTATTGGCTTTAAATTAATGGGGCTATTAAATGTGTGTAATAAATACTTTGGTCATTATATGCAGGAGGGGCGATATTATTATTCTAAAACCACAAAATCTGTGGTGATCTCATGATATTATATATCTGTCAAAATATCACGCCAAGATTTGAACCGCATCCAGTGGAACCATTCGAACCAGTCAGGCAAAAGCGAGGCTTCGAACGTCATCAATGACGTCACTGATCTAAAACGATACAAGCTTCGATACGCGCTTCACTGAAAGCTTCCGAAATTTCTCGACACGCGCTCCGAAGCCTCGGCACAGACCGTAACATCACTAGATTTAATCCCTAAGGCAGCTTGTGTGGTGAATTTCCTGTGGGAGCTTTAAGAGAAAACGAAAGGCTCCTGTAGGAACAGAGAGAGAAATCACTGCTGAGGGAGTGAAGGGATACTTTTCTGTCCCTACAGAAACTGCTTTGAGAGTGGAAGCTGAAATCACTGCTGCGGCAGTGGGGAATAAAGTTTTTTTGGTCTGAAGGGTGTTGCGAGATCAGTGGTCACTGCTGCGGCAGTAGGCAAGGCAATTTTATTTGAATAGCACATTTCATACACAATGGTAATTCAAAGTGCTTTACATAAAGAAGAAGAATAAAAAAGAACATAAGAAATTGAAATAACAGTAAAAACACAGAATTTTGTTATCTGGATGGAAGAGCTAGGAAGTTTCAGGGAGTTTTTTGTTGTTGTTGTCCGTCAGAGTGGATCTAACTGGATCTTCTCACATGACAGGACCACTGTCTAGTTCTACCTGTTAAGGTACTTCGAACTGATAAACAAAGTTTCAATCTCCCCTTTTGCCAAGACACCTCAAACTGCGCCACACAGCCCCATTCCCTCTTCCGGAGATATCTTATCTATGCAACGCAGTTCAAATTTCCCCTTTGGAAAGTGTCCTGACTGTAATCCAGAGATATCTTAACCATGCACCACAGCTCAAATTTCCCCATGGTTTGTCCCCTTATCCAAATTTACCAAATTTTAACCTAATCACAAATGCTTTCTTGCATTAAAAGTCAGGAATAACAAGATGATACATAAAAGATATAAAATACATTAAAAATGAAATAAAAACAGGAAAGGAATTAAAAGAATAAAAAGATAATACGTATATAAAATAAATGCAAACAGTTCGGTCATAGCACAGTGCTCAATCTGCAAATGCATAGATAAAAAGGTGTGTTTTGAGTCTGGATTTGAATGTGGCTACTGTTGGAGCACACCTGATCTCTTCTGGAAGCTGGTTCCAGCTGCGGCTGGCGTAACAGCTAAAAGCAGACTCTCCCTGCTTCGAGTGAACCCTGGGTATTACTAAATGACTTGATCCTGATGATCTGAGTGATCTGTTAGGTTTATATTCTATGAGCATATCTGCAATGTATTGAGGTCCTAGGCCATTGAGTGATTTATAAACAAGTAACAGTACTTTAAAATCAATTCTAAATGCAACTGGAAGCCAGTGCAAGGACCTGAGGACTGGTGTGATGTGTTCATATTTTCGGGCTCTGCTCAGAATCCTGGCAGCAGCGTTTTGTACGAGCTGGGGAATAAAGATCGATCTGAAAGCGGTTGCAAGAGCACAGGCCAAAATACCTGCTGTGGTAGTAAAATGGTAGTAAAATTCAATGCACATTTATTTGTATAGAACTTTCAGTACGTATTGTTTCAAAGAAAATATTGAATTTCATGACATTCATGTCTCTACATTACAATTTAGTGTGGTCTGTTATCAGAGGTCACTGTGTACAAGTAATGTATTTCAGAAATGTACTGTACATATACAAATCACACAGTTATCTAAAGATGTATTAATTTATGCCAGAAACATGGGCTCATTAAATTGATTATTATAAGCTGTGAAAAATAATTACAATATATGTAAAATTTAGCATTGGTGTTTGCTAAAAGATTATTTTTTGTGTGAACTCAGACTCGCCTGCAAGCCTTTGAGAGAAATTCCTTTGCCCATGAGCGTGGAAAGACATGGAATGACTTATGTTTTAGCATGTTGTTAGATGTGTGTTGATTTATAATATATTTATTTTATTTTATTTTTTCAGGTGAATACAGTATCAGACTGGTGAATGGTAATACTGACTGCTCTGGGAGAGTTGAGATCCTTTATGATGACCAGTGGGGGACAGTGTGTGATGATTTCTGGGACATTGAAGATGCTGAGGTGGTGTGCAGACAGTTGGGATGTGGACGAACTGTTAGTGCACACTCCAACGCTCGTTTTGGCCAGGGAAGTGGTCCGATCTGGTTGTATAATGTGAGATGCTCAGGAAGTGAATCGTCCGTCACACAGTGCTCACACAATCTTTTGGGAAACGATTACTGCCGTCACGACGAAGATGCAGGTGTCGTCTGCTTAAAAGGTAAAAATATATGCTTTCCTCAGATCCAAGATGCCATTGTATATTTGATGTTTTGCTTGTGATGAAAAGAGTACAATAGTGATTGAAAACAACATAAACCTATGGTGTTTAGTCCCAAATAATAATTATAAAAAACAAAAAAAAAGCTTGGCTACTAACAATTTCAAACACATACAATATAGAGAATGTGAATCTGACATTACGCCACATTGAGTTTTGAAAAAAGAAAAAAAAAGCAGAGGGGCTATGCACATTTGGTGCTTGGCTACTAACTATGTCAAACACATACAATATACACATACTTACAACATAGTTTTTAATAACATTACTTACATTTTTATATCTTACCAGACATAAGATTGGTCAATGGGTCTGATTCATGCTGTGGAAGAGTGGAGATCCTTCATAATGGCCAGTGGGGAACCGTGTGTGATAATGACTGGGACGTGAATGATGCTGCTGTGGTGTGCAGACAGTTAGAGTGTGGTTCAGCCATCAGTGCACCTAAAAGTGCCGCCTTTGGTCAAGGCAGTGGATCGATCTGGCTGGATGGTGTTGGATGCTCGGGAGGTGAAGGAAACCTCACACAATGTTCACACAGAGGACTAGGAGCTCACAACTGTGGTCATGGTGAAGATGCTGCTGTTGTTTGTTCAGGTAAATCTTTTGCATTTTGACAGAGTTAGGTAGAAATGAGCAATAGAAATTACAATAAGCTTCATGTATTTAATGATTTTCATCTTAACATGTAATTTTAAATGGATGCCTATTTCTGTAGCAGGTGACCTGCAGCAGCCCACTCTTTCCCTGATCCCCACATATACAATTGTTTCTCCTGGAGAAAACATTCAGTTCAGATGCATAACGCCTGAACCAAGATGCAATGCTGATGCTGAATTCCACCTCTTCATAAACGGATCATCTATATCCTCCCAGAAACATGTTTCTGATGCGACTTTCCACCTTGTCAATGTAAGCGTCTCACATCAGGGCAGCTACAGCTGTAATTACTCCTACCATAACAGCACTGTAATATCACCTTGGAGTAACACTGTTGACATCACTGTAGGTAAGAGTTTAATCTTGTCTCATTGCCTATAATATAAATGCATTAGTTGCATGAAAGTGAATTCATTCTGTATTGATGTCTTATGTTTTTTTGTTTGTGCTGCTAATTTGTAGAATGACTGAATTAAAATTAGTTTCAGAGAAGATGCCGTTCTTGAAGCCATTTTTATTTGTATTATTTAACTATTCTTTTATTACTATTATTATTATTATTATTATAATTGTAGGGCTTAGCTGCTTACATAGATACACATGGAAGTGTTTGAAAGCAGGTGTCTGTCAGTGGACATATCAGGGATCTGCTGATAGACGCCCTTTTTCAAACGCTCCTGTGAGTATCTGTGTAAGCGCTTGGTGAAGAGCATCAAAGATGTCTAGCACTGATCATTGTAGCCAATCACAGACATATCTGATGAGCATGTGAACACAATGGCCAATCAGTGGTTTTTAAGAATCTGCTTAAAGGGTTAGTTTACCCAAAATTTTAAATTCTGTCATTTATTTCTCACCCTCATGTCATTCCACACCCATAAGAACTTCGTTCATCTTTGGAACACAAATTAAGATATTTTTGACATATTTAAAACAGTTCATGTGAGTACAGTGGTTCAACTTTAATGTTATGAAGCAACAAGAATGCTTAAAGTTATGCATATTTGGCGTGCTGTCTGGGGAGAGGGCTCCAAGCTCAGAGTTTTCCCCCCGGTGTGGTAAAAGTAGATAGAACTATAAGTGAGGAGATGGTGTGGAGGAGGGATGCTGATAAACTCTCAGATGAACAGAAGTCAGTCTGCTGAATTTATACCTTTTGACATTGGTTGAGTTGATTAACTGAATGCTCTCCACCTGTGATAATTAGGTTAATTATCTGATCTTGCTCCTCCTGAATTTTGTTAATAAAACATCATATGGTAAAACAAACTTGACTTGCTGTCGTCAAACGAGGCTCGGCTCGAGCTCTGAGTTAAACCCACAAAAAAGATATTTACAAGGACAGCAACCTGAGCAGTCAACTAAGAGTAGTTCAGCAATATAAATACAGAAGACTTAAAGGATTTTATCCCTAAGGCAGCTTGTGTGGTGAATTTCCTGTGGGAGCTTTAAGAGAAAACGAAAGGCTCCTGTAGGAACAGAGAGAAATCACTGCTGAGGGAGTGAAGGGATACTTTTCTGTCCCTACAGAAACTGCTTTGAGAGTGGAAGCTGAAATCACTGCTGCGGCAGTGGGGAATAAAGATTGATCTGAAAGCGGTTGCAAGAGCACAGGCCAAAATACCTGCTGTGGTAGTCAAATTCAATGCACATTTATTTGTATAGCGCTTTCAGTACGTCATGTTTCAAAGAAAATATTGAATTTCATGACATTCATGCATCTACATTACAGTTTAGTGTGGTCTGTTATCAGAGGTCACTGTGTACAAGTAATGTATTTCAGAAATGTACTGTACATATACAAATCACACAGTTATCTAAAGTTGTATTAATTTATGCCAGAAACATGGGCTCATTAAATTGATTATTATAAGCTGTGAAAAATAATTACAATATATGTAAAATTTAGCATTGGTGTTTGCTAAAAGATTATTTTTTGTGTTAACTCAGACTCGCCTGCAAGCCTTTGAGAGAAATTCCTTTGCCCATGAGCGTGGAAAGACATGGAATGACTTATGTTTTAGCATGTTGTTAGATGTGTGTTGATTTATAATATATTTATTTTATTTTATTTTTTTAGTTAAATACAGTATCAGACTGGTGAATGGTAATACTGACTGCTCTGGGAGAGTTGAGATCCTTTATGATGGCCAGTGGGGGACAGTGTGTGATGATGGCTGGGACATGAATGCTGCTGAGGTGGTGTGCAGACAGTTGGGATGTGGACCAGCTGCTAGAGCACACTCCAACGCTCGTTTTGGCCAGGGAAGTGGTCGGATCTGGTTGAGTTATGTGAGATGTTCAGGAAGTGAATCGTCCCTCGCACAGTGCTCACACAGTCCTTTTGGAAACCATAACTGTCGTCACCAAGAAGATGCAGGTGTCGTCTGCTTAAAAGGTAAAAATATATGCTTTCACCAGATGCCAGTTGCCATTGTATATTTACTGTTTTGCTTGTGATGAAAAGAGTACAATAGTGATTGAAAACAACATAAACCTATGGTGTTTAGTCCCAAATAATAATTATTAAAAAAAAAAAAGCTTGGCTACTGTACACATACAATATAGAGAATGTGAATCTGACATCACGCCACATTGAGTTTTGGGTAACTTCTTTATTTATCCGCCATGCTGGAAGGATCGTGCAGCCTTTCTGTTATTGAGTTTAGTGCAGTAATTTGTTTTCTGTCATGATTGTGAAGAATGTCACCATTGTATGTTGTATTGAAGACTGTGTTATGCACTGGTTATGCACTACGGTTCTAAATCACCTTAGAGGATTATTTACCCAATTAATGTCCAGGGACTATAAGAGGAGTAAAGACACCAGAGTCATAGATCTGATTCACTGACTGTATTGATTAATCAAATTAAAGAATTAATTATTCAAAATGTTAACAAACATAAATCTGTCTCAATCAAACAGCGTAGGCCTACGCAAATCAATCATACAGTATAATAATGTGCTTTGACTCAAAGATACAATTATGATGGTGAGATCAGGCAATGAAGTAGAGAAAATAGGAGTACTCAGTCTCTCAAAGTCCCAAGTGTTCCAGAAAAGTCCACTTAATGAAAAGAGGGTGAAGCTCTCCTCAATCATCGATAAATTTAACTTGAACATGGCCTTTTGCACATATGTCATTAATCCTGCATCGATAATGGCGATAGTACTGTAACTCAGATCATCGTTCTGAAAGAAAATTGGACAATGAAAAACTTTTTTTTGCATTTCTACGTATAAAAACACTAAGGGAAGAAGGTCAAGGAGATGACAAGAAGACACCGGATGCAAATCTTTTAGTAATGGCACTGATTATACCCACTGGTAACACTTTACAATAAGGTTCATTAGTTAAACATTAATTAATGTTTGGAACGCGGTTTGGAAAAGTATGGAAAAGTATGGAATTTGATTTGAGTAATTTCCAGGTCTGGAAAAGTATGGAAAAAAGAAATGAGAGTATGGAAAAATATTTGTGTTTCCAGACTATTGGGTCTATTCAGTTTTGTAATTTATCATACCTGCAAACTAGTTACTTTACAGCGAAATTAGCCCTTTTGAATCAAAATACATAATTATGTGAATCGTGTAGATCCAAAGAGGTTTTTTTTGGGTGTGTGTCTCAGGATTCTCACAAGAATCAAAAATGGGCTACTTTTCCATAGACTGGAGTGATCTTTCTTGGTGCTCTGTGGCGTGATAGATCGCTGTAGCGCTCGCGAACTAACCATCTCTTCCGCTTTGATAGTTACAACACAAAATAAACATGAATGAACATCCTCAGGTATGTTGTAAGATACAGTACAACTTACCAAAATCCGTATCATGTCACATGCAATCAATCAATCAGTGTTTCAACTGCAGAAAGGTGTCAAAAAAACAGCTTGTAAAAATGTCACATTTAGCCTACCTCAAAAAAGCCAGTCAATGTCCAAATCTAATGTCAGCTACAAAAATGAACTTCGAGAGGAGCATTTTGCTAAATATATGCACTATAGGCTATTGCATATTCATTGTATTTGTAATTAACATGTGCTTCAATATTGAATATATAAATCTGTTTCATGACAGCTACCATTTAAATGTTTAGGCCTAAATAAAAAAAAAGAGTAGACAAATAATTGTCATTAAAAATGTATAAAAACTTCCTTATGTGTAATTTAGCCTATATGTAAGTAGTTTGCAAATCAATTTTAACCTAATATTATAATGATGTACCAGCTGTAGTTCCCTGTATAGTTTACAGCATTAGTTGAGAGATATTTTTTCTTTGAGAAAATTTGCCATGTACTGTACCTGATAGGCCCCAAATTAATCAATACTGAATCAAAGGTAATCAAATCAAATCAAATCAAATCAAATCGCAAGCTTCTGAATCAAAATCACATTCAATTGTGAAATTTGTGTAATGCTCAGCCCTACTGCCAATAATTTATTATTATTATTATTTTTACTTGAAGCAAATGTTGTTTTTTCCATTTATATTCTTGTCAGAGTACACCAGAATGCTTCGTTTACATGTTTAAATCACAAAAATCTTTGCCCCCAGACCCCCCTACAACAACTTAGTTCCTACACATTACCTTTTACACCTCTTTTGATTGCAGATTCTTATAAAGTCATGAATTTCGAAAATATTACAGAAACTGCACTGATACTATGCTTGTGTAGGCTACTCGTACTCGCAGGCTACTGTATAGAAATGCTTTAAAACCAACAACAAATACCGACACCAGAGCAAACACAGAGCAGAATGGAAATAAATAAATCAGAGAAGGATGTCTATGAAGTAAATGTGTCGAATTATTAGAATTAAACAAATTAAATATTTATGCCTATACTAAATACAAAACTTTATTTCAACAATCAAACAATAATTTAAAAATCACTAAAAGACTGTAAGAAGCCTACTACAAACATGAAGCAGAGAAAAGGAGACCAAGGCTTACCAATGGCAGAAAATCGATTGGAAGGAGGTCTGGAAATTTGAGTCTGGAAAAGTTTGAAAACATTTTGAAATGGAAAATGTGTAGGAACCCTGATTAACTAACACAATCTAACGATGAGCAATACATTTGTTACTGTATTTACTAATCTTCGTTGACCTTAGTTAATGAAAATACAGTTGTTCATTGTTAACAAGATTTTAATAATGTAAATGTTCAAATTAACTTCAACAATGATTAAGAAATGCTGTATAAGTACAGTTCATTGTTAGTTCATGTTAACTAATGTAGTTAATGTTAACTAATGAACCTTATTGTAAAGTGTTACATACCCACTGCTTATCACTCAATTAAATAATAATATTTAAGTGTTTTTGAATGTTTCAGTGGTTTATTAATTAACATTACCTTTGTGAGTATGACTCTCACTCCTCATGTGGCTTAATGCACCAAGACAAACACAAATTTTGTACATCGTAAGGTTAAATTTATCAGTCTACACTTTGAGAGCTTCAACCTATGTTCACTGAACAAAGAAAAAGCATTCACTACAAGACGTCAGTTACGACTCAGGGAGACAGAATCTGCTTGATGTAGATTTACTTACTGTGCGTTCACACCGCCGCCGGCTAGAGCGTCAACATTCGCCTTGGCCACCCTGCTAACAACGCTGTGCTGTTCGTTCAATCCGCCACTGGCGGGAGGGTCAAAGTAAATGACAAGCTCGCTTCTCGCCATTGAAATGGCAATGCAGCGGACCTGCCCTCGCGGACTGCTCGCCCTCGAGCACCGCTAGTGAGCCGTCTGCATTGCGCTTCCAGTTTTCTCAGCGTTTCCCCTGTGCCGTCCGGCGAGCATTTATTTCCAGCGGTTTCCACCTCTTATAAAAGAGCACTTTTCTCTGCCGTTTTCACGGCATCTGCGATGTTGTTGCAAATGTCGCGCCACGGCTGTGGCACTAGCAGAGCACCTCTGGCCCTGCGCACTACAAAGACCACAGCCCAGGCTGTCGGGCGGTCAATGGCCAGCCTAGTTGTGTTAGAGCGTCATTTCTGGCTGAACCTCACAGAGATAAAGGAAGTGGATAAGGTGGCCTGTCTCTCCCACCAGTCTCTTCAGAGCCACTGTAGAGGGTTTCACTGAGTGCTTCACCGCCGCAAAGAAGCCGTCCCAGGCTATGCAACACTTCTTGCACAAGCGCTCCCAGCTCAGCCACTGCCCCAAGTCGCCCCAAGTCGCCCCAAGCCTGCGCCGACTCAAGAAGCAACATCAGCGATCTTGTTCCTCTAAGCGCCCGTCTTTCCCAAGATGCCAGGGACTCTGGCCTAGGATTACGCTGGACCCAATGTCTCCAAATTCTTCCTGACCCATCAGGAAGGAAGAGGATGGGGAAATGTCCCGCTGCAGCAAGACCACCCCCAAAGCTTCTTTGTTTAGTTCCTCCACCACCCCGTTCACTTCTGGGTGTAGGAGACATTTGTTGTGCGCTCAGGGCCCACAGTTGTTGCGCCCATGCCAATCGCCATTCTCATGGCGAACAAAATAAAAAACCTTCAAAAAGAGAGCAAACGTCCTCTTCCACCCACCACGGTGCACAGGCCCCAACTCAGCGGCCTGTCAACCGACTTAATCCAACCCCTTGCCACACGGGCCAAGGCCTGGCAGGCCATTCCCGGAGTTTCAAGCTGGGTATTGGGGATAATAAATCAAGGTTACTCACTGCTGTTCGCCCGAAGACCCCTGCACTTCAGCGAAGTGGTTCCCACTTTGGTAAAAGCGGACGATGCACATCCTTCGCACCGAAGCTATGGCTCTGTTGAAAAAGGGAGCCATAGTGGTGGTCCCTCCTTCCGAGAGCAAATCAGGTTTTTACAGCCGATAATTTCCTCATCCCCAAAAAGGATGGTGATCTCAGATCACATCCAGATAGCCCCCATCATAGACGATTCTTGAAATTCGCATTTGTGAGAGTGGCTTACCAGTATACAGTCCTTCCCTAGCTCCGCACACTTTTATGTAGTGGTGCCGTCATCTCAAACTGCGATCGCACATACCAGGCAAAATGAACCTGGGAGCAGACATTCTATCTCAGAGCAATGTCCCCTCAGATGAGTGGACGCTCCACCCCCAGATGGTTCTCAGAATCTGGGAGATCTTCAGGAGTGCAGAGGTTGATATCTTCGCCTCAGAAAACAACTCTCATTGCCCAACCTTCTTCTTGAAGGACAGAGATGCGCTGGCCCATGACTGGCCTAGCCTCCTTCAAAGGGCTTCCGGTCACAAAGCAGTGGCTCTCACATTGGATAGTGGACGATATCACTCACTGTTACACCTCTATGTGCCTCAGCTGCCCCATAGGAGTACGAGTTCACTCCACTAGAGGTATGGCCTCATTGTGGGCCTGGTGGTCTAGTGGTGTCTCCATTAAAGACATCTGTGAGGCGGCCGACTGGTCGAGCATGACTGACATCTGTGAGGCGGCCGACCACTTTTGTCAGGTTCTATAACTTAGACTTTCAGTATGATTTGATGGTCTCTAGTTGCCTGTCAGTCATGCTCATTACTTAAGGGAGCCAGCTCCCTTTTAGTATGTGTAACATGAGGGTACGGCCTCCCTACTTATCCCCTGGGCCCCTCTGGTACCCAAGATAGGTTCAGTCGTTCCCTCCCATGGCACGACAGTGATTGTATTCGTTTCCCATATGCAATATGAGTGAAGAATCAAAAGGGAACATACTTGGTTACATACATAATCTTGGTTCCCTGAGATACGGAATGAGTCCTGCGTTTGCTGCTGTGCCATGGATCTGTATGACTCAATGTTGTCAGTTCAGTCATTTGACCTAAAATCCTATGGCTAAATGCTCGCATATGTAGGGAGATGGCACGCCCATTTTGGCGGGCTTTGGCACGCTTCATCGCCATAGGCTCGTGAAGCTCCGCCACACAGTCATTGGTTCAAAAAGTTTTCCAGTTTGAACCAATGGCCATGCAGTTACACATTATAAGTGATTCAGTTGGCCCAGTTTCCCAAACCATTCGTTCAGTTCTCAAAACAAAGACACATTTCTCAAAAACGTTTAACAATGACTACATTAAACTGATCACATACTAGTCAAAATCTGAGAGAGAGCTGAATGAATAATTTACAGGGGTTTTAAACTTACACAGTACCAGTACTTTAGATGAAGGAAATGTCACTATGTACAGTAAACTGTAGCACGCTGTACACCCTCAAACTTGTGATTGTCAACTTTCTCTGTAGCCATTTGTTAATACTGTATTTTTGCAGAACTGAGAAATGACTGCTATAGTACCCTATATACTGTAATAAAATTTGGCCAAATGTGCAGAGGATGCTGAATTTAGTTTTACTGTAATTGACAGGATACTGTATTGTGGTGCATACCAAGTTCATACTTATCTACTGCCAGATCACTTTACAATAGTAAAATGAAAAAAGGAAAGAAAAAAATCAATGCTGTATTTTACCGTATCTGTAAATTTATTTTTGTATAGTGTAGTAGACCGTGAGCTGCAAAATAATTCCTGAATCCCAGTAAGAGGTATTTTTGTTACAGTGTTACATGAATTGATCTCACTAGTGTTCACTGGGCAGTGCAGTAGTCTGTGTATTTGTTAAGTTTTGTGTGTCATCTGAGGCCAAAGTTTTTATTTTGTCAGACAAGAATAAGTTTTTGACTAAAACATTTTATTTTGACCTGGAAGTTTGAGGTTTGTACAAGTTGGTGCATAGTTTTGAGATTGTGTTTATAGTTGTGAGAAAATGTTGAATTGTTTCATTTCAACTAGATTAAAAGTTTGAAACACAAATTTATGCTGGCTTGTCATAAAGCCAACTTAAAGTCTTGTTTAAAAAAACATAAATATTGGTCAGTTATAGATGTTCTGGGCAATTGCTAAAGTGTTGCTAGGTGGTTGCTAGGAGATTCTGGGTGGTTGCTAGGCTCTTGCTATGCAGTTTCTGGGGTGTTGCTAGAGTATGTAGTTGATAGGGTGTTCTGGGCGAACACACACATTCCCACCTCTGTTAATAACAGAAACTCAAAAATTGTTTGCAAAAAACAAGTTTTTGTTGTTCTATAACATGTGATTTATGCCATCGAAGTAACCTGTGTAATATTAATAAAACTGCTCATCTCCTTTAGTGATACAAGGTCAGACTCATTTTAAATCTGTTGATGTTTTTCATATAGTGCCTTTACCTGGTGTCATGATGGATATTGAAATCTTGTTATTTATTTTGGTAATGCAATGTTTGTGAACACAATTGTGTATGTCAGGCCATAAATCTCCAGAAACTTTGCATGGGCGCTTGCTTTGGTGTTGCCACCCCTCATAGACCTCATGCCACCCCTTTGCCACCCTATAAATAATTTTCTAGATCCGCCCCTGCTGTATATGTGTACTTTTATCAAATTTCAGGGATGGTTTCTCTGTTCCATAGCTCAAGCTAAACAGGCCAATAAGAGATTAATAACCACCATTATTCGCTAATTAAAACATCTACAAATCTAATTCTCAAATGTGTTCTCAGTGAATCTGCATGATTCATGGTTTTACTTTATCACCGCCCTCTACCGCCTTATTTAATTATTAAATTAATCATATTCAAAAATTTTACATGAGCCAGGGGATGAAAAGAAGAAAAAGATTAAACAAACTAATTTATATATAATATATAATATATAAATATAAATACTTACATTCATGAATACATTTAACGGCTTTCTTGTTTATCAGATTATACATAGATTTTAGGTATTGTTTAACTTCTGATAGCAAAATTAATAATAATGGTTTATAATCACCATACTTACATTTAACTTTAATTATCAATATCACAATATACACACTATTCACACATCTGTTGTCTTAACTGCTATATTAGTATCTTTTAAAATGAAACTGTTTTACTGTACAAAAAAAGTCTGAACAAATATACAAATATACACTTCTGAGTCATTTTTATATTGGTAAATTAGCGCATAATAAACTAAAATGTATTATTTACATGTGAATTGACCACAATCACAACGATCAACCATTTTACCCTGTAATTACTTTCATCCTGACATCTAACATTTAACACAAAAAAAGTTCTTCGGTTAAAACACATAGGAAATGTGAACTGACATGTCTTATAAATTACCAATGGCACATATTTTCATTTTTTTATTAATATATACCTGAATTATCAGGAGAAATTAATGCAAGAAAACATCAGTGGCTTTCCTCAAACACAGCTTGAGATTGTTGTGAAAACCATCATACATTTTTTTTTTTTTTGGATTCTTTGATGAATTGAAAGTTCAACAGACAGCATTTATTTGCATTTATTGTCACTGTGACATTTGATAAATTTAATGCATCCTTAATGATGAATAAAAGTATACATTTCTTTCTTTTTTTTATCGTACCAGAAATATTTTATTGGTAGCATAGTTTCCACAAAAATATGAAGCAACACAACTGTTTTCAACATTGATAATAATCAGAAATATTTCTTGAGTTTCAAATCATCATGAATGATTTTTGAGGGATCATGTGACACTGAAGACTGGATTTAATGATGCTGAAAATTCAGCTTTGATCACAGGAATAAATTACAGTTTAACATATATTCACATAGAAAACAAAACATTTAATATTATTTCACAATATTATTGTGCATTTAAAAAAAAAAAAATAAATCTATGGCGGCATTTTAATGCCATTAATGACAAGGCGCACAATCGATGCTTGCGCGTGCAGTAAATCACTTCCGCGAGAGGATTACAGATCTGCACCTGATCTGCACGCGAGGAAACGGGAGCCGCGAGCTCATTTTAAACCCGCGCGCGCGCATGACATCTCCTCTGCGCGCAGATCAAGCCCTCGCGTATAAGGGGTGACTTCAACAAAATGTGATGATTGCTAAGCAAACTGAGAGGAGAGCTAACGTGTATACGCACGCCAGCCGTCTGGCCAAAATCCCATAGTATTCAGGCGTCAGACGTCAGATATGAGACGTTAAACGTCACGGTCACGTGTTGGAGCTGCGCTCAAAGTGCGCGGCGGCGATGGCGTAGTTGAGAAAGTATATTTTTTACTTTGCGTCTGGATAACGTACGTGTGGATAAACGTCTGGATAACGTACGTGTGTATGGCAAGCCAAAGTACTCACAAACGCCTGGTCGGACGTCTGATTGCACACTGACGCGTCAAAAGCTATGGAAGGCCATGAGGGCCAAATATACGTGAATTTTAACACGTCAACAACACGTTAAATACGTGTATTTCACGCGTATTTAACGCGTATTTCACGCGTTAAATACGCGTGAAAAATCAACGCGTTAAATACGTGTATTTGACGTGTACTTCACGCGTGAATACGCGTTAAAACGCGTTAAAAATCAGTTTGAACGGGTCATTGTCATTGGCTGCTGAGAACTTGGGTCAAACCATTTCTGTGAGCTTAAGGGGGTGTACCATTCATTTACTAAGATGCCACCATTTAACATGCTAGATCAACTTATTCTGCCTTTTTATTTGGTTATTTTTGTATAATCTTTAGAAATAATATATTTAAATTGCAGTTTAATGAAAAAATAATTTAATTTTCCCACTTATGCCTTTTTTTCTTTTTACAACGCCCTTACCTTTACTGACAATAAAATGCAGCATTAAGCTCACTAAATGTGAGTATGCACTCATATGACCTGCAAAGTTTTTTCTCAGGTGTGTGTTGGGGTGAGACACTGACTAACTGAAGTGTGTGACTAGAGATGATAGACCTGCTGCACAGTTTTGTTCTAAAGAAATAGTGCAGGGCAGCGTTTCCCAAAAGCATCGTAAGCTTAAGTTGATCGTAGCTCCATTGAAACCAATGGAGCTACGATCAACTTAGGCTTACGATGCTTTTGGGAAACGCTACCCAGGTTAGTAATATAATTTTAAACTTACAATAATGTAGATGCTCTCTCGTGTTTGTCAGAACAGGGGTGCGGAGCGCAAGCTCATACCCTTTGTGACATACTGGATCGAAAATATGTGAAATAAGTTATTTCTAGTCGACTAGTACTAGTTCATTTAAGCCATTAGTGACTAATCACATTTAAATTCATTTAATTTCTAAAATACTGGAGAGAATAAACCATATTAATGAGTGTTTACGCAATATCTATATAGCACTCAAGGGCACGCATAAACCTTGCATTAAGAACTGGCAAAAGTAATGATTATGAAAGTGGCAAAAAACAGCAAGGAGACATTTTAATTGTTTACTAATAAAACAAAAATTGACATTGCTGACTCTCATCATCTCCGCAGAGATGCACATTTCATTCGGATAGGCCTACATAATCAGAGAGTAGCCTATTTCTTTTCGCTTTGAATTATTTCGTTTAAAAAAAGACATATATATATATATATATATATATATATATATATATATATATACCCAGCTAACAAAACTACGTAATTGTTACATAACTGCAACGTAATTTGGTGACCAAACTTAACTAGTTACGTCGTGGCAACCGGAAAAGTGAAAGGTACCTATAAGTCGCCACAACGTAACTTTGTGACGTTGCCAGTTAGTAACTGCGACGTCGTGGCAACGTTGTGTATCAATAGTTGTGTGTTGGTAATCAGATGGTAATTTTTATATTTGTTTATTTTTCTATGGGCGGACATGCAGTAGTTTAACCTAATTTATGTCCTCATTTGCCCAGACTAATTTAAAGGCTATACCAACAGCTGTGAACGATGAATGCAGACTCAAAATGAATTCAATTCATTTATTTTGAAAAACACAGAACATGAACAAAAATCCAAATAAAAATAATAAAATACACCCAAACTATAAATAAAAACATATAGCCTACAGCAACATAAAATAAAAGCATTCAAGACGTTTAAACGAAGTATTATTAAAACATATGCTATGCTAGCATAACATTTTGCTAACATATATTCCAGACGATCAAAGAAAGATACCATATAATCACAGAGGTAAAAATATTAACAAAAGTACTTAAAGTAGACTGTGGGTAACTGACGAGAAACACGGAGAAACGTCGACGCTGTCCTCTCCAGCAGCTTGAATGTTTTCCCGGTTGCCATGGCAACTCTAACAGGCACCAGCACACTAACGTAAACATAACAATAAAAAAAGGTTTTGCGTCTTTCCAAAGTTAACTTTATACATTTTTATAAAAGTAATTTATTCGTTGTCACCTCGGAAAAATAAATTCTTCTCTCAGAAAAATGAATTTTACTCACTTGTCAACATACTGTGGGCGCGCGCGCACCCCATTTGTGGAGGCGCGCGCTGTATGTCACGCCATTATATATAATATAATAAGCATCCATATTCTGACTTGGTGAAAAGAAACATTTTTTTTCTTAAGTGACATTTCAGTCTTGTGTCTGACATTTAATTACACATTTTAAATGGAAAATTCTGGTAATAATAACATGTAAAGAACTTGTAAATGATGGTAATGAAATTACAAGCACATGATGTTGCTGTTACGTTGCCAGTCAGTCATGGAATGACCATTATATTACGAATAGAATCTGGAACGTCCTTGGTAATCTTATAACGTTAGGAGATCGTACTGACGACGTTGTGAGATGGTAATTTAATGGTAATAATATTACGGGCATACAACGTTGTAGTTACATTACTAGTAAGTCATGGAATTACCAATATATTACGAATAGAGTACGTATCTGGAACGTCCTTGGTAATCTTATAACGTTAGGAGAACGTACTGACGACGTTGTGAGATGGTAATTTATTGGTAATAATATTACGGGCATACAACGTTGTAGTTACGTTACTAGTAAGTCATGGAATTACCAATATATTACGAATAGAGTACGTATCTGGAACGTCCTTGGTAATCTTATAACGTTAAGAGAACGTACTGACGACGTTGTGAGATGGTAATCTGAAGGTAATGAAATTACTGGCATGCGACGTCGTAGTTACGTTGTCAGTTAGTAAGTCATGAAATTACCAAAAAGTAGAATACATTACGTAACTGTTACGTCGTGTGTTAGCTGGGTATATATATAATATGAACAGTCGACGATTCGAATCGTCGATTGGAGGAGCCTGATTCGACTACCAATCTCACAGTCGAATCGTCGCAGAGGTGTTATGAAACGACATATGGGGGCGCGCAATATCTGATTTTGGACATACCGGTTCTCTCCCAATAGGTTAATATACAGCGTATTATGTCAATGCTGTAAATAAAAATGTGAAAAGAAAGAAGTTAATAAATATTTTTAATGTGCGTGAATACATCCAACCACCCCTGTGACAGATTTAAGTTTCACTTTCATGATCCGTGACCGAAAGAGGAGCATCTTGGCGGCAGGGATTAAATCTTTAACAATGTCTGGGGTAGGAAAATCTAAAGTGTAGAACTAGATGCGCTTTGAAATGGTAAAAGATGCAAAAAACAAAAAACGTATGATGCAAGTTGTCCTATACAACTCAACTGTCTACAAACACTAGCGCGCTTCTGCCGGCCAACGAGCTGACTATAGCGCGCTATTTGAAAAGACTCAAACGGCCACAGGCAGATCGCCTGAAAATCTGGATTTCTCTCTCTTGGTCAAGTAGGGGAAAAGTGATTTCAAAACATTTCAGCCAGTTCTAATTTGATTTTTGGATGCTGTGAATGTTTAGCTAAAAAGACTGCCACTCCAGTTTAACGTTTTGTCTCTGCAGTTAAAATTCTGGCTATACTTTCGTTTTAATAATTTTAATAATTTCTTTAATTTTAATTTATTTATTGATCAGTGTTATCTGATTTAACTATTTATATCTTGTGTTTTGAATATATGTTCCCCTGCACTTCAGGCATTTGCAATTGTAATTAGGCTATATTCTGTTCTAATTCAATTCGGTAAATTAATATTTGATTAAAAAATTATTGAATTTTTGGTGCATCGATGTTGCGCTGTAGATTAGTTAAAGCTTGCTCGCACAGGCAATTCAGCCCATTTAATTTGATTTTCCGACATATGAAATGCATATCTATCTGCAGTGCGGCCTTTCTGCAGTTATTTACATAAATATAGCCTATATATTAAGGTTAAGAACCAGAACAAAAATGAAACTGGCACGAATCTTTTGCTATGTGTTTGATAACGCACATGCAAGTACCCAGAATCTACAACGATCTATTACGCTACATTAAAGAGCGCCAAAACGGTATTTATTGCTTGAATTTCTTAATGAAATGGACAGAATTTTAAATCTGAGTGTTTGTTCCATATCAAAAGCAACACAAAGCTTTAAGCCTTTTGCAATTTATTGAGTGGGAGGTTCAACTGAAAAAGGCATATAGCCTGGGAATCGATATTGGTCTTATGAATGTGACCAAAACAGCAAGGAGACATTTGAATTGTTTATTAATAAGTAATGTTTTCTGAATCGGTGTCGGCTGCAAAGATGAAGTTGACATTGACTCTCATCATCTCCTCATGGACGCGCTTAGAGAGAGAATGAGCATTCCATTCGGTTTATTCTACATAAACAGAGAAGCCTATTTCTTTTCGTTTTGAATTATTTCGTTTTCGTTAAAGTAGATATTTCATGCTTTCTATAGAGAAATTCCCCATGTATGTGAGGCAAGCAGCCTATACGCTGAGTTTCGGTTCATTTATGTAAGTGTTCCAGTTCACGCGCCAGTGATCGCGCTGGCACGTCATGATTATATTTCTACTATATTTGCGTCTTACTTATTACATCCAGGCAATTGGTTGATGAAACATTGATTAAAATTAAGATACAATTTTTACAAAACGAAATTCACTTTAAAGAAAGGCTTTCTACAAAACAAAACTTAAGTGAATTTCGTTTTGTAAAAATTGTATCTTAACTTTAATCAATGTTTCATCAACCAATTGCCTGGATTTAATAAATAAGAAGCAAATATGTCTGACAATATAATCCTGACATGGAGGCGCGGGCGCTCACTCGCAGGTGAACTGGAGCGTGCCTTATAGGCTAAATGAACCGAAACTCAGCATATAGGCTGCTTGCCTCACAGACATGAGAAATATACAGAAAGCGTGAAATGTCTACTTTTAAACGAAATAATTAAATAGGCTACTCTCTGATTATGTAGGCCTAATCGAATGAAATGTGCATCTCTGCGGAGATGATGAGAGTCAGCAATGTCAACATCTTTGCAGCCGACACTGATTCAGAAAACATTAGTTTATTAATAAACAATTAAAATGTCTCCTTGCTGTTTTTTTTTTTTTTTTGCCACTTTTATAATCATTACTTTTGCCGGTTCTTAATGCAAGGTTTATGCTTAATGCAAGGTTATATCTATATAGTAGGCTACCCAAGACTCCACAGATATGGTTTATTCTCTCCAGTATTTAAGAAATTATATGAATTTAAATGCGATTAGTCACTAATGGCTTAAATGAACTACTAGTAAACTAGAAATAATTTATTTCACATAGTTTTGATACAGTATGTCACAAAGGTTTGAGCTTGCGCTCCGCACCCATGTTCTGACACAAACACAGAGGGAGCATCTACATTATTATCAGTTTAAAATTATATTTGTGTATGACTAAACTGCACTATTTCTTTAGAACAAAACTTTGCAGCAGGTCTATCGACTCAAGTCATATACCAATCTTCTTCAGTGTCCCACCCCAACACACACCAGAGAAAAAAACTTTGCAGGTCATATGAGAGCATACTTGCATTCAGTGGGCTTACAATGCTGCATTTTATTGTCAGTAAAAGTAAGGGCGTTGTAAAATAAATAAAATAATAATAAAATAAAAAATGCATAAGTGGAAAAATTAAATCTATTTTTTCATTAAACAACAGTTTAAATATATTACATTATACAAAAATGACCAAATAAAAGAGCAGAATAAGCTGATCTAGCATGTTAAATGGTGGCATCTTAGTAAATGAATGGTACACCCCCTTAAGCTCACAGAAATGGTTTGACCCAAGTTCTCAGCAGCCAATGACAATGACCCGTTCAAACAGATTTTTAACGCGTATTTAACGCGTATTTAACGTGTATTTCACGCGTGAAGTACACGTCAAGTACACGTATTTAACGTGTTGTTGACGTGTTAAAATTCACGTATATTTGGCCCTCATGGCCTTCCATAAGGTACGACGATCGACACGACTGATTGCTTAGTTAGCATCGTAAATAGAGAAACGACACCTCATACCTCGCGTGCTCGGACAAGATTCGCAGCACGCGCGTCATCATTCCCCACACTCGCGCTCAATCTTCTATTTCGCTCGCGCGAACACTTTTGATTTTTGTCAGTCGTGGGGCGGGACTTTACTTATTTCAGTGTAAGCTCAAATGTCATTGGTCAATTCAGTTTTTCCATAAGTCTGTTTTGATTGGACGCCTGTTGTAAAATGATTAGACATGGCTTGGACCAGATGAAAAAAATACTAGTGTTTTTGAACCATACTAAAGTAAAGTACT
This sequence comes from Culter alburnus, assembly GCA_028476615.1. Lineage (NCBI taxonomy): Eukaryota > Metazoa > Chordata > Actinopteri > Cypriniformes > Xenocyprididae > Culter > Culter alburnus. The sequence goes on from JAOTNS010003490.1 coordinate 98,174, forward strand.
TTAATTTGCTGTGGTAATTCTATAGTTGTTGAGGGTAATATAAACAAATTACCCAAATACTATAGTTTTCTACAACTATAGGGTATATTACTACAATATACACTAGAGTTTACTGTAGTAAAAACTAAAGTAGCCTATACAGTATTTATTACAGTTTATCAGTTCATCATAGTTAATACACTGTATACTGAAGCATTCATTAACAAAGTGTTGTAAATAGTACAGTATACTACACTTTACTATAGTATGGTCCAAAACACTATAGTATTTACTATTATTATGCAAGTGAGTTAAACTTTATTTATTGACTGATTGATTGCATTATTATTATTAAATGTCCTTATTAGATACTATATTAACTTGATTTATTATTTTTATGGAGCTGTAGCTGCTGGGGAAAAATGAGAACACATAGTAGTTCACCGCTACATTATCATTATACTTCCACTAAACATTATCTGTTTACCCATGAAAGTATACAAAAACAACAACAAAAAAACTAAATTGTCTTAGATATAAAGATTTCTAAATTGGGTTTCGGGGGGTATGATCATTCATACTGTGTACTGTATCTTAACTTTAGCTGCAACCTTTCAACATAGTGAAATGCTGAAACCATTTTATACTGTATTTAATGGAAAAAATATATTAACCTGATAATATATTAAACTGACAAAGAATGATAACAAAAAGCTTACACAACAACTCTTGCTGATATGTATCTTTCATCCAAAGCCACATGAAGCAATTCTGGATTTAGAATCATAGTTACAACCATTTAATTGACACTTTTGACATTTCTGTAGTTCTCAGAACTGACATAATTTTGGCTGGGTAAACAGATACTGTTTAGTGGAAGTATAGTGGTAATGTAGCAGTGAACTACAGCAAATATAATATGTGTTCTCTTATTTCCCCAGCAGCTACATCTCCATAAAAATAATAATAAATCAAGTTAATGTATATGGTAGGCCATATTATAATAATAATGCAATCAATCAGTTAATAAATAAAGTTTAACTCACTTGCATCTGGTCCATTGATGAAGCCATGTCTAATCGTTTTACAACAGACGTCCAATCAAAACAGACTTCTGGAAAAACTGAATTGACCAATGACATTTGAGCTTACACTGAAATAAGTAAAGTCCCGCCCCACGACTGACAAAAATCAAAAGTGTTCGCGCGAGCAAAATAGAAGATTGAGCGCGAGTGTGGGGAATGATGACGCGCGTGCTGCGAGTCTTGTCCGAGCACGCGAGTATGAGGGGTGACTTCAACAAAATGTGATGATTGCTAAGCAAACTGAGAGGAGAACTAACGTGTATACGCACGCCAGCCGTCTGGCCAAAATCCCATAGTATTCAGGCGTCAGACGTCAGATATGAGACGTTAAACGTCACGGTCACGTGTTGGAGCTGCGCTCAAAGTGCGCGGCGGCGATGGCGGCGACGTAGTTGAGAAAGTATATTATTTACTTTGCGTCTGGATAACGTACGTGTGGATAAACGTCTGGATAACGTACGTGTGGATAAACGCCTGGATAACGTACGTGTGGATAAACGTCTGGATAACGTACGTGTGGATAAACGTCTGGATAACGTACGTGTGGACTAGCGTCTGGATAATGTATGTGTGGATAACATTGATAATAATATTTTAGTTTTTCTTATTTTGTCCAAAGGAAGCTTTAATTAAGGTGTAAATGTTCATAAATGTAGGAAGCATTACAAATCTGTCTCTCTGAATGAAGCTTGGCCATTCCTCCAGCCACCTCTGTTGCGCAAGCACCGCATTTGCTGACTTTTCTCCGTTTAAAGGACACACCGGCCATTCCAGCTGAACTATAGGCTTTCACCTCTTAATATGGAAAATAATAATAATAATAATAATAATAATAATAATAGGCTAATAATAATAATAATAACAAGCCCAAAAATGCATATAAGTGGCCATGGTAACACTGCAAGTGCGCGCTTGGCTTGAAGCAGCTAAACAAATAAAACAGCAGAGACGAACTCAACGGTCAAACAGGTTTTGTTTTTTTTTGTTTTTAAGCGCATGTTTAGTAGAAAAATAATGTAAAAGTGCTGCAATGGCATAAAAAACATTAAGGTTAGCACAACGAAATAAACAAATATATTGCATGGTTATACACGCTCGTTTGAGATGTGTTGCATTAATTATTATTAGTAGGCCTAGACTTATTTATTTGTTCTCATGTGCTTGCATTCGATTTGTCTAATGCAATAAATTGAATTATTATATTTAAGCTTTAGTTATATTTTAGGTGATGTTGCTGGGTAAGTGAACAGTGCTCAGTCATAAAAAAATAAATAATGTTGTGTGTGCGTGAGGCGCCGACGCGATCACTTACATTTCTTATAAAAGCGGGAAAAAAATAAAATACTCAGACATTTATGGTCACATTTATGTAACATTTCGAATCTGTGAAGGGTTAAATAGGCCTATTTTCACAAGAAAAAAAAATGCCTGTAAAATAAAGAAAGCAAAAAGAATTTCCTTTCTGTGGACTTCTCAAAAATGAACCGAAACTCAAATAACTTACTTGTCGCAGTTTGTTCCTTTCATTTGTTAATATGTTTATTATTTAGGTGAAATAAATTTCGCGCAGGTTATTTATTCTTTTATAGGATTTCTCCATTCAGAAGCGCTGCTGCCCGATGATGATGATGATGATGAATCCTCATGTTCTGTTGTTTATTCTGCTATTTGTTCATGTAGGCTAAAACTAATTAAACCCCTGGGATTTTATTAATGGGTCACAGACACGTATTCATTGTAATTTCGTTTAATTCTAATTTTATTTTACCTTGTCGGTTAATGAAAAGATAATGATCTCGTCGGTTGAAAGTCAGGGGAGGAAACGAAATGACATCGACAAGGCAACATTTAGTTTTCGTTTAGTTTAAGTTTTTTTTAACTAATATTTTTTTTCTTATATTCAGGTTTATTTCGATTAGCATAAATGTTTTAATAGCTAGTTTTATTTTTTCTTAGTTAACTATAATAACCCTGCCTGGGAAAAACATCCACAACTGCAGTACAGTCAATTTTCCAGCTGTTTAAGCCATGAATATTTACAAATTCACGAACTATTTATTGCCGTCTGGGACACAATCTCAGGCCGGGAGTCTCAGACTTATCGAAGCCAAATACAGTTATTGATGCTCGGGAAGCTAAGCAATTTCTTAACGATCAGCATTTCATCTGAAAGAGGTTCGCCTGAAAATGTTGTCCAATAGAGGGAGCCACAGGATAAGGAATATTTTAAGCTTATTTTCCTTATTTTTAAGCTTATCTGTTTCCATACTTATACTTTTGAACTATAACCATTAAATTTCTTTAACCATGTTCTGACAATATAGTTTTACTGTACATTGACATATGAGAAATGCTTATCCCAAGAATAATTATTTTTATATGCTGTCTTAACTAATAGCCTATGACAGTTTGTTCTGCATGTGCATTTCTTTTTTCCGGTATATAGCTTACAATATTATAATTTCTATTAAAATACATGATTAAAGTGTTTGATAATAGGCCATAGCTTGCACTCTGAATTAATCTTTTAATTTCGAATTTGGTCTTTTAATTTAACTGTCTTTAATGCATCATGCATTTTTTTATTTTATAAAGGATTTCTATGGGGGACAAAACTCTGTAACAATATGTTTTACTTGGATAATGCTGTCATTATCTTAGCAGTAGTGTTTATGACAGGAGAAATGTGTTGATTAGTTGTCTCTGGTTGTCATTTTAGGACATTAAGCCCAGGCATTTTCAAGTTAAGCAATAGCACATCTTTTAATGTCAGTTGATTGGCTAATAGTGTACATTAGGTCATGTTTTCGTCAACATATTTAAACAAAATTAGGAATGGAGAAATATTCAGCGATTTTGAGGTGCGTTAAATGTGTTTTCTTTTTGCTCAAAACAAAGCAAAAACACTAATTTACAGAACTTCAGACAATTTACAAAATAACAACTGGCAAAACTTACTTCAGACGTCACGGTGCAGACGTCACGTAGCTTCTCACGTATCTTCTCACACGGTTTCTCAGGCGAGAAGAGGGGCGACGAAAGTGTCACGCTTCTTATCACACGTCATTGGTCACGGCTTCTGCTCACGGCAAGGTACGCGACGATCGACACGACTGATTGCTTAGTTAGCATCGTAAATAGAGAAACGACACCTCATACGCGAGGGCTTGATCTGCGCGCAGAGGAGATGTCATGCGCGCGCGCGGGTTTAAAATGAGCTCGCGGGCTCCCGTTTCCTCGCGTGCAGATCTGTTATCCTCTCGCGGAAGTGATTTACTGCGCGCGCAAGCATCAATTGTGCGCTCGGTCATTACAGTTTTTTACAGACGCTAGGACACATTTTTCAATTCTTAGGTCACTTTTGCAAAATTCTTCACACAGTGAGCACAACAGAAGTCTATGTGGGCTAAACTGAGGAATGATTATCATTGCTTTGGCACAAAATGCATTCAATGACTACATCTCTCAAATTTCATGAATTCTTTTCTCAATCAGACACAACAGCTGCCAAAACTCTTTGTACGTACAGGCCAATTTGCACACGCTTACATACTCAAAACTGTTAAACTTATGTTTAAAACAATAACATAATACTAAACTGAATAAGACAGCAATTTGCTACATTTCTACAGTAATATTTTAATGAAATATATTTTAAATCTTAAAATTAAATGCTATAAAAACAATTGGACAGTTGGACCAGCCACAGCTGATTCTCATTGTAGATTCTCATTGTAGGTGTTACTCTTTCAATTATATTACAAAAGGAGACAACATAAAACATTGACAATTTCTGCATCATGTCTGATTCATTCCAGTAACATACATTGCAGTGAATTATGAACAGAGATGTGTCCTTGTTTTACACAAGAAAACATTGTATAATGCTACATGTTGTTAGAGTTTTTTAGGTCATTGTTTTGTGGGTGACAAAGTGTGTTTGTCGGCTGTCAACCTTTGCTAGTGCTCTGGAAGAATGAGTTGATTTGAGACCTGAATAAAGTGTTTTGGTAGTTGTAGTGCATTTTGAATGTGAAATGAACTGCTGTGCCAAGATGAAAGTTGGTTAGGAGAACTGTGTGAAGAGTTTTGCAAAAGTGACCTAAGTATTGAGAAATGTGTCCTAGCGTCTGTAAAAAACTGTAATGGCATTAAAATGCCGCCATATAAATCCAGCCTTGTTGAGCAGAAGAGACATTTCAATTGTACAATTACAATTGTAATGTTTACAAACTTTTGATAGGTACTGTATTTTCTGCTTTATTCTGTGATCTTTTTTTTTTCATTGTATAAAATCTATGAGGACTTGTTTTAGTACATAAACCAATCATAAAATTGTCATAAATTGTAGGGGGGAAAAGCAGTGTATTTGATTTCTTATTAAAGGGATAGTTCACCCAAAAATGAAAATGTGATGTTTATCTGCTTAACCCCAGCGCATCCAAGATGAAGGTGACTTTGTTTCTTCAGTAGAACACAAATGATGATTTCTAACTGCAACCGTTGCCATCTGTCAGCCGTATAATGGGTGTCAATGGAAACTTCTTTTATAAGAGTAAATAAAACTTGCTTAGAACAAGCGCGAGACATCACTTCCATTGCCAGAGCGTGATCAGACCTTACTAAGCGAATGCTGAACGCAGTTGGACATAGTGGTGTTTTAGAGGTAAAGAATTATATAAATACGCACAAACTCGTTTCGTGTCTTAGGAAATCAATGTGTCGTCACGAGCCACAGGGTTTAATTTGGATTTGTTTAAGCAAGTTTTATTTACTCTTATAAAAGAAGTTCCCATTGACACCCATTATACGTCTGACAGACGGCAACAGTTGGTGTTAGAAATCATCATTTGTGTTCTACTGAAGAAACAAAGTCACCTTCATCTTGAATGCGCTGGGGGTAAGCAGATAAACATCAAATTTTCATTTTTGGGTGAACTATCCCTTTAAAAGCAAATTAATTTCAAATTAAAACCACGAGATGAGATAAAAAATGAAATCTCTCAGTTAGACAAAGGTTAGATACATTTTTTTTAATACATTTAATACATTTTTTAATTCTGTGCCCCTCACTTCTGAAATGATGGCTACGCCCCTGCTTACAACATAGTTTTTAATCACATTACTTACATGTTTATATCTTACCAGACATAAGATTGGTCAGTGGGTCTGATTCATGCTGTGGAAGAGTGGAGATCCTTCATAATGGCCAGTGGGGAACCGTGTGTGATAATGACTGGGACGTGAATGATGCTGCTGTGGTGTGCAGACAGTTAGAGTGTGGTTCAGCCATCAGTGCACCTAAAAGTGCCGCCTTTGGTCAAGGCAGTGGATCGATCTGGCTGGATGGTGTTGGATGCTCGGGAGATGAAGGAAACCTCACACAATGTTCACACAGAGGACTAGGAGCTCACAACTGTGGTCATGGTAAAGATGCTGGTGTTGTTTGTTCAGGTAAATCTTTTGCATTTTGACAGAGTTAGGTAGAAATGAGCAATAGAAATGACAATAAGCTTCATGTATTTAATGATTTTTATCTTAACATGTAATTTTAAATGGATGCCTATTTCTTTTGCAGGTGACCTGCAGCAGCCCACTCTTTCCCTGATCTCCACAAATGCAGTTTCTCGTGCAGTTGTTTCTCGTGCAGTTGTTTCTCCTGGAGAAAACATTCAGTTCAGATGCACAACACCTGAACCAAGATGCAATGCTGATGCTGAATTCCACCTCTTCATAAACGGATCAGCAATATCCTCCCAGAAACATGTTTCTGATGTGACCTTCAACATTGTCAATGTAAGCGTCTCACATCAGGGCAGCTACAGCTGTGATTACACCTACCAAAACGGTGCTGTAATATCACCTTGGAGTGACACTGTTAACATCACTGTAGGTAAGAGTTTAATCTTGTCTCATTGCCTATAATATAAATGCATTAGTTGCATGAAAGTGACTTTATTCTGTATTGATGTTTTTTTTTTTTTTGTGCTGCTAATTATGGAAGCTCGTTTCCGCCACTAAAAAAAAAAAAATGCCACAAAAAAAATTTGCGAGTTTATATATCAGAATTCCGACTTTATATCACGCAATTGCGATTTTATATCTCAGAATTGCTAGTTTATATCTCAGAATTCTGACTTTATATCACGCAATTGTGACTTTATATCTCAGAATTCTGACTTTATATCACACAATTGCGATTTTATATCTCAGAATTGCGAGTTTATATCTCAGAATTCTGACTTTATATCTCGCAATTACGACTTTATATCTCAGAATTCTGACTTTATACACAATGCGAGTTTATATCTCAGAATTCTGACTTTATATCTCGCAATTACGACTTTAAATCTCAGAATTCTGACTTTATATCACGCAATTACGACTTTATATCTCAGAATTCTGACTTTATATCTCGCAATTACGACTTTATATCTCACAATTCTGACTTTACTCACAATTCTGAATTATATCACGCAATTGCGAGTTTATCTCGAATTCTGACTTATATCAATGACTTTATTCTCAGACTGACTTTATATCACACAATTGCGTTTATATCTCAGAATTTGACTCTTTATATCTCAGAATTCTTTTATATCACACAATTGCGACTTTATATTCAGAATCTGCTTTAATAACTCGCAATTGCGAGTTTATTTCTCAGAATTCTGACTTTATAACTTGCAAGTGAAGTTAATAAATGTAATTTCGTGAGGAGTACGCCCATCTAATCTTCCAAATAATACCAAGGTATAAAACCAGCATCTTACCTCTTCCTGTTGTTAGTTCTTTTGACATCCCTCCTCCTCCTTTTGTACTTATTTTGCCTGTTATGGGGGGGCAATCGGAGCTCGAGTAGGATATTCTTTCCGAGCCCCTCTATAGCAGACAGCAAGCCAAATCTGTTTACCACTTACGCTAAGATTATATGGGCACACGAACTCGTGAATTGCGAGATTAAAAAGTCAGAATTCTGAGATAATAAGTCGCAATTAATTTTTTTTTTTTTTTTTTTTTTTTTTTTTTTTTAAGTGGTGGAAACGTACGGTGGCCTAGAGAGCTCAACGCGCTGCAAATGAAGAAAACACATGCAAATAAAGAAAACATCTTCATCAGTTTGACAACACATGCGCTGCAAATTCCACAACACTTACAAATAGTGAAACGCGCTGCAAAAGCCCACAACACTTAGCCTACAAACAGACAAACGCGCTGCAAATAGGACTGCTCATAATCAGAATGTTAACAAACAAAACGAAAAAACTCACCTTTCAGGTGCACACCACCTAAGAGTAAACATGAACAATCCCAGCCAGCGGTCCCAGACAGGTACGTCAATGTGTTCCCTATAACATTTTCGTTGTGGTCTGTGCCAGTCTCGGTGCCAGGACAAACGATTTGGGGAATATTATTTTGCGTTAAAATATTATTAGTAAATGATTAATAATAAATAATATATTTTTTATAATTTACTTGATTTTATGTCTCAAATCCCAGTCAATTATTCACTGCAGAAAGTGAAAGTAAAAACTCAGCGATGAGAGCTCTACTTCAACATGTTCTGATAACTATTTAACCTTAATTTATTTCTTAATTTAATATTAATATTTCTCTTGTGGCCCATACGTATTGAAAAAAAAATGAAAAGAGATATAGGTGTTATTTTTTTTTTTTTTTTTTTTTAAGTAACACCTACATCTCTTTTCAATAAGTATGGGCCAGAAGGGAAATATTAAGAAATAAATTAAGGTTAAATAGTTATCAGAACATGTTGAAGTAGAGCTCTCATCGCTGAGTTTTTACTTTCACTTTAGCTGAGTTTTTCTAATTAGCTAATCTCATTGCGTCGGTTATGCATGATGCACTATAAATTATTGCGGGGCAAATTAAATTATTATTTATTTTAATTCTAAAAGTAGCCTAATCATTATCGTCACTGTCATCGTCATCATTCAGATCATCGCAGAAGGACTTGAGATCGCTGGGCCTGGTATGTGCTATTTGTAGCGCGTTTGTCTATTTGTAAGTGTTGTGGAGTTTGCAGCGCATGTGTTGTCAAACTGATGAAGATGTTTTCTTTATTTGCATGTGTTTTCTTCATTTGCAGCGCGTTGAGCTCTCTCGGCCACCGTAGAAACGGGCTTCCATAGCTAATTTGTAAAATGACTGCGAATTAAAATTAGATCCTGAGAAGATGCAACTTATTAACATTCCGTGCACGCACATGAAAAATACAACTTACGTACCTAGCAGTAGTGATGGGCGATTTCGAAACAGTGCTTTATGAAGCTTTGAAAAAGCGTTCTGTAAACAAGGCTTCATTACATCATAACTGTTTCGAAACATTTGAAAATTTCAATGGTTCACTTGTGTGATGATAAAGTGAACCATGAATCATGCAGATTCTGAGAACTATTGAGCAAGTGTCTATGGCCTTTACCTGATGGTTTTACCTGATCTCTGATCAGTTTTATACATTTGTAGATGCTTTAATTAAACATAAAAATAATTAAATTGAATAATGGTAGTTATTTATCTCTTATTGGCCTGTTTAACTTGAGCCATGGAACAAACAAAATCAGCCTTGTAAATCAATAAAAGAATACATTATACAGACACTCTATATTTAATATTATTAAATGATTAGTTAATTGAATTTGATTAGAGTTTTGGCCTGAGTTTTGTTGCATTTACACTGTTCTGACAACTAGGGTTCACCCTGGAGATTGTTTTGAAGCTTCGACAAATTATGGCACATTTGCGTGGTGCTCAACCTATGGTCTGTGTGGGTCCTAATGCCCCAGTATAGTCAAGTCATCTTTTTCATGTCATCTATAGTCATGTCAGCGCTTTTTACAATGCAGATTGTCAAAGCAGCTTTACATTAATAACTGGTATAGAATTTTGGCTGCACAGCAGCTCTTAAAGAATAGTGTCAATGCAGGCAGATCAAAGCACTGTTGAATATCAAATGTCAAGTGTCCCCAACTAAGCAAGCCAAAAGCGACAGCGGCAAGGAACCCAAACTCCAACAGGTGACATCAAGTGGCAAATAGTTGTTAAAATGGAGAGAAAAAAAATCCTTGAAACCAGGCTTAGTCGGGGGTTCAGTTCTCCTCTGGCAAACAGTGCTTTGTTACGATTCAGGTTGCTATCATAAGTATGATAGGATCACAACATTCAAAGTATTTATTTCAGTTCCATCCAGTTGAGGATCGTATTCATCACGCCGGTATGGACGATTTGTTGAGGAACTGTGCTACTTGCTTGTGTTGTGATGATCACAATGGTTGATCTAGTTGACTCAATCTCTGCTGATACTTCAGGGCTGCGTTGTGGTCGTGTCAGGGCGCTGGTCCTCGGTATCTCCTGAATACGGCCCAGATCTGTTTGACTACGGTAAACCTCGGGATAAACAGAAAGACTAATATTAACGTAGATGCCATTCTTCTTCTGATGTAACGAGTACATCTGATGTTATAGGAAGTGTTCCCAGTTCCGGCTGACCTAATTTATGCAGCCTAATAATCCTTTAAAAGATTTGAAAATATAAATTTATAATGTGTTATGTGTATGCCAGGTTAAAGAGATGCATTTTTAGTCTAGATTTAAACTGACAGAGTGTGTCTGCATCCCGAACAATGCTAGGAAGATTGTTCCAGAGTTAGGTGCTCAAATAGGAGAAGGATCTACTGCCTGCAGTTGATTTTGATATTGTATTATCAGCTGGCCTGAATTCTGAGATCGCAATAAACGTGAAGGACTATAATGCATTAAGCTCGCTTAGGTACTGGGGAGCTAAACCATTTAGTGCTTTGTAAGTAATTAACAAGATTTTAAAATCTATACAATGTTTAACAGGAAGCCAATGCAGTGTTGACAGAACTGGGCTAATATGGTCATACGGTAACACTTTAGATTACAGCCCGGAAAGTACTGCGTATTACAACAAATTTACAGCGTAACTTTCAATAATTATAGTGTAACTATACAGTAAGTATGTGTAAGTATAGGGGAACAATATGTAAAGTATTGGGAATAAAGGGTGTAACAACCAGGAAAAATAACAAATTATTCATACTTTTAATATTTTATAACTAAGGGGTACATATGACATAACTAAGGGGTAAATATGACATTACGGGCGTAAAAAAGTGGAGCTTGTTACACTCTTGTTCATGTAGTTACAGGGTAAGTAATTAATAAAAATAAATAAAAAATAAAAACGCAAACAGTCATATCACTTGGAAAACTTTATTTGAAAAACAACTTATTTCAAACAGATTTAAAGTTAAAACACTTCTTATTGTTTCTCTTGCTTGGCTTCCTCCTCCTCTTGTTCCTCTTCTTCTTCTTTCCACTGATGAATCTTAAGAGGGAATCCCATTTGCTATTCTGTATTTAAAAAATACAGAACACCCGGAAATGTGCTCACCGTTTACTCATCTTTTACCCTCATGCCATCTGAGATGTATACGACTTTCCTTCTTAAGATGAACACAAAAGGATTTTAGGAAAAAATAAATAATCTGGAACGCTTTATAATGCAAGTTCACGTGTTCCTAAAAGTCGAAAGCATCAAACAGCACATACAGCAATAACTACAGTATCCATACGACCCTAATGGATGAATCGATGTCTTCTGAAGTGAAACGATACGTATTGTAAGAAAAATACCAAATATTTGAATATTTTAAAAACTTTCGACCAGCTGTCTTCTGTGCGTGCATGCGAGGGTTGAGAGTTCATGCTTGACGTAACTTGAAGCGTGACGTAGGCGTGCCGAGAACTCACGCAGATGTTGGATGCCGTCAGTTTTTTTTTTTTTTTTTAATTATTTTTTAGTAATGCTCACAACAAAATACACAGAATACAGATAATGAGATGAGAAACAACAAGACAGAATAACAGAGACGGCAGTTCTCGCGCGAGTTTCACACGAATCTCCCGCGAGAACGTCATGAAAGCTTCACGTGCTCATTTCAATGTGCTTCACGAACGCGAAGTCGACTCTCATGCAGGCGCTGGTGACAGTTGGTCGGAAGCGAAAAGATGAATAGCCTAAACCATGAAAAATTTCGGGGGTACTGTATTTTCTTATAATACAGAATAGCAACAGGATTCCTTCTTAAGATTCATCAGCTGAGAAACGAAACAGGTGGTAGCCAAGCGAGAGACAACAACAACCAAAAAACGGACAAAACTTGTACTTTGTGTCAGGACTTTAGAGTTTGAAATGAAAAGTTGATTTAAAAAAATGAATAATAAGTGTTGTAGACCTGTTTTTAATAAAGTTGTTTTTCAAATAAAGGTTTCGGAGTCAGTGATATCAGATTGTTTGCATTTTATTAATTACTTACCCTGTAACTACATGAAATAAGAGGGTAACAAGCACCACTTTAATTTACGGCCCGTAATGTCATATTTCCCTGTAACTACATGACAAGCACCACTTAATTACGGCCCGTAATGTCATACTTACCCCTTGTTATATGTCATAAGTACCCTTAGATATAAAATATTTACAGTATAATAATTTTTCCTGGTTGTTACCCCTTTATTCCCAATACTTTACATATTGTTCCCCTATACTTACTGTATAGTTACACTATAATTATTGAAAGTTATGCTGTAAATTCGTTGTAATTACGCAGTACTTTCCGGGCTGTAATCTAAAGCGTTACCGGTCATACTTCCTAGTTCTAGTAAGAACTCTAGCTGTTGCATTTTGTATGAGCTGTAGTTTATTTATCAAGCAAGAGGAACAACCACCCAGTAGTCTAGCCTCGAGGTCATGAATGCATGAACTAACTGTTCTACATTCTTCATTGAGAGCATATGTCATAGTTTAGATATATTTAAGATTGAAGAATGCAGCTTTACAGATGCTAGTAACATGGCCTTCAAATGAAAGATTGGTATCAAAGAGCACACCCAGGTTCCTAGCTGACAACGAAGACTTAACAGAGCAGCCATCAAGTGTTAGACAGTATTCTAGGTTATTATGTGAAGATGTTTTTGGTCCAAAAATTAGAATCTCTGTTTTTTTGGAATTTAGTAGTAGGAAATTACTGGTCATCCAATTTTTTATATCAGCTATACATTCTGTTAATTTTGTGAATTGGTAAGTTTCATCAGGGCGCAAAGAAATATAGAGCTGAGTGTCATCAGCGTAACGATGAAAACTAACACCATGCTTCCTAATGATATCTCCCAAGGGCAGCATGTACAGAGTGAAAAGCAATGGTCCTAGTACTGAGCCTTGCGGTACTCCATATTGAACTTGTGATTGATATGACCTCTCTTTGTTTACTACTACAGACTGATAACGGTCAGATAAGTATGATTTGAACCATGACAATGCAATTCCACTAATACCAACATAGTTTTCAAGTCTATTTAAAATAATATTGTGATCAATAGTGTCAAATGCAGCACTAAGATCCAGTAACACTAATAGAGAGATACAACCACGATCTGATGATAAGAGCAAATCATTAGTAACTCTAATGAGAGCAGTCTCAGTACTATGGTACGGTCTAAATCCTGACTGTAAATCCTCACAGATACTATTTCTTTCTAAAAACAAACATAGTTGTGATGAAACTGACTTTTCTAGTATTTTTGACAGAAAAGTGAGATTTGAGATCGGCCTGTAATTGACTAATTCTCTAGGATCAAGTTGTGTTTTTTAATAAGAGGTTTAATAATAGCCAGCTTAAAAGTTTTTGGTATGTATCCTAGTGATAAAGATGAATTAACAATATTAAGAAGAGGATCTATGACCTCTGGAAGCATCTCTTTCAATAGCTTAGTCGGTATAGGGTCTAACATACAGTTGTTGATTTTGATGATTCAACAAGTTTAGACAATTCTTCCTCTCCTAAAGCAGTAAATGAATTGATTTTTTTCCTCAGGGACACTACAATGCACTGTCTGACACGATACTGTAGTAGACGGTTACATGGTTATAATTTTCTCTCTAATATTATCAATCTTGCAAGTAAAGAAGTTCATAAAGTCATTACTGCTGTGCTCTTTGGAAACATCAGAAGTTGAAGCTTTATTGCTTGTTAATTTAGCCACTGTATCAAATAAATACCTAGGGTGTGTTTATTTTCTTCTAGAAGTTTTGAAAAATAGGTAGATCTAGCAGTTTTAAGGCCTTTCTGTACTCAATCATTCTCTCTCCACGAAATGCGAAATACTTCTAGTTCTGTTTCTTCCAACTGCACTCCATTTTTCTGGCTGCTGCTTTTAGGGCCTGAGTGTGCTCATTGTACCATGGCATTGGATTAATTTCCTTAATCTTTTTTCGCAAAGGAGCAACTAAGTCTAATGTGCTGGAAAAGACAGAGGCAATAGTTTCTGTTGCAACATCGAGGTCTATAAGCTGTCTGGTATACTAAGGCGATGAAACTGAAGATATTTATAAAATGATCTTTAGTGGTAGAAGTGATGGTTCTACCATATTTATGGCAGGGAGGCAGGTTAAGCCAAGTTCAGACTGCACGTTTTTCAAAGTAGTCAGGTCACTGTTCTTTTCACACTGCATGACTATCTTGGCCAGTATTCAGTCGCTGCTGTGTTCAAACTGCGCGATGGATCGGCGACAGAAGGTTTCACACTGCATGACCGACAATTCTGTCTGGCATGCAAACTACATTTCACAACCAAACACACGCGAGAATGACAGGAAACAACGCAATATCATGCGTGCAAGACCGGATTCTCACGTGAGACTGGCCCTCAATCACCCTAGCTCCCTAGGTCGTGAATCAGTATATAATAAAAGTGAATTGGCTGATACCCTGATCAGTGCCCTGACTACTGAACTAGGGAGCTGATTGAGACACACGTTGGGATTATTATTAAAAATAGTAGCCCGCAAGAAGCTTGAAATATGAATTGCCTGTGCGCTGATTTGCAGCGAAAACAACATAAAGATAAGAAGAATATGGAGGAGGAAATGTTTGGGGAGACTGTGGATTGTGTGTTCTGCAACGAGAGTTGGAGCTAAATACATAACTTTTCAATATGCTGCTGTCGCGGATGGTCAAGCAAATGTTTGTGCTTTGGTTCTGTTTGATAGAATTGTAATGTTTATCTGAAACAAAGCCATGCTTGCTGATATTTTGGTCTATAACTCCTCCCCGATCTCCCCACTGCTCTGTATCTTGCTCTCTCATTGGCTGTCAGTCATTGCTGATGTAGTTTTCAGTCAGAACACTTTTCACACAGCAGGATTTTGAATCGCTGACAGGTCCAGATATTTAGCATGCCAAATATCTCATGGGCGTCGGCCACTCGTCGGCGATTCTCTCAGATCACGTCTTAACTCATTCACACTGCGTGATTGTCACTCGCGAGAACGAGCACCGATTTGACTGTGACTTCGGGGCATTTGTCAGCGATTTCTCAAAACCTGTCAGCGAGCCAAATTCGGGGCTAAAATCATGCAGTCTGAACTCGGCTTTAGCCGCTTTGACTAAATGTAGTGTACACGAGACTAGATAATGATCTGAGATGTCGTCACTCTGCTGCAGAATTTCAACGGCATCAATATCGATTCCATGTGACAATATTAGATTTAAAGTATGATTACGACAATGAGTGGGTCCTGACACGTGTTGTCTAACACCAATAGAGTTTAGAATGTCTGCAAATGCCAATCCCCAATGAGTCTTTTTTATTATCTACATGGATATTAAAATCACCACCAACAAGGACTTTATCTGCAGCTAGTACTAACTCTGATAATTTCTTTGATAAAGTCTGTATGGTGTCCTGGTGGCCTGTATACAGTAGCCAGCACAAATGTCAACTTACATAATGTTACGTAAAGCACCATCACTTCGAAGGAATTATATTTGAAAGACTTCTGACTGATACTGTAAATATTACTATAAATTACAGCAACACCTCCCCCTTTGCCTTTCTGTTGAGGATTGTGTCGATAATCATAACCTTGAGAGCTAGACTCATTTAAAGTAATCATCTGGTTTTAGCCAAGTTTCTGTCAAACACAGCACATCTAGATTAGTGATAATATCGTTTACAATAATTGCTTTTGAAGAAAGTGATCTAATATTTAACAACCCAAGTTTTATCATTTGTTGATCATTATTATCTCTATTTTTTATTTGTTGAACATCAATTAAAATTTTAACATTAAATGGTTTTGGAAGTTTTTTGTTTTTACTAATTTGGGGTACAGACACAGTCTCTATGTGATAATATCTACTGTAGATGTAAGAGTTTCTATGTGTTGGGATTTATCTGACTTCTGTAATGTGAGGCAGCTAGCAGACGGTCGGTTTAGCCAGTCTGTCTGCTTCCTGTCCTGGGCCCCAGTTTGTCATGTTTCAGCTCTAAGACTATGTGCCATATTACTAGAGAGAAGAGCAGCACCATCCCGGGAGGGATGAATACCATCTCTTTTCAACAGGTCAGGTCTGCCCCAAAAACTTTTCCAATTGTCTATGAAACCTATATTATTCTGCGGACACCACTTAGACAGCCAGCCATTGAATGATGATAATCCGCTAACTATCTCATCACTCCGACGAACAGGAAGAGGGCCAGAGCAAATTACTTCTCCTGACATTGTACTTGCGAGTTTGCACACCTCTTTAACTCTCTGGGGTCTGAAAACGTGCCGGCGCGTTTTACAGTTTTTTTTTATACATTGCAGCAAAACAGACTTAAAATACTCCATCATTTTTTTTTGTCATAGAGACATAAGTAATATATCAATTGAAACTATAGAATTTCTTCTTTTATTTTGTGTACTCTCAGAGTAAAAACAAAATATTGTGCTTTTTGCAAAATATAGAAAACTAAAATGATGCATGATCTGTCGTCTCCCTCTGAACAAAGTTTAATCTGATAGTTCTCAGAAAATGAACTGTAACTTAGTGAATACTAATCACAAAAAGACTTATGTCTAAAGAAACGTTGAAATGTCAGGTATTAAATCATGTAAGACAAATCGAAAACAAAAATTCTGTGTTTATGTAATCTGTATGAAAAGAGACACATGTCAGAAGTCCGTGATTCGGCTCATTATCTGCTAATGCGGTCACGCCCACGGAGCGAGTGCTATTCAGACGCAAATTCAGAGGCAATACATGCATACATCATCTCAATCATGTATTTATTGTCTTGAAAAGTGTTTATCTGTATGTAAAAGCCATGGTTTGGCACTTGGAAGACGTTATGTTCCTGAAATGTCCTGTTCTTCTTTAGAATAATTTGTGGACTAAATGTGCAGAGAGCTCCCTCTGGCTGCAAGTATGAATTGAAAACACCAGCGCTCATTGTGATGACAATGAATATTAAATAAATATAACTCCTCTGTATCAGTGTTAATTTTGGCAGCCATTCTTGATTTAGTCTTAGTCTTTATCTTCAAATGAAAATGCTCCTTAGTCTTAGTCACATTTTAGTCATTTTAGTCTTTCATATTTTAGTCTAGTTTTAGGTGATGAAAAGTCATCACATTTTTGTCAAGTCTTAGTCATTACTTTTAGTCAAACTACAGTTACTAACATTAATTTTGATAGCTATTTTATATGTAGTCTTTAGATAAAATAGTCATTATAATTTTTCTCTTTAGACCAATTAATTTAAGCTTATGAAAAATATGAATCATGGTAGACTGTATTGACATTGCACTCTTAGCAGTAACACTTGCGCAATTGTAGACCTACATATCCTCATTCAGTGGTTCTCAAACTTGCTAGAGTGTCGTACCCCCTGAGTTATTTAACATCCTTCTGTGTACCCTCTCTTTTCCACTTACTGCAGTTTAGGGCTGGGCGATATATCGCATGTGATTTTCACGCGCATTTCGTCAGTAAACCCGGTTCCCTGATTACCGCTAAATCGCCATCACCTGCTTTCAAATGGAGCGGCATTTAATAGACAGAGCCGTAGTTCACTGACAAGCTACGCAATATCGCGTTCATTATCGCAGATGAATCGCCTTCGATAATGAACGCGATATTGCGTAGCTTATCAGTGAACTACGGCTCTGTCTATTAAATGCCGCTCCATTTGAAAGCAGGTGATGGCGATTTAGCGGTAATCAGGGAACCGGCTTTACTGACGAAATGCACGTGACAATTGCATGCGATATATCGCCCAGCCCTACTGCAGTTACACATTTCCATTAAGGGAGAATATTTGCCTTCTTAAATCGATTTTTTCCAGTGCACCTTTATAAATACCTTTGTAAAATAAATAATGCCTTTTAAAATAAAATTTTTAAAAGATTTAAAAAAATACAATGATGATAAAAACTATGTGATACTTTTAAATATTACATTAAAACTGCCAGTAGGTGGTGGTAAGTCACTGTTTTTATGAGTGAATCATTGAGTCGTTCATTCTTTCAGTATCAAAGCAAGCGGCTGTATTTATGAATGAAACATTGAATCATTGATGATTCGTTCAATGGCGCAGATTCGTTCACGAAACACCACTGTTGTGCAGTAGTTCTGCTGTGGCTTTCGTTGCAAAATAGAAAAAAAAAATATTGACAATACTATTTAAAATGTACATCACTTAATATTAACCTTTTGTTTGTTGAATTGTTGTATAAAATCAATATTCGGGAGATTATATATTATATTCGGGCAATATTCTTGCTGGTATGATCAACATTAAAAACAGTAGGCTAACTCGCAGAAGGGTATGTTTTTGTATCGAAGAGTTTAAATCCTAAATCTACATGCAGTCTATGTCTATATTTGTTCATGCTAGTAAGTGCTAAATCCCCACTTTTACCAAGGTAATGTTATATTGTTGAGAACAGCACTAATGTAGCGTGACGCTGGCTTGTGTGGATGCAGTCAGTTTTTGACAGCAAAATATGAGGTAATTTTATTGAATATCATGTATATGACATTTTACCTGCTAGAAATGCATGTTATTCATTTTATTTTAAAGTTGGTGTAGTATAAAATTAACGGCACTTTTCGTGTACGTCAGTTTGAGAACCACTGCTGGATATCAGCCTTCACTTTGGTCCCAGATTTAGTCAGTAAATGAGCAGCACAATATAGACACTTTAATTTAAGTATAAAATCTCAACTGATGGTCACTGAAATTCAGCTTACTTGTCTGTGCTTTCATCATCCGCGCTTCTTTCTCTATGCTGTGTAGAGAGGGCTTGTGTGCATGGTTGCCAGATTGCAAACATTAAGTAAACATGTACTTTTAACAGAAAAGCTCTGATAGTGGGATTAAATTCTGGAAATCTGGCAACTGTAAGCGTGACCACTCGTAAAGACAGTCTGTTTTGTCTCCTTTATATGACAAAAACAAAAAGTGATTTCAAAAGAGTGATTTTGGTCAAGTGTTTAGTCTTTTAGCAACATTTCAGTCTCGTCTTTTTTCGTCAACTATATTGCACGTGTAGTTTTAGTTAAGTTATTGTTAAATGAAATTGGTGTCGTCTCTCATCGTCTCATCTTAGTCATGGAAAAAAGGTCGTCAAAGAACATTTTTCATCATAGTTTTCGTTAATGAAATTAACACGGCTCTGTATAGAAAACTGACATAAACATATGAGAATCCATCAATATTTCTCCAAATGTGCATGCTTTTAAACTAAAAGCCTATATTCAGACTCTTTGCATCACAGAAATACATTATATTTTAAAGTATATAATATAAAACCATTATTTTAAATTGTAATAATATTTCACAGTATTGCTGTTTTCTTCTGTATGTTTCATATACACTTGAGACATGATCACAGAAGGTTTTTTTCACAGCCTACCTGACTGAAAGAGATCATTATTTATGCAGGTCATTACAACTCATTACGCGATTCTTTTGTCTTCTCATGTGTAAATCACCCATTATTCATGATGATGCACGCCTCCACGCATACTGTGTTTCTTGACAAAAAGTGTCTTACAAAAACTAAATCAATATATTGTTTTATTTGAACAAGTAGGCAGGATAATTTTTACATAATTTGGAAGCAAAAACTCTAGCCTACAACCTCCAATACCCAGAAGTCTTGTGAACACAGATTTAATATATTTTTTTGTCCTTATTTCAGACTTAAAGTTTTTTGTTTTTTCAATAACCACATTTTTCAATAAACATTATTCCTTCAAAAACACAAACATATACATACATGTTCCTCACATATTATTGTAGCCTAGTTTGTGCTGAATACAGTGTAATGACACTTTTTCCATTAATATGTTTATGAACAACTGAAAAAAATACAAATGTCAGGGCATGTCAAAACTTCTCTGGACCCCGAAAATCCTCAGACCCCAGAGGGTTAACAGGGCTGGTCTCACCTTCGAATTGACTGGACAATGCATCGGCTTTGACATTCTTAGACCCTGGATGGTAGGTGACGGTGAACTGGAAGCGTGAAAAGAACAGTGACCAATGAGCCTGTCGGGGGTTGAGTCTTTTGGTAGTGCGGAGGTACTCAAGGTTTTTGTGGTCAGTTAGAATGGTAAACGGATGTGCTGCCCCCTCCAGCCAATGGTGCCACTCCTCGAACGCCACCTTCATCACAAGCAATTCTCTGTCTCCAACATCATAGTTACATTCTGTTGCCGTGAGTTTTCTGGAATGATAAGCACATGGATACATTTTAGGAGGGTTACCTTGGCGTTGAGACAGGACTGCCCCTAATCCCGTGCTGGAAGCGTCGACCTTGACTGTGAATGGGAGAGACGGGTCTGGATGATGTAGAATGGGGGCAGTTGTGAAGCGCTCTTTCAACTGTTGGAAGGCACTGATGGCGGCACAGGACCACTTCAGTTGGGACTGACCCTTTTTCACCATACTGGTAAGCGGACAGGCTATGGTGCTGAAGTTGCGTATGAAGCGCCTGTAGAAATTAGCGAATCTCAGGAAGCGTTATAGTTCTTTAATGGTGTTGGGCTGAGGCCACTTAAGGATAGTCAATACCTTCTTTTCATCCATGGAGACTCCATCAGGGCTGATTATATAACCAAGGAAGAAGGTGACAGTCTTGTAAAACTCACATTTTTCGGATTTGACATTCATCCCCTTCCTTGATGCAGATCAGATTATAGGTGCTGCGGAGGTCAAGCTTGGTGAAATACTGAGGAGTGCAGAGTTGTTCCAAGGCTGCAGGGACCAGAGGAAGTGGATAGCAGAATTTAACAGTTATTTTGTTCAAACCTTGGTAGTCAATGCATAGGCAGAGACCCCCGACCTTCTTGCCCACGAAGAAGAAGCCAGCGGATGCTGGTGAGGTGGATGGTCAAATGAAGCCTTTGGCCAGTTCTTCCTCGATGTATTTCTTCATGGATTCAGACTCTGGTTGTGAGAGAGGAAATATACGACCCTTGGGAGGTGCAGCCCCTGGAATCAGATCAATGGCACAATCGTAAGGTCGATGAGGTGGTAGCTGAGATGCACGTACCTTACTGAAGGCTAAGGATAAGTCGTGATACTCTTCTGGTAGTGAGAATTCTGGAGTGGGTTCAGCGGTGTCAGTGGATCTTGCCGTTTGAATGGTTCTGATGTGCAGGGAAGATGAGTGAGACAGACATTTTGGCAAACAGTTTGAGTTCCAGTGAACTATCTGTCCTTCTCTCCAGCAGACGTGAAGATTGTGAGTGCGCAGCCATGGCAACCCTAATATGATGGATGAAGTAGACGTGGGTAAGACATGGAATTAAATGCTTTCGGTGTGAAAGATACCAGTCTGCATCGTGATGGGTTGAGTTATGGCATTCACGCGTCCCGTGCCCAGGGGCCAACCGTCTATTGCTTCCACTGTGAGAGAAGAAGAACATTTGATTAACGGAATCTGATGTTGTTCTGCATAGCTCTGGGACATAAATTTTCTTGCAGTCCCGGAATCCAGAAGGGCAGTAGTCTCTAGACCAGGGGTACTCAACAGGCAAGCATTAAATTTGTGGCCCGCATCATGCTACATATAAATGTATTTTTATTATAATTTGTGTCCAAAATTAGCGTGAATATGACTTTTTTTTTTAGGTTTTTTTACACGTACACTAGGGTAGGTGTACAGTGCGCGTGACGCTGTAATCATCAGCAGAGAACGCGCATAGTGTACGCACACAGCACAGTTTTTCTAACCGCAAAGAACAATATAAACTGAAGGCACATCGTTTTTGCACTAATTTAGTTTGTCCACAAGGTGTCAGCACTGAAACGGGCAGTTGTTTCAGTCTGAAAAGAAACGGATAAAGACAGAACAAGAGTAACAACAAACACAATAGCCGACCGTGTTGAAGAGCGCTCGTTTGAGGGGATTAAAAGATACCAGCAACTCTAATTTTAAACAAGTACGAAGACATTTTATTGTAACTATTTGAGTGAAAAAGACTAGACAAGCATGAATCTCTCTAGTGCGCATGTGTTGAGCACTTGTGTTCATGAACGCCATCAAAGGCTTGAGACTGTGCGCGCAAGTAAAAAACAAAGTAACCTTATTTTTCCATGATGAAATGCAGTTGACATTCCTCAAAGTTTTGCAGTGTGTAAGTTGCCGAGCAGCATGAAAAACAAACCTTTTATTCTTAATGTCAATATGTTATAAACAGAAAGCAAGCAGCGCTCCCATTACAGATCTGTCATCACATCGAGCTCACGGAGAATATCTTATTTATCATGTTTACAACGTTGGTTATAGTTAGATAATTCATGAGATTGTGATTGAACATTAAAAAAAAAGAATAAAAAAAGATTTTTGGATTCTGATCAAATTAAAATTTAGGTAATAATAATACAAATAATAAAACGTTTATTCTCTGAGTATAAATGGGTGCTATAAAAAGTGTTAAAAAGGTGCAATGGAGTATAAAAAGACTATAAAAAAGTGCAATGTTTTCGTCTTACGGACAAACTCTTATCAGCCAGTGAACAACAGCCAGACCTTAAATTTCTTGTGAAAACAATGCAGACATTTCAAATGAATAAGGATTTCTTTTCATCAGTTCTTGTTTTTCTTTATGCATTTGTACAATAAGAATACAGAAAGACAAGCTATTAATCATTTTTTTTAAATGCCATTTATCATGTTAAGTGACACTTTAAAAAGGACACCATACTATTAAGATTTAGCTAGATAATAAACTGCACTTTTAGTAAATAAACAGTAAAACTACAAATATTGTCTTAAGTAGGCCTAAATAAAAGTCTTACGATCCAAGTTATAATTTGTGGCCCTTCGCTTTTCATTTGGTTAAAATGCGGCCCTCTTGGCCTGTGAACTTGAGTACCCCTGCTCTAGACGTATATCTTTGAACAGTAAGTTGTAGTAAGGGTTGGTATCACTCACCGAGCGTAGGTTCTCTGGTCGGGTGCGAGCTGGACAGTTATTTCTCACATGACCAGGACTGCCACAGTAGAGACACAGGTGGTGAGTTAAACGACGGCTTTTCTCCTCTTCAGACAAATGATAAGCGTTCACCTGCATGGGCTCAGAGTAGTCAGGGTCGACAGGTGGTGGTGTACGAGTATTGCATCTCTGTACAGCCTTACGTGAGCGAATGAGGTTGTCCACTTGTATAGCGAGTTCAATTAATTGATCCAGATTTTGCCATTGTCACAGCAGGCCAGCTCTGTCTGTAACTCATGAGTTAGTCCTCTCCTGAAGCAGGTCTTTAAAGTGTCACTCACCCAGTTGGTTTGTGCTGCAAGTGTTTCAGCTGCGGTTTTACGTCCCTGTGTCAGCTCCATCAGACGGTCACCGGCTCCTTTCCCGTCACTGTGATGATCGAAAACCTCTTTAAATCTCTGCAGAAAATAAATCAAAGGTGGGAAAAGCAACTCCATCATCATTCCACACCGCCGTAATCCATTCTAGAGTATTCCCGGTGAATAGAGAACAAACGAGTGCGTTCTTACCCGCATCTGTGGAATACATAGCAGGCTGTTGGTTAAAGAAGAGGGAACATTGAAGAATGAAACCTTTACACTTAGTAGGTTCACCATTGAATTTCTCAGGCAGAGAGAGGTGGGGATTCATTGGCAGCGGCGTGCCAGCCGCGTGGGCAATGGCGGCCATGGCAGGTGGCAGTAACAGTGTGGGCACATACAGCTGAATGCTTTTAATGCTTTTACCAGTTCCTCCGTGAGGTTGGTGAGACAGAGTTGAATTGGAGTTGATGGGCTGTGTTTCTGTACTCAATCATTCTCTCTCTCCACGAAATGCGAAAAACTTCTAGTTTTGTTTTATTCCAGCTGCGGTCCATTTTTCTGGCAGTTCTCTTTATAGCCTGAGTCTGCTCGTTGTACCAAGGCATTGAATTAGGTTCCTGCTTCCTGACCTGGGCCCCAGTTTGTCATATTTCAGCTCAAAGACTATGCGCCATATTACTAGAGAGAAGAGCAGCACCATCCCAGGATGAATTAATACCATCTCTTTTCAACAGGTCAGGTCTGACCCAAAAACTTTTCTAATTGTCTATGAAACCTATATTATTCTGTCGAAACCACTTAGTCAGCCAGCCATTGAGTGATGATAATCTGCTATTTATCTCATCACAATGAACAGGAAGAGGAAAAAAGAGAAAATTACTGTTTCTGACATTGTACTTGCAGTGTACTAGGTTCACACACCTTTTTAATGTTCATTTTACACTGATTATTATGCAATTGACATATCAGTAAGATTTCAGTACAATAAACATTCAGATTTTAGTTTTTCTAAGAAAATGTTTGTTCGTTTATTTATCCATATCTTTTTAGATAACTGGTATCAATCTCAGACAAAATAATTTGCCAGATCTATGGAAACCCTACTTAGAGGTTGTTCCACATTATTAAGCAAGTCACAGTTCTCATGCAATATGCAGAAGAAAGATCTTTCTGAAGATGAAAAGAATGAAATGGTGCAATGTTGAGCAAAAGGCATGAAAACAACTAATATTGTGTGAAACTGAATGGAGATTATCAAATTATCATAAGATTTGTGAGTGATTTAATCTTACTGATTTGTCTCTTGCATAATAATTTGGAACGCAGTGTAGTGGTCTCAGACTGGCAAAGTCAATCATCATTTGTGCCAACATGAATAATAATTTTAAGAGTATTTATTATTAGCATTAGCCAGCACTTTTAGATTTCCTTTGATGTCAGGTGCTCTGGCTCCCGGCAAAAATGTGACTATGGTTGCAGGTGTCTCTATGCTGGTGCCAATTACTAAGGCACTTTCAACAGGATTCTCAGTGGTTTCGTCACTGAATGGGGAGAACCTGTTTGATGTTCTAATCAGAACGAAAGAGTGGTGTTTTCCGTGTGGCTAGGCCACCTCACGGTGACCCAACTGCCTTGCTGCATGGGCTCTACAGCCAGAACTGAACTAAATTCACTAAGCTAGTCGCATCCAAAACAGTATCAAAAGCCCTTGCATTCTTACTATCCTCAATTAAAGTTTGGATGCGTGTCTCTAATTCTGTGATTTTCCTATTGGATTCCCTGATCCCACCCAGCTTCCCTCTCCCACCTCCTTTTCTAAATGTTATTGCCAGCTTGTTGTCTCAGTCTTCTCCCCAGAGCTTCTGATCGGTCATGCTACCCATCGCCCTGACTCCCCCACCTGCACTCCTCCCTCCCTCGACATCTGCAGTGACCATCGAGCATTCGGTTTGGACCGTCGACTTCACCTGAGTCAAACATCACGTCACCTTCACCATGGACCTGCAGGCCGTCCGTTGCTCACCAGCCCTCCACCCCTATGGCTCCGGCTAGCTCCGCACATCCTCAGGCTCTGCCTAGCTCCGCACATCCTCAGGCTCT
This sequence comes from Culter alburnus, assembly GCA_028476615.1. Classification (NCBI taxonomy): domain Eukaryota; kingdom Metazoa; phylum Chordata; class Actinopteri; order Cypriniformes; family Xenocyprididae; genus Culter; species Culter alburnus. The sequence continues at coordinate 124,021 of JAOTNS010003490.1, forward strand.
GCCTACACAGCTCATCACTTCAGCTACACCATCTCGGGGGGTTGTCTCTGTGTTTCCGCTGCAGTCATCTGGGTCTTCTGCATCACTTCTCTTCATCAGCCCTCTATCTACACCATGGGCTCCACCTTCTTCGTCTCCATCTCCATTGCCCTCGCTCATCCCTAAGGTGACGCTGAACCCTTCACCACCATGGCTCCTCCCTCCAGCACCGCCGCCGTGGTCCACCATCCAGGCTGTGGCCTGGGATACCATCTGGCACTTCCTGCTCAAGGCTCCTCCCTGGCTCTAACCACCATCATCACCACCCTGGATTCTTCTGTTCCACCTCCTCCCAGTCAGCCGTCCACCTCCAGAGCCACCTCCTAAACTTTCTGCCTGTTTCGCCATCTCATCCTCCATGCCTCCTCCTTTGTATGGCACGAAGATGCTCCATAGAAAGGGGGCGTTCTATCGTGGTTCTGTTAGTTTGGACTCTGGCTGTGTCCAAAATCGCCCCCTATACCCTCATTCACTATTCCCTACATTAGTCCACTAACACAGTCCACTTGAAGAAGACGAGAGTGAGTGAATTCAGACACTCAGTGCACCGGGAGGGCTGGCTGTTTAATAATAATTTAAAAATGAAAAAAATGATCTTGAGTACTGTCATGAAAACCAGCATGTATAAACCTTAATTATGCAATTTAATAAGAAAGTTAAAATGAATTAATACCTGTATGATACACTGTTGGGAAGTGGATGGATGATTCAACTGTGTGCGCCATCATTGCCACTATACCTTTAAATAGGGCACTATTTGAGGGAACAGACATTTGTAGTGGTGTACGAAACCATAGTGAACGTTGTTGAGTGCTCATTCAATCCCACAATGCACCGCAGTAACAAGTGTACAACCAGTGGAGAATACCCACAAGTCAGCAGAGCGTAAGCAGCACATACTTTTTTCAGTGCCCATGTTAACAGATGAGAGCATTCACACCGCACACAGAGGCTGCGCGGCAGCACGTAGCAGAGCAGAAGCAGCAGTGCTGTGATCGTTTCGGCACTGGGTCTATTTTTGCTGCACAGCTAACGCTCAATTAAAGTGAAAGTACAACTTTGATGGACAAAATAAATAAAACAAGTGTTGGAGCAGGCTATGTCAGGAAAGAAACGTTTCTGGCTTTTTTCGCCGAGTTTGCAGTCTCAACGTGCACACCGGCAGATGATGTAAAATACAAAGCTTACCTCATTGGTATGCAGCAATGGATAACACAAGGCTTTTATTTATTTATTTATTTATTTAGTTGTATGTTTATATGTGAGTGTTGTAGGCTACACATCCCCATGTCAACAAACTTTCAAGACTACTATATTCGTTGTTCTCAGAAATCTTCATTTTATTGTTCTCTCACTTATTATAATTCAAAGAACAATAGATATAATTTCATGAAAGCATGACATAGTGAAGCAGCAACTCTTGTAATTGCTAATACTAATTTGCGGGAAATACTCCTGCAGGTGCGTCACATAAAGCAATCACAACCACACTGTCAGAATTTTTATTTTATTTAATTTTATTTATTTAACCAACAAGCAAAGCACAAAGATAAAACAGCATCACATCCGGCGCACTCTGTCTGAATTCACTCATTAGGCTTGCTTGAGATGAGCAAATTCTGCGCAGATCCGATCACCACGGTGATAACTGCGAGATGCATGCCGGTTAAAAATGTGTCCGAGGATGGGCCGCCTTGCTCTGATGTAATGCCAACGTGTGTCAAAAAGGTTGACAAAAGATTCTGCAGTCGAGCGCAGTTGCTCTCCACTGACTGCGGTGACCAAAATCACGATGGAAAACGACCTGATGATGACACAGCTTAATGCTTATTGATTTAAACAACCATGATGTATTGATCTCTTTTAAAATGTTTGATTTTAAAACTCTAATACCATGTTTTTACCATGTGTAAAAATAATATGCAAATATTCCCAAACTCTCTGACACTGCGATCTCTCTATGGGTTATGTGATTGTAGTCATTTATAAAAAATATATATAAAAACATGTTTATAATTAAAGTTAAAATGAATTAATACCTGTATGATACACTGTTGGGAAGTGGATGGATGATTCAACTGTGTGCGCCATCATTGCCACTATACCTTTAAATAGGGCACTATTTGAGGGAACAGACATTTGTAGTGGTGTACGAAACCATAGTGAACGTTGTTGAGTGCTCATTCAATCCCACAATGCACCGCAGTAACGAGTGTACAACCAGTGGAGAATACCCACAAGTCAGCAGAGCGTAAGCAGCACATACTTTTTTCAGTGCCCATGTTAACAGATGAGAGCATTCACACCGCACACAGAGGCTGCGCGGCAGCACGTAGCAGAGCAGAAGCAGCAGTGCTGTGATCGTTTCGGCACTGGGTCTATTTTTGCTGCACAGCTAACGCTCAATTAAAGTGAAAGTACAACTTTGATGGACAAAATAAATAAAACCAGAGTTGGAGCAGGCTATGTCAGGAAAGAAACGTTTCTGGCTTATTTAAACAACCATGATGTATTGATCTCTTTTAAAATGTTTGATTTTAAAACTCTAATACCATGTTTTTACCATGTGTAAAAATAATATGCAAATATTCCCAAACTCTCTGACACTGCGATCTCTCTATGGGTTATGTGATTGTAGTAATTTATAAAAAATATATATAAAAACATGTTTATAATTAAAGTTAAAATGAGTGATACACACATCTTTTGAATGGAAATAAATAACTTTGCGTGTATTGTTCATTATGTTTATTTTCATAGGCTAATCAGCATATGACATCAAAGCTTGGAGAGCATACGAACTCTTGCTTTGCATCACTCTCGCTGTACTTTGATGCCATATTCTGATCAGTCTGCACAGCGAGACACAAGCCTATTCTCTAGCTGTTGAATGTACATCGGTTGTACACTCTTTATTGCGATGCATTGTGGGATTGAATGAGTGCACTCAGTAACATCCACTATGGTTTCGGACACCACTGAAAATGGCTGTCCCCTCAAATAGTGCCCTATTTAAGGGTATAGGGGGGGCGATTTCGGACACAGCCTCTGTGTTTCTCACCACCTTCTGCCTGAGTTACCCTGCGTTCCGTTCGGAAGGGCTCATGCCCTAATCCCTTTAAAGGAGTGAGAGCTTCGAAGGGATGAAGGGTGTAAGGGTCAAAAATACTCCTTTTTTGGAACACACTTCTGCGTCATCTTAACGAGACAGTCAAGGAGGATAGAAAGCTGCACCCTTTGTTTAACGTTAGCTTATTTAATTGTGGTTTATTGCACCATAATGTATATTGTGTCTATGTATTTGAAACATTTGAATGGACTAATAAAGGGAGCTGTAAAGTATTTTTTGTTGAAGTACAATGTCGTTTTGACCATAATAATGTACCAAATCTAACTCGTATAAATATTACAGTAGTATAGAAAAATACTATACATACTAAAACATTCTGTGATGACAACTTCCCTGTGCAAAGGATCACGAGGACCAGAAGTGTCCATCAGTTGTACCCTTCGAAATCTTACATTCTGAAGGGCCCTTTGAAGTGGCCAGTGTCACAGACACGCCAGGTTCCAGCACCCTCCAATCACAGCGCACACTATCTCCTGAGTTCTGATCACCGCCACCTGCACCTCATCAGCACACTCATCACCAGCACTACTTAAGACACACTCACACACAGTCACATTGTCCGGTCTCGTTTGCATCTAAGGACTTACCTGAATGCTTACCTCAAGGACTCCTCTTGCTACTTACCTGTACTCCGGGTTTCCTAGCTCCTCTCCTCGATTCCTATCTGGCGTGAAGTGTTGTCTGAAGTCATCATTTCCATTCAGCAAGTATCATTCTCCATTGTCACTCTGCAAACACAAAGGACTGTGTCATTCTCCATATCACTCGTACATCACCAAAGTGCATCTGCTACTCACCTGTCTGCATCGTTATACTCTGCTTGTGTTCAATAAACAACCTGTTATTCCTATCTTCTGTCTCCTGCCTGGTCCTATTGTAACAGAAGACCGGACCATAACAGCGGAATACAAGCATGAGTCAACCCGATCCTTTCCAAGAGCTGGTAGATGCTTTTCGCCGCACATTTGCGGTACAACCACCGGTCCCAGACCCACCAGCAGCTCCAGCACCCATCATCACTTCCGCATCCACCGCCACTTCTTCTTCTCCTGTAGTGCACTTCAGTCCCATGGCCCAACCGGCGCCCTACGCTGGTGCGGCGGAGGATTGCAACGGCTTTCTTCTGCAAGTATCTCTGATCCTGGAGATGCAACCACACTTATTTCCCACCGAACACTCCAAGGTAGCGTACATTATCTCTCACCTTTCAGGCAAGGCGCTGCATTGGGCCGATTCCATCTGGTCACAGAAGCATCCAGTAACACAGACATATGCTGGCTTCGTTGAACACTTCAGGGAAGTGTTTGGAAAACCATCCTGGGATTCATCCATTGGTGAGAAGCTTTACAGATTAAGACAAGGAAAGTTGTCTGTTAACGAATATGCTTTACAATTCAGAACCCTGGCTGCCCCGAGCGGATGGAATGAACAAGCGCTGTTGACGTCATACCGTCAAGGTTTGGATCCTCAAGTGCGGTTGCATCGCGCTGCATACGAGGATACCATCGGGCTCTAACGTTTCATCCAGCTGTCTATACGCTTCGCCACTCGTATGCAGTCGTGTCTCGAAGAGCACCAGGGTCAGAGTCTCACTAACACCATCCTCTGCCGCCCAGAATCCGTCAGCACTCCAGAACCAGTTCCGGAACCTATGCAAATAGAATCATCACGGTTAAGTTTTGAGGAAAGACAGAGAAGGCTGACCCAGAATCTCTGCCTCTACTGCGGTTTACCAGGACATGTACTCTCCTCATGTCCTACCCGTCCTGCACGTCCTATGGTGAGTGCCATTATTTCAAATCTCCAGACTTCAAAGCCACTCACCACGACGATCACACTTACTGCCGCTGATATTTCTGATATTTAGTCTGCACCACGTCCATCGAGAGCCCGCTCGAGAAGCGATCTGTGGACATTCCGAACTGTTACGCCCCCTTCAGAGACGTGTTCTGCCCCAAGAGAGCCTCCAAGCTGCGTCCACACCGGCCATGGGACTGCGCCATCGACCTGCTTCCGGGTGAGTCAGTGCCACAGGGTAAAATTTACCCCTTATCCATCCCGGAGGAGAAGGCCATGGTGGAGTACATCGAGGAGGCTTTGGCTCAAGGATATATCCAACCATCCAATTCCCCTGCTGCTTCCAGCTTTTTCTTCGTGGCCAAGAAGGACGGAGGCTTGCGGCCCTGCATTGATTACCGTGCTCTAAACTCCATCACTGTCAAGTTCCGTTATTCCCTTCCTCTCGTCCCTGCAGCCTTGGAACACCTCTGCGGAGCCACTGTGTTCACCAAGTTAGACCTCCGCAGCACCTACAACCTGATCCGAATACGGGAGGGGGACGAATGGAAGACCGCCTTCATCACGCCCACTGGCCACTACGAGTACCTGGTCATGCCGTATGGCCTGGCCAACGCCCCCTCCGTATTCCAGGACTTCATCCACGAGGTGCTCCGGGAGTTCCTCCATAGGTTTGTGCTGGTTTATATCGACAATATCCTGATATACTCCCGGAGTATGGCCAAACACCAACGCCACGTTGCGGAGGTCCTGAAACGCCTGAGGGCTTTCCAACTCTATCTCAAAGCAGAGAAATGCACCTTCCATCAGCCCTCAGTGCAGTTCCTTGGATACAACATCGATCACAGTGGCATCCGGATGGACGAGGGGAAGGTGGAAGCCATCAGAAACTGGCCAACACCCACCACGATCAAAGAACTTCAACGTTTCCTCAGATTCTCCAATTTCTACCGAAGGTTTATTCACAACTACAGCTCCATAACCAGTCCACTCACCAGTCTTCTCCGCCATAAGCCCAAGTCTCTGTCCTGGACCCCAGCTGCCACTGATGCTTTCGAGACACTCAAGCAAGCCTTCACGACCGCTCCACTCCTGGTACACCCGGATCCCGACAAGCCCTTCGTCGTGGAAGTCGATGCCTCGACCACCGGAGTTGGAGTGGTCCTTTCACTGCAGCAGGGGAACCCGAGCCGTCTCCATCCATGCGCCTTCTCTCCCGTAAGCTCAACCCGGCGGAGGTAAACTATGACATCGGCAACCGGGGACTTCTAGCCGTCAAGTTGGCTCTAGAGGAGTGGAGGCATTGGTTAGAGGGAGCTCAGCACCCCTTCATAGTACTGACCGATCACAAGAACCTGGAATACCTTCGAGCCGCCAAGAGACTTAACCCCAGACAAGCCCGATGGGCCCTCTTCTTTACCAGATTCAATTTCACCATCTCCTACCGCCCTGGTCCGAAAAACGTCAAGGCTGACGCTCTGTCCCGAATCCATGCTCCTGACGAGGTCAGTGAAGAACCTGAGCCCATCCTGCCTGAAAACCTGTTCGTAAGCCCCATAACCTGGACTCCGAAACTCTCTCCTCCTTCCAATGCCTCCACCAACTCCCGCCGGGTTGCCCGAGGGCTTACATACATCACCCGAGCACGACGCACCCCACTGATCCACTCTGCACACTCTCACTTGCACTGGCCACCCGGGGGTCAATGAGACCTCTCGCGCTAAAGAGCGCTTTTGGTGCCCAACATGGCCAACGATGGAGGTACGTGCAGGGATGCAAGGAGTGCGCAGTGTCCAAGAGCCCACGCCATTTACCATCTGGCAAACTTCTTCCTCTGCCCGTTCCCAACCGACCCTGGTCACACCTAGGAGTGGACTTCGTGACAGATCTCCTGCCTCAGATGGTTTCACATGCATCTTCGGGTAGTGGACAGATTCTCCAAATCCTGCCGACTCATCCCTCTACGAGGTCTGCCAACAGCCATGGAAACAGTGGAGATCATGTTTAACGGCATCTTCAGATACTTCGGTATCCCTAAAGACATCGTATCCAACAGAGGTCCTCAGTTCATCTCCAAAGCCTTCTTCTCCCTCCTAGGTGTGACCGTAAGCCTCTCCTCGGGATACCACCCACAGACGAACGGGCAGACGGAACGGAAGATCCAAGAAGTTGGGCGTTTCCTCCGTACCTTCTGCCACGGCCACCAGGACTCTTGGAACCAGTTCCTGGGTTGGGCCGAGTACACCCAAAACTCCCTCCGACAATCCACCACCGGCCTGACTCCCTTTCAGTGCGTACTCGGCTACCAACCCCCACTGTTCCCCTGGTCTGGGAACCCTCCGATGTTCCTGCTGTGGATTTCTGGTTCCGAGAGAGCAAGAGGGTCTGGGACTCAGCACATCACCAGCTACAACGGGCCCTTCGTAGACGCAGGATGGTAGTGGATCTGCGACGTTCTGAAGCCCCTGCTTACCAACCTGGACAAAAGGTATGGTTATCTACCAGAGACATCCGCATGCGTCTACCATGCCGGAAGCTGAGTCCCAGATTCATTGGCCCCTTCACCATCAACCCAGTCGCCTACCGCCTACAGCTGCCACCTGAGTATCGTATTCACCCAACTTTCCATGTGTCCCTTCTAAAGCCTCACCACCCTTCTGTTCCTCTTCCCACAGAGCCTGGCGTGGACGAAGCTGAACTCCCCCTTCCATTAATCCTGGAGGATGGAGCAGCGTATGAGGTGCGAGAGATTCTAGACTCCCGACGTCGTGGCCAACTGGAATATCTTGTGGACTGGGAAGGCTATGTCCCAGAGGAGCGGTCCTGGGTTCCTCGCAATGATATTCTAGACCCCAATCTACTGGACACCTTCCACTCTACACATCCCAACAGACCTCACACACAGTCACATTGTCCGGTCTCGTTTGCATCTAAGGACTTACCTGAATGCTTACCTCAAGGACTCCTCTTGCTACTTACCTGTACTCCGGGTTTCCTAGCTCCTCTCCTCGATTCCTATCTGGCGTGAAGTGTTGTCTGAAGTCATCAACTCCATTCAGCAAGTATCATTCTGAATTGTCACTCTGCAAACACAAAGGACTGTGTCATTCTCCATATCACTCGTACATCACCAAAGTGCATCTGCTACTCACCTGTCTGCATCATTATACTCTGCTTGTGTTCAATAAACAACCTGTTATTCCTATCTTCTGTCTCCTGCCTGGTCTTATTGTAACAGCCAGTTTTGAGCACTTCGGTTTGGAACGATCCTTCAATATGGTGGCCATGATTGTTTTCACTCCGAAGTGCCCTTCGGAGGGCGATATCCCGTTTGGAACACACCGTTAGTCATTTGTTGTCTAGGTTACTCATTATGTTCAGCTTTGCACTCATTATCTCCCTCGTTATCACTTGTACCAAAGAATATACACTAACAAGAAGCGACAGTCAATAAGTACGTTCCATTGCAACACCGGCACCCAGCAGCGGCTCTGTGTTTCCACCATTTTGGGATGTATAATAAATTATGCAATAACGGACACAGCAATGCATCATGTGTTATAAGATCATTATGTTTGTAGCGTGATCCATTAAAACGTACAATATATATTTAAATTCAGACCTAGATATTATTACTATTACTCTCCACTAAGTCTAAAATATATTGTTCGCTGCAAACATGAAGATCTTAAATTTATTAATTATTAATTTACTATTAATAAATGTGTAAAGTTGCATAAATTGGATATACTCAATAAAGTAGGCTAACTACGTTACCTCAGATGAATGGTTGGATTCCACAACTGGTAAAACAAAACATATATAAGACAATACAACATTTACTGTAGGAGCCATACAATTTACTGGTGACTTAAAAAAAGAGTCTATTTGAACTTAATCTGCCTTCATCATTTTATCTACACTGCCTGAGCATGTGACACCCATGGTGTTTAGTCCCAAATAATAAGTAATATTTAAAAAGCAGGGGTTTTAGGGCTTGGCTCCTAATATGCTTCAGTGGGCTATTGCAAAGTGTAGATGAGTATAAAATTTAGGATTTGTTTTTAGTGGAAAAGTGCAAGACTGGGAGAATCATCTTAACTGTGGGGTGAAGTGGTGAAATCATTCTATTTTTTTAAGGAGTGTTGTGATATCCTTGTTGAAATGGTAATACTAACTGGCTCTGTCGTGACGTGACCCATCCCCCATTTTATGACCAGGCCAGTGGGGGAAGTGCAGTGTTGGATTGGATATGGCATGGAAGACTGAATGAAGTGTGCAACAGTGGTTGTGTGAGACAGTCAATTCGGGGAAACAAGCTCTTACTGCCAAGAAGGGTGAGTTAGTCGTCCTGGGAAATTATAAAGGTAACAAATGTTCAGGGAAGTTAATCATCCCTCACACAGGTGCTCACATTCTTGGAATTAACTGTTGGTCACAAGAAGATGCAGGTGTGCGATTGCTTAAAGAGTAAAATATATGTGTTTGCCCCAGATCAAGATGCCATATGTATTTTATTACTGTCATGAATGAAAAGTTACAAATTTTGAAAACAAGGCAAGTAAACTATGGGTCCCAAATAAAGATTTAGTTTTAAAAAGCAGAGAACTCACTATTGGATCCTAACAACGTCAACCACAAACAATATAACATACTTCAACTAGTTTTTAATCACATTGTCCTTACATGTTTTATATCTTACCAGACATGATTGGTCAATGGGTCTGATTCATGCGGTGGAAAGTGGTGGATCTTTCTAAATGGCCTGGGGAACCCGTGTGTGATAACTGGGAACAGAATGAATCTGCTGTTGTGTGCAGAAGTTAGGTTGGTTCAGCTCATGCAACCTAAAAGTGCCGCCTTTGGTCAAGGCAGTTGGATCGATCTGGCTGGATGGTGTTGGAGGCTCTGGAGGTGAAGGAAACCTCACACAATTGTCACACACAGAGGACTAGGAAGCTCACAACTGTGGTCATGGTAAAGATCTGCTGTTGTGTTGTTCAGGTAAATCCTTTTGCATCTTAACATTAGGGTAATAGTTATGTAGAAATGAGCAATAGAGAATTGCAATCAGCTTCATGTATTAATGATTTCATCTTAACATGTAATTTTTAAATGGATCCTATTCTTTTGCAGGTGACCTCACAGCCCCCCCTTTCGTGATCCCCACAATTCAGTTGTTTCTCCTGGAGAAAACATTCAGTTCAGATGCACAACACCTCACCAGATGCAATGGCTGATGCTGAATTCCACCTCTTCATAAACGGATCATCTATATCCTCCAGAAACATGTTTCTGATGCGACTTTCCACTTTTCAATGTAGCGTCTCACATCAGGGCAGCTACAGCGTGTAATTACTCCTACCAAAAAACGGCACTATAACATCACCTTGGAGTGTTGACTCTTGTGAGTGAGGTTAGGAATCTTGTCTCATTGCCTACATAAATAAAATGGCATTAGTTGTTGAAGAAGAATTAATTCTTTATTGAGGTCTTATTTTGTTTGTGTGCTGCTTATTGTAGCATGACGTGATTAAATTAAATCCCGAGAGGGTGCAGTTTTTGAAGCCTTTTTCATTTTAATTTCATTATTCATTTTTATTTGTAGCGCTTACACAGAAACACATGAATGGTATTAGCAGGTGTCTACAGGGATATATCAGGGATCTGCTGATATACGCCCACTTCAAACGCTCCATGTGTGTATCCTGTGTAAGCGCTTGGTGAAGAGCATCAAAGATTCTAGCACTGATCATGTACAAAGACATTTAAGCATTGCATCATGTGTTTAAGGATCATTATGTTTTGTAGCGTGATCCATTAAAACGTACAATATGTTTTTCAATTCAGACCTAAATATTATTACTATTAGTCTCCACTAAGTCTAAAATATTGTCCGCTGCAAACATGAAGATCTTAAATTTATTAATTATTAATTACTATTAAAAATGTGTATGTTGCATAAATTGGATACTTAATAAGTAGGCTAACTATGTTACCCCAGATGAAAGGTTGGATTCCACAACTGGTAAAACAAAACATATATAAGACAATACAACATTTACTGTGGGAGCCATACAATTTACTGGTGACTTAGTTTAAAAAAGAGTCTATTTGAACTTAATCTGCCTTCATCATTTTATCTACACTGCCTGAGCAGTGTGACACCCATGGTGTTTGTCCCAAATAATAATTATATTTTAAAAAAGCAGAGGGGTTTGGTGCTTGACTCCTAACAATGACTGATGGTTTTAACTAGTTTGCAAGTTTAGCTTGTTGTTAGATGTGTGTTGATTCATAATATAGTTATTTTATTTTTTAGGTGAATATAGTATCAGACTGGTGAATGGTAGTAATAACTGCTCTGGGAGAGTTGAGATCCTTTATGATGGCCAGTGGGGGACAGTGTGTGATGATGGCTGGGACATTGAAGATGCTGAGGTGGTGTGCAGACAGTTGGGATGTGGACGAGCTGTTAGTGCAAACTCTGAGGCTTATTTTGGCCAGGGAAGTGATCGGATCTGGTTGGATGATGTGGAATGTTCAGGAAGTGAATCATCCCTCGCACAGTGCTCATTTCCTTTGGGAAACCATGACTGTCGTCACGAAGAAGATGCAGGTGTCGTCTGCTTAAAGGGTAAAAAGACATTTTTGTTTTATTTCATTATCATGTCTATCAGTGCTAGACATTTTTGATGCTCTTCACTAAGCGCTTACATAGATACACATGGTTTGAAAGTTTGAAAGCAGGTGTCTATCAGTGGATATATCAGGGATCTGCTGATAGACGCTCACTTTCAAACGCTCCTGTGAGTATCTTTGTAAGTGCTTGGTGAAGAGCATTAAAGATGTCTAGCACTGATCATTGTAGCCAATCACAGACATATCTGATGAGCATGTGAACACAATGGCCAATCAGTGGTGTTTAATAATCTGCTTAAAGGGTTAGTTCACCCAAAAATAAAAAATTCTGTCATTAATTACTCACCCTCATGTCATACAAAGACATATTTAAAACAGTTCATGTGACTACAGTGGTTGAATCTTAATGTTATGAAGCAACGAGAATACTTTTTGTAAAAAAACAAAAAACAAAATAATGACTTTATTCAAATCGTTATTTTGTTTTGTTTTTTGGTGCACATAAAGTATTCTCGGGTGTGGAATGACATGAGGGAGAGTAATTAATGACAGAAATTTAATTTTTGCGTGAACTAACCTTTTAACAGAACTCAAAATACTAGGGGAAAAACTGGTTTCATCACATTTTTAAAATTTCAGTACCAACTTGGTACGAAACACTAGTAACCATATAGATATTATTGTTTTCCAGGGCACTTGCAGCAGCCCAGCATTCATTGCATTGCTCCTTATGGACGGTTTGGCGTGGAGCCTCAGGGGCCAGTGATCCCCTCGGGCCATAATTTCACTATCATCTGTTCCACTGAATCTCAGTATCCTGGAGGCTCCTTCCACCTGTTTAGGGAATCACATATCACTAGGAGTCAGACAGCTGTCCGTCACTCTGCCTCCTTCTCCTTTCCTGAGGCTCATTGTTCACACGAGGGAAACTACAGCTGTGTTTATGAAGTCATTCTGTCCTCACGCACCTTCCGTTCATCTTCCTCTGAACCGCTGGTCATCACTGTCACAGGTACTGATGTCTTTTTTGTGTTTGTGCTGCTGATTTGCAAAATGGTCAACATGCAATTCCTGAAGTCATTTCTATTTAAAGCTGTTTGAATTTAAAGGGGTCATATGCTTTTTAATGTTTTCCTTTTCTTTTAGCGTGTAATGTATCTGTTTGTGCATGTATTTACGATCTGCAAACTTACAAAGCTCACAGTCTCCCACAAAGGGATTAATCCTTACAGAGAACTCTGATCCAGACCTGCCTGAAATGCCTCAAAGTCCAGATATTACTTCCACTAACATCTATGTCACAATGTGAAATGATAGCATAAAGTGCACCCAAACACATGCACAAAAAGAAGGCTTCAGTTAATTGTAGTGTTATAGTCATGTCACAGAGACGCTGTGTTAGATGTGAAAGCAAAACCCCTTTATTAGCCATCCAAAAATGGGAGAAATTAGGAATCAGTGGTTAAGTATTATTTATAACGCTGTTCCTAAGCAGTACAACCCAAAAGTTAGCTTGTGTACAGCCCAGCAGGGTCTGGTTGCAGACATGCACAGATGCACTTTCAGACATGCAGTGTTTACACGGATCGTGTACCTTCGGATAATTTGTTTTTTCGTTTCGTTTTGTCTTCTAAACGGAAAAGCAAAGAAAGCATTCATTTATTACATATTTGACCCTCCTCATAAGAATAAATAAACAAATCTCGAGTCGTTTTTTTTTTCATATTTTTATTTTTGTTTTAATCACACTTTGTTCTAATCCGCCAAATGGAAAAACAATAAAACCAAAATGGATAAACAGCTTGCATATTCGATCTCTACATGGGCGGGAATAAAATGGCCCTTTCCACTGATTGGTCAACCAAACATCAAGCCGCGCCTTCAGTTCTTCTTGGCTTCAGAATCAGCTCCGTGCAACAGAATATATACTATCTTATATCTATCCGATACATTTGTACGGATTATTACAGAGTTTATAGCAACTACATTTAATCTCATTCTCATCAAACAGCCAGAGTAATAAATAGATTGACACAACCCATGCCAGGGCAGAGCTTTCTTCTGTAGGCTATTCATTAGCGTGCCGTGAAATACTAATTTATCGTATTCCTGGATTCATGAATAGTTGGAACAACATGGCAGATGTAGTACAGTCAAACATTTTGATTCTGCATCCTGTATTGGAGAAGACAGTAATGGGTTTTATTTGAGGTGAATAACTATCAGGACAGAGTAATAGATGATTTGTGTTCAGCTTTTTATCATTTGTGGTATTAACGTGTGTTTTCATTTTCATTTACATTATTTTTATTTCCTCTCATTAGGTGGATGCCATGACATAGAGACTGGAGAGTGGTGTGTGCAGGACAGGACTTAGGGGCTTGAGTTTATGTTTGGGTCCTTCCTACACAACAAATGACATCAACTAACATCATTACGGAGCACCAAAATATGCTTTGAGGTTCCTAAAACAGTTAATATGCTTAGCCATGCTTTAATATTCTATTCCTAGCTTAGCCAAAGTTTAGCAGTAATATTAAATAGTCATTATAATAATAATACATGATGTGCTTTCTCAGTTCAGAGATCAAAACCCTGAAATAACACTGAGCAATGAAGCCAGAGAACAGTATTTTAAAGTGTATTGCCATATCTGTGTCCTCTTCTGTCAGATTTCTTCATTTTAACCAATAAATTCGATCAGAATACAAAGACACTGTGTATGTTTGTTATTATTGTGTGGTTAGAAAAAACGTTACAACATATACAACACTTGGCTAAGTGCTAAAGTATGTGATTAACACATACTTTAACAGGAACAGTGAAACAGGAAGTTGTTGTAACTCAGGCATCCAATGTCCGATCTGCTCCAAACTTCACGTTTGATAATAATTCTAGCCTGAAGACATCTACATGCCAATATTCAGTTATAGTCAAAGCGCCACCTGCTGGCAGCAGGAAGTGTGGCATGTCAAAATGACTTTGCTATATTTCTCCTTTATTTATCGGCTTAAAGGCAGGGTAGGTAAGAAATTTTGTTCCAAATTTGTTTAAACTTTCTATATATATATCAATGCATAATTAAAATGTAAGTACTCTGATAAAAAGAGTATAAAAATCGAGTGACTCTAGACCGTTTAATCTGTATTAAACACAGCTCATTATTTCCATTCGGGACGAAAGATTGGCTTAGGCGACTGTCACTCTCTCGCAACCATGGCAACCACCCTTTTGCCACACATCACCTGCCCACTTGCGCGCGCACGTTTGATTTTGGGAATTCAAGAGGCACGCGATCCTAGGAATACCAAAACAAGGGCAGAGAAACAGCAAGTGATGTAATGACGCACAGATGAACTGCTGCATGCTCGAATTTCCCGCGGAATCCACCATGTCGCTCTTATTATAAAACATTATTACAAGCTTACCGTTCTGAATCGAGACAAGATAATGAGATAGTTTTGAACACTGGCTGGATATGTACTTTCTCAAAAATTGATTTTGGATAATTTTTAACCAAAAAAAGTTACGGACTGCAGCTTTAATGTTTTTATAACCAAAAGATGCTATGTGAAAGTTTGAAACAGAAAATAGTGGTTTTCATCTTGCCACTTTCTTTTAAAGAAAACACCTTTTTACTCAAATTAATCAAAATGGAGTTATTGCGTTTTGGAACCAAACTCTTCATTTGTTACAGCTGTAAAGCACGGGGCCGATTCCTGTTCAACTTAACTGGCCTGAATCTGGCTGTAGAGATCTGGGCCACTTCTGGCAATGCATTAGCTTATGTTCAATCACAGATGGTTACATAATGTAGCAATAATTAGCATAAAATTGTCTTAAAATTTACTTTGTTTCCTGGTAGTATCTGATATGTGTTAACTAGATGTTTTAATGTAGCAAATTTGTCAAAAATGACATATCTGCGGTAAAACTTAATATAATAAAGTGCCGTATAAGACAGAACACCAGATGGGTTTGGTGCACACAGGGATAAAAAGTACCCATTTCCATGGTTAAATATACTGCTGGATCTTTAATGTGTGGTTTTAATGTTGAGGTCCTGGAGATCTTGTTCAGATACATGGCATCATGGATTCTATCAAATACATAAAAAAAAAAAATCAAAATCTGACCGCTCCTGCTAGAAATCTTATTATGGGCCATTACAACAAACATAAAACAAACATCCAAATTAACACAAAAATGTGTCACTGAGCACAAAATGAAGCTTCTGCCATGACTGCCCAGTCCCCTGAACTGAACCCTCAAGAAAATGAGTGGAGTGAACTGAAGAGAAGCAGCAGCAACAAAGGATCTGAAGAGATTCTTTATAAAATAATGGTCTCTGATATACTATATTGCCAAATGTTTTGGGACGCCTGCCTTTACGTGCGCATGAACTTTAATGACATCCCATTCTTAATCTGTAGGGTTTAATATGGAGTTGGCCCACCCTTTGCAGCTATAACAGTTTTAACTCTTCTGGGAAATGGTTTCCACAAGGTTTAGGACTGTCACAGTCTCCGTCTGTCCTGGACTCCATTTCCCATGATCCTCCCTGACCCTCACCTGCACTCACTCCACCATCAGCATATCACACACACCCTCATCACACAGGACTTTTAAGCACACCACTCACCTCCCTCAGTTGTCCAGTCACTGTCACTGTTATTGTTGGATGTGTTTGCCTGCAGTTATTTCTTGGATGTATAGCCTATGTTTTGAGTTATCATTAAACCTTTTGAGTTCTTTGAAGATTTACTCCTCCTGGGTCACATACCGTTACAAAGAGTGTGTTTATGGGAATTTTTGACCAATTCTTCTAGAAGCGCATTTGTGAGGTCAGGCAGTGATGTTGGACAAGAATGCCTGGCTTTCAATTGTTTTACATCAATAATATTTTGTAATTTTTTATTATTATTTTTTTATTAAAGATCAAAAGGATAAACAATGTAGATTTTTCACAGCCACCTTTGATCATATTTAGCAAGCCCAGTGCACACTGACTAGCATGTTAAAGTTCACGTCAATAGGCTGAATGTTGAAGTTTAACTGAACACAAGTGCTGAATATTCAGTATGGGAGGGTAGCAGATGTTTATTCAAACAGAAATAGTTTTGGGTGAACTATCTTTTTTTTTTTGTAGAGGTGGAGAAAGCACCAGCTCTTTTTATTAGCCAGGAAGTAACTTCTTAAATTCATTGGTACTTTGAAACAACACAAGGACTGCAATGCCAAGACCTTATCTTCTCATTCTGATATTGGGTATTTTTCTCTTTTTTTTCAAATGAACTGAAATTCGTAGCCAATACCAAAAGTAACTTTAAAATGAAAACATTGATTAATGTTATGTGTTACGGATCCCTTGTTTCCCTGGACTCCATTTCCCAGTATCCTCCTGTTCTCCACACCTGCACTCACTTCCCTCGTCAGTTCCTCATCATCACTCATCACCTGCACCTGGACTCTATTGTTAGCACTCCCTTTATATTGCACTCACTCCCTTCACTCCTCGTCCGTCTTGAATGTTATTTGCTGTGTATGTTGGCGTTCCTTGCCTTTGTTTGATTAAAGTTCTATGTTAATTGTGGAAATCCGTATCAGCCTCATCTCTACACCAGCATATCATAACAGAAAGACGGACCTAAGACGTTGGATTTTCACAGGAAAAAAAAAATGGAGACTTTCCCCAGCTCCCTGGATCCAGCTCCTCCAACGCCTCTCACCCTGACAGCCAGCGATCGCCTTATCGGGCTCCTGCAGGTAGGACGTTCGCTGGAGAGGTATGTGGAGGAGTTCGTTGAGCTTGCTTATTTGTCTGACTGGCCTGAAGCAGTTTTGATCTCCCTGTTTTTGGATGGATTGGATGACGACACTATCCGTTTTGATGAACCTGTTTTTTGTTTCTCCTTAAGCGAAACTATCAATTTAATTTTGTGGTTAAATGGCTCCAAATTCTTTGTGGATGAGGTTCAGGATAAGTGTTGTCGTCCAGTCCATCCAGAAACACGGTTGGCCGGGCCAGTCAGTCAACCTCCGTCTTCCTCCGCATACCCCTCCAGCAAACTCCCTGCCTGCCCCATGCTGGACCCACATTCCTCTACTGGGCCCAGTAAGCGGAGGAGGAGGAAGAAAGCGGCTCCAGTGCCTCCAGAGCCCGCTCCAGCTCCAGAGCCCGCTCCAGTATCTCCAGTCCAGTATCTCCAGAGCCCGCTCCAGTGTCTCCAAAGCCCGCTCTAGTGTCTCCAGAGCCCGCTCCAGTGTCTCCAGAGCCCGTTCCAGTCTCTCCAGAGCCCGCTCCAGTGTCTCCAGAATCCGCTCCAGTCTCTCCAGAGCCCGCTCCAGTCTCTCCAGTGCCCGCTCCAGTCTCTCCAGAGCCCGCTCCAGTCTCTCCAGAGCCCGCTCCAGTCTCCAGAGCCCGCTCCAGTCTCTCCAGAGCCCGCTCCAACCCTGTGCGAGCCGCCAGATGTGGACTGGCTTATTGACTTTTTTACCGAGCCCTCAGCTCCAGCCGCCGCCTACGAGCCCTCAGCTCCAGCCGCCGCCTACGAGCCCTCAGCTCCAGCCGCCGCCTACGAGCCAAGTTCTCCAGTCTCCGCCGCCGAGCCAAGTTCTCCAGTCTCCGCCGCCGAGCCTGCATCTCCAGTCTCCACCGAGCATGTTTCTCCAGTCTCCGCCGAGCCAAATTCTCCAGTCTCCGCCGAGCAAAGTTCTCCAGTCTCCGCCGAGCACTCCAAGTTCTCCAGTCTCCGCCGAGCAAAGTTCTCCAGTCTCCGCCGCCGAGCAAAGTTCTCCAGTCTCCGCCGCCGAGCAAGCAGCGCCAGTCTCCGCCGCCGAGCAAGCAGCGCCAGTCTCCGCCGCCGAGCAAGCAGCGCCAGTCTCCGCCGCCGAGCAACAGCGCCAGTCTCCGCCGCCGAGCCAGCTGCTCCAATTATGAACTTTGCAAAGACTGTTTTCCCTCCCTGCCTCCCTCTCCCGCCTCCCATGTGTGTCTTCACTGAACCTTCACCTCAAGCCCCCTCGCCCAGATCTCCACCTCGGACCTCTGGGCGATTACCTACACCCTGGCTCCAACCTCCCTCTGCTCCACCGTTGCCCATCAGTCCTCCAGCCTCACAAGTCTCCATCCTGCCCCTGTTCACACCTTGGTCCCTCGTCAGCCTGCCCTCCCCTCTGGACTGCACTCCTCCGTCGTCGCTCTGTCCCTCCGTCCCTCAGCTCCAGTTGGCTTCCTCACTCCCCCTGGTGTTCACTTTGTTGTCTGTCGTCTGTGTTCAACTGCGGCCTTCTGGAGCCCCGGCTGCGCTTCGGTCGGCGGAGCCGCTGGTTCCGCCATCTCCCGCCGGTCCTTCAGCGCCGCCTGGGCACAACGGCATGAAGCCTTCGGTCCCTGACCCGCCATGGCGGCCCGCTGCACCCCCATGGGAGCCCGTCCATGGCCACCTGACCCCAGTGATGGCCCCTTCAGCCCTGACCGCCATGGCCGCCTTCGGCTCCTGACCCGCCATGGCCGCCCTCGGCTCCTGACCCGCCATGGCCGCCCTCGGCTCCTGACCCGCCATGGCCGCCTTCGGCTACGGACCCGCCATGGCTTTTGAGCCTGCCCTGGAGACCTCCACTCCAGTCTACTCCTCCCCCTGCACCGGCATGAGGTCTCCAGGGCGCCCGCCCCCCTCCCGGTTGTTACATCTACGGTGCGAGGACGCGCCTACCGGGAGGGGGAGGTACTGTTACGGATCCCTTGTTTCCCTGGACTCCATTTCCCAGTATCCTCCTGTTCTCCACACCTGCACTCACTTCCCTCGTCAGTTCCTCATCATCACTCATCACCTGCACCTGGACTCTATTGTTAGCACTCCCTTTATATTGCACTCACTCCCTTCACTCCTCGTCCGTCTTGAATGTTATTTGCTGTGTATGTTGGCGTTCCTTGCCTTTGTTTGATTAAAGTTCTATGTTAATTGTGGAAATCCGTATCAGCCTCATCTCTACACCAGCATATCATAACATTATGTTTGAGTTGACATGATTGATTTTGAAAAGAACAAGCTGCTCTAAATAAATTTTAGCTGCTTCGTGAAAATGACCTTTTCAGTAGACTAAAATGAAGGGGCACTAACTGAAATATATTTCTATAACTTCTCGCACATGATGCAGATATTTACATTCATTATGTCTACACACAGATCAGTACCGTACAGTACATACCCGTACTCATCTAGACACCAGGATTTACACTGAAAGGATCATGAAGCAGGGCTGCCAACTGTTGAGTTTGGCTTGAAGTTAATTAATTAACTTCTAAGGGGGTGTAAAAAAAAAAAAAAAAGTATATAATATAATATAATATAAACTATTTAATAAATACAGTTGCTTGAAAAAGTATGGGAACCCCCTTGTAGAATCTGTGAAAATCTGAATTTTTAACAAAATAAGAGAGATCATACAAATGCATGTTATTTTTTATTTAGTACTGTCCTGAGTAAGATATTTTACATAAAAGATAGCTGAATTTATTAAAATTACCCCGTTCAAAAGTTTGTGAACCCTTGGATTCTTAATACTGTGTGGTTACCTGGATGATCTATGACTGTTTTTGTTTGTTTTGTTGTGTGATGGTTGTTCATGAGTCCCTTGTTTGTCCTGAGCTCTGTTCTTCAGAAAAATATCTCCAGGTCCTGCAGATTCTTCAGTTTTCCAGCATTTTTGCATATTTGAACCCTTTCCAGCAGTGGCTGTATGATTTTGAGATCAATCTTTTCACACTGAGGACAACTGAGGGACTCAAACACAATTATTAAAAAAGGTTAAAACATTCACTGATGCTCCAGAAGAAACGTGACGCATTAAGAGCCGGGGGGGTGAAAACTTTTGAATTTGAAGATAAATTGTACTTAATTTGACTTCTGACAAACATGTAAGTATCCTCTGTTGCTTCCGAAGGGCAGTACTAAATGAAAAAAAAAAAAAAAAAATATATATATATATATATATATAATATATATATATATAAACAAAATAAGAAAAATTTGGACATCTTCATCCTGTTCAAAAGTTTTCACTCCCCAGCTCTTAATGCATCTTAATGTAAAAAATCCTTGAAAACTGAATTTTTCTGAAGAACAGAGCTCAGTTTAACTCCTCAGAACAAACAAGAGACTCATAAACAACCATCACAAAACAAACAATCAGTTGTAGATCATCAGGTAACCACACATAGTATTGAGAATCAATGGTTCACAAACAACCATACTAGAGAGTTATCATGTTTTTCACTTTAGAATACTGATCCAAATAATAAGTAATTAGTCTGAAGAATTTGGTAATACTTAAGTCATTACTAGTGGGTTACCATGACCTTCACTTTAGGATTAATTATACATTATGCATTATTCACATTAATTATGAACTTGTATATAGTAGTTTTTAGTAGTTCTCTGGGAGATATGAAAAAAACAGTAGTTACTGATTAGCTAATAGTGAACTACCACCTTCAACTGAGCACTATTACTTACTAATTCATTAATCAGCGTTTCTTGATAGTTAATAGTACTTACTAGATTGTTAATAATGCATAATACTCATAATACTCAACAATAATAATACTCATTTGTTCCTGTGTAGTTATTCATTAATAAAGGATCAGTACTCTAAAGTGTTACCGCTAACACAACAATATAAAGTTACCATAGTTTAAAAACCTGTAATATTGAGATGATACAAAACAAACCAACACATTCTCACCTGTGAAAGGTTATCCCATTTCTTTGAGAATTTAAATGTTGGTGGTTTTAAAACCAGAGGCTGTGCAATACTTGGAGAAAACTCATTGGTTTTTACTGTGAGTGAAGACAGCATCTAAAATAAAATGTGTTTATAATCACGCTCTTGCAAATTATTATTACTCGAAATTTCAGGGAAAATGTTTTTTACATAAAGACTGAAAGAGGTGTCGGAAGCTCAGTGATGGTGATGTTAAAGTAAATCATAATATCTAACTGTAAGTCTACAATGTTTTTAAATGTCACTGTTTTTCATCTCAACAGCCAGTGCTCAAACTTCAGGAACTGGTAAGTAACAGACTGTTAGTTAAAACTCAGATCCTAGTTACGTGAGATGACTGATGGTTAGTTTGCAAGATTACTCCTCCTGGGTCACAAACGAGTGTGTTTATGGGAATTTTTGACCAATTCTTCTAGAAGCACATTTGTGAGGTCAGGCAGTGATGTTGGACGAGAATGCCTGGCTTTCAATTGTTTTACATCAATAATATTTTGTAACTTTGTATTTTTATTTTTATTTATTTTTTAATTAAAGATCAAAAGGATAAACAATGTAGATTTATTTTCACAGCCACCTTTGATCATATTTAGCAAGCCCAGTGCACACTGACTAGCATGTTAAAGTTCACGTCAATAGGCTGAATGTTGAAGTTTAACTGAACACAAGTGCTGAATATTCAGTATGGGAGGGTAGCAGATGTTTATTCAAACAGAAATAGTTCAAGGGTGTGTAAATGGTGACAGAAGTTTTGGGTGAACTATCTTTTTTTTAGTAGAGGTGGAGAAAGCACCAGCTCTTCTCATGAGCCAGGAAGTAACTTCTTAAATTCATTGGTACTTTGAAAACAACACAAGGACTGCAATGCCAAGACCTTATCTTCTCATCCTGATATTGGGTATTTTTCTCTTGTTTTTCAACTGAACTGAAATTCGTAGCTAATACCAAAAAGTAACTTTATAATGAAAACATTGATTAATGTTATGTTTGAGTTGACATGATTGATTTTGAAAAGAACAAGCTGCTCTAAATAAATTTTAGCTGCTTCGTGAAAATGACCTTTTCAGTAGACTAAAATGAAGGGGCACTAACTGAAATATATTTCTATAACTTCTCGCACATGAATGCAGATATTTACATTCATTATGTCTACACACGGATCAGTACCGTACAGTACATACCCGTAATCATCTAGACACCAGGATTTACACTGAAAGGATCATGAAGCAGGGCTGCCAACTGTTGAGTTTGGCTTGAAGTTAGAATTAACTTCTAAGGGGGTGTAAAAAAAAAAAAAAAAAAAAAAAAAAAGTATAATATAAATATAATATAAACTATTTAATAAATACAGTTGCTTGAAAAAGTATGGGAACCCCCTTGTAGAATATGTGAAAATGTGAATAATTTTAACAAAATAAGAGAGATCGTACAAAAATGCATGTTATTTTTTTATTTAGTACTGTCCTGAGTAAGATATTTTACATAAATGATAGCTGAATTTATTAAAATTACCCGTTCAAAAGTTTGTGAACCCTTGGTTCTTAATACTGTGTGGTTACCTGGATGATCTATGACTGTTTTTTTGTTGTGTGATGGTTGTTCATGAGTCCCTTGTTTGTCCTGAGCTCTGTTCTTCAGAAAATATCTCCAGGTCCTGCAGATTCTTCAGTTTTCCAGCATTTTTGCATATTTGAACCCTTTCCAGCAGTGGCTGTATGATTTTGAGGTCAATATTTTCACACTGAGGACAACTGAGGGACTTAAACACAATTATTAAAAAAGGTTAAAACATTCACTGATGCTCCAGAAGAAACGTGACGCATTAAGAGCCGGGGGGTGAAAACTTTGAATTTGAAGATAAATTGTACTTAATTTGACTTCTGACAAACATGTAAGTATCCTCTGTTGCTTCCGAAGGGCAGTACTAAATGAAAAAAAAAAAAAAATATATATATATATATATATATATAATAATATATATATACAAAATAAGAAAAATTTGGACATCTTCATCCTGTTCAAAAGTTTTCACTCCCCAGCTCTTAATGCATCTTAATGTAAAAAATCCTTGAAAACTGAATTTTTCTGAAGAACAGAGCTCAGTTTAACTCCTCAGAACAAACAAGAGACTCATAAACAACCATCACAAAACAAATAATCAGTTGTAGATCATCAGGTAACCACACATAGTATTGAGAATCAATGGTTCACAAACAACCATACTAGAGAGTTATCATGTTTTTCACTTTAGAATACTGATCCAAATAATAAGTAATTAGTCTGAAGAATTTGGTAATACTTAAGTCATTACTAGTGGGTTACCATGACCTTCACTTTAGGATTAATTATACATTATGCATTATTCACATTAATTATGAACTTGTATATAGTAGTTTTTAGTAGTTCTCTGGGAGATATGAAAAAAACAGTAGTTACTGATTAGCTAATAGTGAACTACCACCTTCAACTGAGCACTATTACTTACTAATTCATTAATCAGCGTTTCTTGATAGTTAATAGTACTTACTAGATTGTTAATAATGCATAATACTCATAATACTCAACAATAATAATACTCATGTGTTCCTGTGTAGTTATTCATTAATAAAGGATCAGTACTCTAAAGTGTTACCGCTAACACAACAATATAAAGTTACCATAGTTTAAAAACCTGTAATATTGAGATGATACAAAACAAACCAACACATTCTCACCTGTGAAAGGTTATCCCATTTCTTTGAGAATTTAAATGTTGGTGGTTTTAAAACCAGAGGCTGTGCAATACTTGGAGAAAACTCATTGGTTTTTACTGTGAGTGAAGACAGCATCTAAAATAAAATGTGTTTATAATCACGCTCTTGCAAATTATTATTACTCGAAATTTCAGGGAAAATGTTTTTTACATAAAGACTGAAAGAGGTGTCAGAAGCTCAGTGATGGTGATGTTAAAGTAAATCATAATATCTAACTGTAAGTCTACAATGTTTTTAAATGTCACTGTTTTTCATCTCAACAGCCAGTGCTCAAACTTCAGGAACTGGTAAGTAACAGACTGTTAGTTAAAACTCAGATCCTAGTTACGTGAGATGACTGATGGTTAGTTTGCAAGATTACTCCTCCTGGGTCACAAACGAGTGTGTTTATGGGAATTTTTGACCAATTCTTCTAGAAGCACATTTGTGAGGTCAGGCAGTGATGTTGGACGAGAATGCCTGGCTTTCAATTGTTTTACATCAATAATATTTTGTAACTTTGTATTTTTATTTTTATTTATTTTTTAATTAAAGATCAAAAGGATAAACAATGTAGATTTATTTTCACAGCCACCTTTGATCATATTTAGCAAGCCCAGTGCACACTGACTAGCATGTTAAAGTTCACGTCAATAGGCTGAATGTTGAAGTTTAACTGAACACAAGTGCTGAATATTCAGTATGGGAGGGTAGCAGATGTTTATTCAAACAGAAATAGTTCAAGGGTGTGTAAATGGTGACAGAAGTTTTGGGTGAACTATCTTTTTTTTAGTAGAGGTGGAGAAAGCACCAGCTCTTCTCATGAGCCAGGAAGTAACTTCTTAAATTCATTGGTACTTTGAAAACAACACAAGGACTGCAATGCCAAGACCTTATCTTCTCATTCTGATATTGGGTATTTTTCTCTTGTTTTTCAACTGAACTGAAATGCGTAGCTAATACCAAAAAGTAACTTTATAATGAAAACATTGATTAATGTTATGTTTGAGTTGACATGATTGATTTTGAAAAGAACAAGCTGCTCTAAATAAATTTAGCTGCTTCGTGAAAATGACCTTTTCAGTAGACTAAAATGAAGGGGCACTAACTGAAATATATTTCTATAACTTCTCGCACATGAATGCAGATATTTACATTCATTATGTCTACACACGGATCAGTACCGTACAGTACATACCCGTAATCATCTAGACACCAGGATTTACACTGAAAGGATCATGAAGCAGGGCTGACAACTGTTGAGTTTGGCTTGAAGTTAAAACTTCTAAGGGGGTGTCAAATAAAAACTTATAAAATATAAGTATAACATAAACTCTTTAATAAATACAGTTGTTTGAAAAAGTATGGGAACCCCTTGTAGAATCTGTGTTAAAATGTGAATAATTTTAACAAAATAAGAGAGATCATACAAAAATGCATGTTATTTTTTATTTAGTACTTTCCTGAATAAGATATTTTACATAAATGATAGCTGAATTTATTAAAATAACCCGTTCAAAAGTTTGTGAACCCCTGGTTCCTAATACTGTGTGGTTACCTGGATGATCTATGACTGTTTTTTTGTTTTGTGATGGTTGTTCATGAGTCCCTTGTTTGTCCTGAGCAGTTAAACTGAGCTCTGTTCTTCAGAAAAATCCTCCAGCTCCTGCAGATTCATCAGTTTTCAAGCATATTTTGCATATTTGAACCCTTTCCAGCAGTGACTGTATGATTTTGAGATCCATCTTTTCACACTGAGGACAACTGAGGGACTTAAACACAACTATTAAAAAAGGTTCAAACATTTACTGATGCTCCAGAAGAAACGTGACGCATTAAGAGCCGGGGGGTGAAAACTTTATGAATTTGAAGATCAAGGTAAATTGTACTTAATTTTACTTCTGACAAACATGTAAGTATCTTCTGTTGCTTCCGAAGGGCATTACTAAATGAAAATATATATATATATATATATATATATATATATATATATATATATATATATTTAAACAAAATAAGAAAAATTTGGACATCTTCATCCCGTTCAAAAGTTTTCACTCCCCAGCTCTTAATGCATCTTAATACAAAAATCCTTGAAAACTGAAGAATCTGCAGGACCTGGATGATTTTTCTGAAGAACAGAGCTCAGTTTAACTGCTCAGAACAAACAAGAGACTCATGAACAACCATCAAAAAAACAAACAATCAGTAATAGATCATCCAGGTAACCACACACAGTATTAAGAATCAATGGTTCACAAACTTTTGAACGGGTTATTTTAATTAATTCAGCTATTTTTGGTCTTGTTGACTATATGTAAACATCTTTTATGTAAAATATCTTACTCAAGACAGTAGCCTACTAAATAAAAAATTAATGCTGCAAGCAGCATTTACCAGGGTTCAAGCATTTAAGGCCTTTAAGCACATAAAAAGGTATTATATTGTATTTAGCAAGCACGTAAACACTTACAGGAAATAGAGGCAATTTAGTAAGGAAAAACATGGGTTTTAAAGTTTTTTTTTGACAGTTATAGCGCCACCTATTGCGTGATCTTCCCTACTTTTTTTGGGTGTACTCAGAGTGTGTCCATACATATGCATGTTAATTTTGGTGAAAATATCTCATTTCGTTTTGAAGTTATAGACACTTATATATATATAAGAGCATAAAAAATGACCCATGAAAGACTTTGATTGGATTTTTTTGCCACTTCCTATCAAAATTTTGACATTTGGGCTGATACATGTGGTAAACCAACATAGGTTCCGTGTTTCCTACGCTGGTTTTGTCTCGATCGGACTAACGGTTTCGAAGATATTCGCAAAAGTTTTTTAAGCACTAAATCACAACGTAGCACAAACCATAAGGCAAAACCTACCATGTTTGGTATCGTTGGACTCGGCAAGGATTCAGGAGTCTAAGGACGCGAAGCCTGTGAAAATAACTCGACTACAACCAAAGTTATATATATTTTCAGCTAAAACCATTAAAAACATATGTTTTTAAAAGTTTTTAACAATTATAGCGCCACCTATGGTCCGATCTGCACAAAAAAATTGGCGTACTTCTTTAGAGTCATATGCTGCATGTGCTCACGTATTTTTGTGAAGTTCTGAGTTTTCATTTAGGCTTTATAGGCTTTTGGGTATATTTAGCCACGCCCATTTTCTAAATGACGCTGTTATAACAACTTTTTTTTGATAATTATTGATCTAGGGAGTCTAAACTTAGGACTAGTTCACAAAAGTAGGTTTTTCACATATTCGCGAATAATTAATGAGCGATTTGATTGACAGCATTAGTTCTTGAGGCAAAGTTGTTCAGAATGAGGAGATATATCAAATGATATGCATATTGTGTGGATATTTGAAACACCACGTGATTACTGAGGTGTAAAACTCGTTAGCGCCAACTAGTGGCCGATTTCTTTCAAAATTTTTACAGACCTCTAGGACCATAAGTCGAATGTGCCCACTGAGTTTAGTTCCGATCGGCCTCCGTTAACCTTGTCTAATAGGTGCTCAAACTTCATTGGCCGATGGCGGCCATGTTTTTTGAGATACGTGTAGAACGGAACATAGGTGGCGCTATAACTGTTAAAAACCTTTAAAAAACATATGTTTTTAATGGTTTTAGCTGAAAATGTATATAATGGGTGTGGTCGACTTATTTTCCCGGGAGTCACGTCTTTAGACTCCTGAATCCTTGCCAAGTCCAACGATACCAGACTTGCCAGGTTTCAGCTTATGGTTTGTGCAACATTGTGATTTAGCGCTTAAAAAACTTGCGAATATCTTTGAAACTGTTAGTCCGCTCGAGACGAAACCAGCATGGGAAACACAGAACCTAAGTTGATTAACTATATGCATTTGCCCAAATGTCAAAATTTTGATAAGAAGTGGCAAAAAAAAAAAAAAAAAAAAAAAAAATCCAATCAAAGACGTTCATGGGTCATTTTCTATGCTCTATCTATAACTTCAAAATGAAATGAGATATTTTCACCAAAATTAACATGCATATGTATGGACACACTCTGAGGACACCAAAAAAAAAAAAAGTGGTGGAGATCAGGCCACAATCAGGTGGTGCTATAACTGTCAAAAAAACCTTTAAAATTAATATATTTTTTTTACTGAATTGCTTATATTGGCTGTAAATGGTCTTTTCCATCTATGATCTAAGTGTTTACATACTTGCTGAATAAAATATAATACCTTTTTATGTGCTTAAAGGCCTTAAAGTGCTTGAACCCCTGTAAATGCTGCTTGCAGCTTTAATGTTAAAATTATTATTTTCACAGATTCTGCAAGGGGTTCCCATACTTTTTCATGCAACTGTATGTAATATAGTGCATATATTTAGCAAAATACTTCTCTCTATTCTCTATAGCATTCATATTCTGGGCTCATCTGCTCGCCTGTATAAAGTATGCATCATCAAAAAGTGTTAAAATGAATTTGATCTTTTAATATCAATGTTTTAGTACATTAAGGCACTTTAAGGGTGGGATGCACTAAGGATTCTTTAGCCTGGCGTCAGTTCACCCTTCGCCTATGCTGCTTGATCAACCGTTTAATTCTAACAGTTTTTCTGTGTAGTTAATCTGTGTTTAAAATTAAGTGGTGCAACAGTTACATGGCTGCAGTTACATGGTTGTTTTGCCCTCCAGAGCTCCGCGACAGTCATGCGAATGAAAACTATGAATTACATGAGACATTATACATTTCCGAAAGTTGTACTGTATCTTTCAACATACCTTCTGATGTTAATTCTTGTTTATTTACTATGAACTAGTAGGCCTAGTAAAGAGGAAGAATGATTGGTTCACGTGCCGCTTGAGCTGAGGCACTACAGCGATCTGTCACATTTAAGAGCACCATAATGGTATTTATTGTTTTTTAATATTATTTCATAATAAATTGACAGAATTTGAAAGCTGAGACTTTGTTTCAGTCTGTCTTGTCTGTCAGTGTCAGAGTCCTCTTTGCTTTGCGATTTTTCACTGCATGAGAAAATGGATGTGTTGAAAGTGTGAGAACGTCTCAGGTTATGACTATAACCATAGTTCCCTGAGAAGGGAACGAGACACTGCGTCCAATAGGATCGCTTTGGGAACGCCGTCAGCGTGATTGCGTCTGATGCACGTATGTCAACTTAGCCAATGGCGAGAGTGAACGTCATGGGCGGGTGATGTCACGACCAGGAAAGGATAAATACACATCCGGCCAGACCGGCTTCAGCTAAACTGCCGAAGCAAATCGATCACAGGGATGCAGGGAGTATGGCAAAGGGACGCAGTGTCTCATTCCCTTCTCAGGGAACTATGGTTATAGTCATAACCTGAGATGTTCCCTTTCGAGGGAACTCCACACTGCGTCCAATAGGATCGCTTTGGGAACGATATACCAAAACGCCATAATACCAAATGCCTGTAGTGTGAAACTGTGGCACACTCATGACAGAAGCACTGAGGAACCTGGAGCTGCGTCCAGGTCAAGATTGTAGTATCTGACAAAGGCGAGTGGCGAGGACCAACCGGCCACATCACAGACTTCTTTAAGGGAAACTCCAGAAATCAAGGCCTTGGAGGCCGCCATACTCCTAGTAGAGTGAGCTCTGACAGCTAAAGGGCATTGCTGGCCAGAAAACTCATAAGCCAGTGAAATAGCCTCGACTATCCACTTGCTCATTGTCTGTTTGGACGCAGGGCGACCCCTGTTATACGGCCCAAAACAGACAAACAGTTGATCCGCTTTTCTCCACAGGGCAGCTCTGTGGACATAAGCGTCCAGTGCTCGCACTGGACATACAAGGTTCAACTTTTCCTGGTCCAAGTTCTCAAATGGAGGAGGACAGAGAGCCTGCAGCACTATAGGCCGTGGAACATTGGTCAGTACTTTCGGGATATATCCTACTCTAGGGTAAAGGAAAGCCTTGACCATCCCTGGTGCAAATTCCAAGCACGTGGGGGATATAGATAGGGCCTGAAGGTCTCCTACTCTCTTTAAGGAGGACATGGCAAGAAGGAAAACAGTTTTTAGAGTCAGAAGCTTTTCTGAGATGGTATACAGTGGCTCAAACGGAGCCGATGATAAACTTTCCAACACAATAGCCAAATCCCAAGCAGGAACTCTAGTGCGCACTGTAGGCCTCAGCCTCAGGGTGCCACGCAGGAAACGGATTACTAATGGGTTCTTCCCCACAGTGGTACCATCCACATGGGCATGGTAAGCCGAAATAGTAGACACATACACTTTTAGTGTAGAAGGGGTCAACCCAGAAGAGAAACAATCTTGTAGAAAATCTAGCACTGAACCAATAGGGCAGTTAACTGGATCTAGCTGTCGTTCTTGACACCAAGAAGTGAAAACTTTCCACTTCAGGGCATAAAGTTTCCTGGTGGAGGGAGCTCTGGAGCTAAGGATGGTCTCTACAACCTCAGCTGAGAGACCAGATTCTATGAGCTTGGCCCCCTCAGAGGCCAAACCCACAGGTTCCACATTTCTGGTCGGGGGTGAAATATCGAGCCCTCCACCTGAGATAGAAGATCCCTCCCTGATCGGAATCTTCCAAGGTGAGCCATCGAGCAGAGCTACAAGGTCCGAGAACCAAATCCAGCTTGGCCAGTAAGGTGCTACTAGAAGTAGACTTATCCCTTCCCGGCGAATTTTCTCCAGAACTCCCTGGAGCAGAACAACTGGGGGAAACGCGTACAGACGCAGCCTCGGCCACGTCTGTACCATGGCATCCAGTCCCAGAGGAGCTGGATGCGTCAGGGAGAACCAAAGTGGACAGTGCGTCGTATCCTGAGACGCAAACAGATCCACCTCTGCTTGGCCATAAATCTCCCAAATGAGCTTCACCACCTCGGGGTGAAGTCTCCATTCCCCTGGCCTCAGCCCCTGCCTCGACAGGATGTCTGCACCTATATTCTGGGTCCCTGGGATATAGATTGCCCTCAAGGAGAGTAACTTCCCCAGGGACCACAGGAGGATCTGGTGCGCCAGTTTGCATAGTGGACACGAACGCAGACCCCCCTGACGATTTATATAAGAGACCACCGATGTGTTGTCTGTCCAGATCAACACATGATGGCCTCTCAGGTCTGGGAGGAAGAACTTCAACGCATTGAAGACAGCCATCATCTCCAGGCAATTTATGTGCCACGAGAGATGATGGTCCCTCCACAGACCCTGAGCTGAGCGGCCTTCCATTACCGCTCCCCAGCCTGTGAGAGAAGCATCTGTCGTGAGAGTAGCTCGACGACACTGAGCTCCTAACACAGGGCCCTGGGACAGGAACCAATTTTTCTTCCATATAACCAAGGCGTGGACGCACCGCCGCGTGATCTTGATCATACGAAAGGGGTTCCCCCTCGGGGAAAACCCTTTGGTCCTGAGCCACCACTGTAAGGGTCTCATGTACAGTAGGCCAAAAGGTATCACGTTGGACGCTGCTGCCATCAGACCCAACAGTTTTTGAAACTGTTTCACAGTGAGTGACTGGCCTAGCCATACTCTTTTCATGACTGATAGAATAGCAGTGATGCGAGCGGGTGAAAGACATGCCCGCATCGTCACTGAATCCCAAACCACGCCCAGAAAAGTGGTCCTCTGTACTGGAGAAAGCACATTCTTTTTGGCATTCAGTCTCATCCCCAACTTTTGGATATGAGCGAGGACGACATCTCAATGCCGAACCGCCATTTCCTCTGACTGTGCTAAAATCAGCCAGTCGTCTATATAGTTCAGAATGCGTATGCCCTGCAGCCTGAGCGTGGCCAGCGCTGCATCTACGCATTTCGTGAACGTGCAGGGTGAAAGAGCTAGGCCGAACGGAAGAACCCGATATTGGTACGCTTTGCCCCCGAAAGCGAACCTCAGGAACTTCCTGTGTTGTGGAAGGATGGAGACATGGAAGTATGCGTCCTTTAGATCTATTGTGACAAACCAGTCCTCGGATCTGATTTGAGTCACAATCTGACTTAACGTCAACATCTTGAATTTTAGTTTCTTGACTGTACGATTCAGATGGCGAAGATCTAATATGGGACACAACCCTCCATCCTTTTTTGGAACTAAGAAGTATCGGCTGTATAAACCTGACTCTCTGTCTTCTACAGGGACCTGTTCTATAGCCTCCTTCGCTAGTAAGGTCTTTACTTCCTGTTCCATTATCAGAGCCTGCTCAGGATGCACTAATGTATGTAGCACCCCGTTGAATCGAGGTGGGCGGAACCCAAACTGAATTCTGTACCCTTTCTCTATCGTTTGCAGGACCCATAGCGATATATTTGGTAGAAGTTTCCACTCTGCCAGAAAATCTACTAAGGGAACCAGCCTCTCGAGACTGGTCTCTGATGTATTTAACACAGCCATCTCGGTGACCTGAAGCATATTGGCAGGAATAAACCGATTTGACTGTATTTTTAACCTCCTCAGAGGCTGCGAGTGTGACGCAGTGTCTTGTGGACGCTGGGTCACGAGCTCGCTGGAAACCGCTGCGCCCCGAAGCACCGAGGGTGGCGGGGTTGGCAGAACGGTCCCCTGAGAGCAACGAGGTGGAGTGGGCATCGTATAATGAGGTGAACACTGCTCCACCCCGCGGGGGGGCCGCCCTCAGAGACCTGACACCAGTGGCGTCAGGATCTCTTTTGGCCCGCAGCCTTCTTCGCTTGAAGCACGACCCTCAGATCGGTCTTCTGCTTAGAAGGCTTGTGCTGAGAGTGCCGACTCGGCCCACCGTATTTTTGAGGTGGAGCACGAGATGCGACACTCTCATTTTGCTGCTGCCTATATGAGGAGCTTGACGGCTGGGGCTGCTCACTCCCAGCAGCCCCAGAGGGTTGGTGGCGGCGCGGTAGATATTTTTTAAATGCTTCCGCTTGCTTCTTTGCCTCCTGGAACCTGTCGACGACTGTGTTGACAGCGTCACCGAACAGACCAGAAGGCTGAAGCGGAGCATCAAGGAGAAAAGCCCTATCTTTGTCCTTCATGTCAGTAAGACTGAGCCACAGATGCCTCTCTGTCGCCACCAAGGCTGCCATGGACCGCCCAATAGCTCTAGCGGTCTCCTTGGTGGCTCTGAGAGATAAATCTGTGGCTCGCCGCAGTTCGTGAACTGCGTCAGGGCCAATCCCTTCACCGCCATCCAAATCCCTCAGCAGGTTGGCTTGATATGCTTGCAATATGCTCATAGTGTGTAAGCAAGCACCAGCCTGTCCTGCTGCCATATACGCTTTCCCAACTAACCCTGATGTGGTCTTTAATGGTTTAGTGGGAAGCGTGGGGGCCTTCATGGACGATGCTGAGGCGGGAGACAGATAGCTCGCAAGCGTTTGCTCCACCCTTGGCACCGCCCCATAACCATAATCTTTCAGCCCTCTTATATCACTGTATGTTTTCACTTGAGGGCTGAATAAACGTGCAGAATATGGTTTCTTCCACTATCTACACAGCTCACTATGCAAATCGGGAAAAAACGGAAGGCCCCGTGGTGAAGGTGATACATTTGATGTGAGAAAACGCTCGTCTAACTTGCTTTTCGGACGAGCGTCTTGTTTCTCGGCCAGCCATTCAATGCTTAATTTGGCAACAGCGCGAGTTATCACCTCCACCAGCTCCTCATATGCAGGGGAAAGAGATGGCGAATCCTCTTCCCCCAATCCGACGCTCAACACATCCACCTCCTCAGAACTGGAGTGTTGAAACGACAGGCTCTCCCCCCGGGCGGAAGAAACCGCAGTGCGGGCTTCCGACCCCAGAGATTGAGCGACAGATCTCCCGGGTGAGGGCTGAGAAAGAGCGCTCACGCCCGTATCAACCCCTCCACGAGATCCATCTGCGATGCCCATGATGTCTTTCTCCGCAGTGCCTCGGCAGCAGCGGGTCCAGAACCAGAGGGAACGCTAGCCTGATCACCCCTTCTCAAAAAGTGACAGGCGGGAGCGGAGCGTGCGAAGCGGCAGCCTCTCGCAATGCTCACAGTCAGCCCCCTCGAAGGCTGCCAGAGCATGATCCACTCCCAAACACATAACGCACAAATCATGTGTATCTCCACCCGTAAGGAAGCGGGGACACGGAGGAGTACACTGTTTAAATGCGGCTGTGTTCACCATGACTGTGAATGCTTCTTTATATATGTAACTGACAGACAACAATAAATAAGACACACAGTTTGACATAGAACGCTTTGCTGAGGCAGTAAAGCTGAAGCCGGTCTGGCCGGATGTGTATTTATCCTTTCCTGGTCGTGACGTCACCCGCCCGTGATGTTCACTCTCGCCATTGGCTAAGTTGACATACGTGCATCAGACGCAATCACGCTGACGGCGTTCCCAAAGCGATCCTATTGGACGCAGTGTGGAGTTCCCTCGAAAGGGAACAGTCAGTTACATGAGTTTCATGCTGAAAACATGCAAGTTGGCAGCCCTGTCATGAAGATTTTAATAACAGAACTATGGCCTACACCAATGCCTGACCACAGAACCACTGCTCATTCCCACCACAGTCACACTTACAGTGCTGGCCTTTCACAACATTGCCGCCCATGGCTGCGTTTCCCAAAAGCATTGTAAGCTTATTGTGGTTTTTACAATCTACTTGGGCTTAAGAAGCTTTTGGGAAACAGCCCAGTTTTGCAAAGGTATGTCTATATAGTTTCCTAGGTTATGAATCAGGGTTCTGGCCAAATTCAGAACACAGAGCCCTCTCACTGGACAGCATGCCAAATACACATATTTTATACATATCTGATTGTATGTAAGTGTGAACTCGTGAAATGACAAAAAATGACTTAACGCTGCTGCGAGGGTGTTTCTAATACAATGGCTGAGGGAGTTTTTCTTCTGTTGGAGAGTCGTAAACATTTTATCACAGTTTTTTTTTGGCAGTTAGAGCAAATGCAAATACAAAAATTATGCCAATACAAAAATTATATTTGCTGTCAGCTATAGAAGTTTACCCAAACAATGACAACTTCCACTTCTGAGAACCCTGGAAATGTGAAAAGGCTGAACAGCTCAAATCAATCCTCCTGTTAAGTCTGACATCATACACCACATTTTCTGGTGTTACAATACAGTATAGAGGGCTGCAGGGATCATATATATTCACAGATGCCGCATTAGCATATGTATAAGCCATAAACACTCAAAATTACGTTGACTGTGCATCTTCAACTGTAGTTATACACATGTATGAATATCTATGTCTGAAATAGACACGTCTCCACATGACGTCACACACTTAACACTAGAACCGCCACGGGGTCAATTTTACCCGTCGCTGTTTTTCAAATGTACATGTGGCGGTTTGGTATTTCAACAAAACTCTCAATAAACTGACTACGCCACCCTGTCAACCAGGGAAAGATATTTATGAATTGGTCACCTTTAAATGGGCACACAAGAACGTGGTTTCAAATATGGAGGCCTGAGACGTGGATAACAAAATACAAAACTTTATTTCAACAATAATCAAGCACAAATCTTAAAACATTCCTGCAGGCTGGGCATATTTTATGTGGAGATGGATGGAAAAAAAAAAAAAAAACAAAGAAAACAAAAACAACCAAAGGGAAACCGAGGCTTACCTAGGGCAGGTAACTAGTGTGATGAGCACACGGCTACAATATCGCAAAAGATCTTACCACCAGGTGCACAGGTCTCACTACACACACACACACACACACTCACTCACGTCAAGCGTGAACACACAGCACTCCGTGACAGAGTCCCACCACCGCACACAAGGGCCAACCAGCGACCTGCCTGAAGCCTCGGTTCCTACAACAAGAAGCAAAAATTAACCCAAAACCTCAAACACAAGAGAAAATGATAATAATAATAATAATAATAATAAAAGAAGAAGAAAAAAAAATGCTTTAATTGCAGTAATACAAACAGATAGGACTATAAGTATGAGACCAGAAGATCAAGACCTACTGATGAAGGTTAGGAACAGTCTCAATGGGAGATGTTCGCTCCCAGTGCCATACTGGTATAAATCAACAAAACATGAGCAAAATACATATTAAACAACAAAATGAAACAAAAAAATACATACAAACGAATAACACAAATAATCAACAAAATAAACAAAGTAAACAAATGAATAACTGAAAAATAAACTTAAACAACAAAATACACAAAGAGCAATTACAACACATCCAAATAAACATCAAATCCAAAGAAAAAAAATAAAACAAATGAACCAAACACAAGAGCGCTGACCCAACGAGAAGGACCAATGAACAGCGCACTATCGCGCCGATGGTGACCTTGAATAGTCGGAGACAGATCACAGAAACAAACGTAAACAAAGCAGCAGCATCAAAGAATGTTGCCCCACAGGCTGCACGACGTGCAATGGATCCTAAAATCAGCTATTCTTCCTAAAAAAAAATGTAAACATTAAATTACTTACCACGTAAAAATAGCATAGACCTTAGTGATAGTTACACATACCTCCATATTGTCGCTATAGTCACGAGTCAGTCCGCACGCACACTCGGACATCAAACCCACAATAGGATATAATCACAGCAGGAGCATGTTGAGTGAAAGGGCAGCCGCCAACCAAACACTATGAATGATTTTCGTCGGAAACTACAACCAAAATAAAACCAGTTACCTCAGACACGCATTCTAATGCTCACTAGTTAGCAAACACATACCTGAGAGACGGAAAGAGCCAAAAACCGGAATGGGCGGGCCTCGGGCAGTGACGCACAGCGGTGCGCAAACACACAATAGTGCTTTAAAAGTCCCCTTTTATATAGCCGTGAAAGTATATGATTGGACAATTCGTGCACTTGTGGCCAATTTAAAGAACGCACACCGTTCATCCCACTACAATCTACCCCCCACTCACGGATCGTCGCCCCGACGGTCCTGCTACTAAAGGTCAGCATTACCTAATCCCAAGGCCTAAAAATGCCTGACACCATGGCATGCGTTTGCTGCAAATAAACCTCACCAGTCTCTCCCACTGAACGGGGGAGGTGATGCAGGTTTGGGTGGCCAGCATTTACGTGTCGTCCTGCGTAAGGCACCCTCCTCTGCCCTAACCAGGCCTTCAGGCTGCGACTCCTGTAAACTGGTTGTATCCCTAGCTGGAACCTGCAATCCTGGCAAACTAACAGGAGTTGATCCCATAACACTCACCCTCTCCTGTGGACCAAGTTCCACCCCAGATGCCGGCCCACCAAGTTCTGGATCAACACCAACTTGATTCCGTTCTTGCACCAAAGCTAGTAAATCTACCTCATCCTCTTCCTCAACCAATGATGATGCTTCCACAACTGGGTCATGTGAAGGACTGCCATAATTAACAACCACTGTCTCTTTACAGACTCAACGCTTTAACAGTGAACGATGCACATTCCTTACCTTGGTCAGGTCATCTAGAGGCGCAATGGTGTAAACTACACCACCCTCCTTGGGTGCCCTTGTCACTTGATAAACCACTGGGCTCCACAGGTCCTGGATTTTATGGCGGCCCCTTACCCCATAATCGCGGAGGTACACCAGCTGACCCTCCACCAGTGGATCATCTCGGACATACTGATCATGATTGGCCTTGCGCCTATCAGCCATGACCTGCAACCGTTCACGTGCCCCTGCAAAGGCCACTTGGAGCCTCGTTTGATGCTCCACGACCCAGTCATGCACACTACCTTCTCTTACCTGTGGTTCTCTTCCCAACAGGAAATCAACAGGCAATCGTGGCTCCTGACCAAACATCAAAAAGTGTGGCGATTCCCCTGTGGCCTGATGAGGAGTGCTATTATAACTGAACACCACCTGGGGAAGACAAGCCACCCAATCTCGTTTCCTGGATACTGGCAGAGTGCGCAACAGATTGTGTAAGGTGCGATTAAAACGTTCACACTGGCCGTTACCGGCTGGATGATAGGGAGTAGTACGAGACTTCACCACACCGTAGAGCTCACATAACTGACGTATCAACAGGGACTCAAAATTTCTACCCTGGTCTGAATGGAGACGGCCCGGAACACCAAACCTGTAAAACCATTCAGTCACAAGAGCTTGTGCCACAGTCTCGGCTCGCTGATCCCTTGTCGGAACAGCCAGGGTATACTTACTGAATACATCAGTCATCACCAAGATGTTTTCATGTTTTCAATGCCAGAATTTGTGGGCTCTAACACGGTGAAGTCCACTGCCAGGATATCATTTGGCCTAGATGACATTAACCGCCCCATGAACGTCCGAGTAAGTGGCTGGGTGTCCTTGGCTGCCTGGCACCGATCACACTCTTGACACCAACTTGCCACATCTGAGGACAACCCCGGCCAATAACACCTTTGCCGCACTAACTCAAGCGTACGCTCTCTGCCCTGGTGTCCATGTTGTTGGTGCAATTGCCTTAACACCTCTGACCTCAAAGCGGCAGGCAAAACCAACTGCAACACCTCCTCCTTACCATTAGGGCAGTGAACAAGGCGATAAAGCATACCATCTAGCTCCCTCAACCGATCCCACTGGCGAAGCAACGTTAAGGCTGCCTTGGTCATTTGGCGGCGTTCATCAGGGCCTGGGCGAGTACCTTGTTTCCAAAATCGCAACACTTCCCAAATAACCGGGTCAGCTGCCTGCAATGAACCCAACTCACCAGCTGAATAACCAGGAAGAGTAGAAACCACACATTGGGTCACTATTTCAGCAGTATCCAACCCAGTTAATGGCCGCAAAGACTCAGGAATTGCAGTACCTGGGGCCAACCTGTCCAAAACCACCGGTTCCAGGGGATCCCTCCGTGAAAGCGCATCAGCATTTTTATTACTCTTACCTGAACGATACTTGATCTCAAAGTCGAATGCAGCCAGCTGAGAAGAAGCCCAACGCTGCTCAGTCGCACCAAGCTTTGCAGAAGTCAGGTGGCTAAGGGGGTTATTATTGGTGAATACCACGCACTTATTACCCAGCAGGTATTCGCGGAATTTCTCTGTCATGGCCCACTTGAGCGCAACAAACTCCAGCTTCATAGAGCTATAATTGGACATGTTGCGCTCAGTGGGCCTTAAACTACGACTGGCATATGCAACTGGTCTTACCTTACCTTCATTTTCCTGGGAAAGGACCGCCCCTAGACCTTGATGGCTGGCGTCCACCTCCAGGATGAAAGGTTTGGAGAAATCCGCATACGCAAGTACTGGTGTGGTGGTAAGTTTCCGTTTTAACCCCTCAAAGCTCACCTGACATCTTTCACTCCAAGCACTATTAAAGCTCCTACCTGTCTGTTTACCCTTTGCACCAGCGAATTCTCCTACCAGCTTATGCAGAGGGGCAGCCAACTTTGCAAACCCCTCTACAAACCGCCGGTAGTAGCTGCAAAAACCCAGGAAGGATCGCAGTTCTGTGACACTAGAGGGGCGAGGCCACTGGGCCACAGCCTCGATCTTACTAGGGTCAGTTGCCACTCCCCTGGAGGAGATCACATGACCCAGATATTTCACCTCTTGTTGGAGGAAGGCACACTTCTCTAGCCTAGCCTTTAACCCTTCCTGTTCAAGACGGCCTAACACGACCTCCAACCTCTCCAAATGTTGAGCAATAGAGGTAGAGAACACCACAATATCATCTAGGTATAAAAGTAAAGACTGGCACTGCTGATCACCAAATAACCCTCTCCATAAGTCGCTGGAAGGTAGAGGGAGCATTGCACAACCCAAAAGGCATTCGATTCCATTCAAACAAGCCGAATGGGGTGCAAAAAGCGGTCTTCGGCTTATCCCCCTCTGTGACAGGGACCTGGTTATAACCACTAGCTAAATCCATAGTGGAAAACCAACAGGCCCCTGTCAACGCATCCAGCGACTCCTCAATCCGAGGCAAGGGAAACGCATCCCTTCTAGTCTTGGCGTTTAACTGGCGGTAGTCAACGCACAAGCGTAGACCACCATCCTTCTTTTTTACCAAGACAATTGGGGAGGCGTACGGGCTGCAACTTTCCCTAATTACCTGAGACTCCAGCAGTTGATTAATGTGGGCCCTAACAACCTCATATTCGGAGGGGGGTATGCGGCGATGTCGCTGCCGCACCGGAACATCATCCAACAATGGGATATCATGGGAGATGAGACTTGTACATCCCAGATCGCCATCATGTTCAGAAAACACCATCTGGTACTTCCTAAGCAAGGCCCTCACACTGTCTTGTTCTAATTCTGGCAATGCAGTCAGATCTACCTCTGCAATCTGCTTTAAAACAGTGGAGCTAGCTGCTAGGGTGGCTTGAGAATAGACATTTCCTGTAGTGGGTGTAACTTCAGTAACACCTGCTGGCAAACTTACCACATGAACTCTAACCAGGGTACCTAATAGTCTGCGTGGAAAAAGCAGGACATCAGACGTGCCTATGTTGACCACAGGCACATAAACTGAGCCTCTAACCACTCGCACCAAGGCAGGGGAGGCTAACAACCCTTCAGGTAGCCCAGACTCAGAGGGCTCAAACAGTACGGTACTACCTGCCAACTGTTCTGCACAAGTTGCCGCAACCAGCTTAATAGTACCACTTGTGACGCGACATGCCCGAGGACCGCGCACCCTTACCTTAGTCTCACACTCAATGGGAGGTTGCTCATTACCTTGATGGCAATGTTGCAATGCTTGAAAAACTGAAAGTGGCGCACTAGAAACCGGAGGAAAGTCAAACAAAGAGGGGCCATGCTGTCCAAAGAGCTCCTGGTAGCATCGCCCGAGTACATTCATCCCCAACACACCAGGGACTCGAGAGCGTAAGCCACCAGGAGGATCCCTGACCACCAATACCCCGCATCGCGGTACTATCCTACCACAGAGCTCAATATCCAATTCCATATAACCAATATATGGAATTGAAAGCCCATTGGCAGCCCTTAGCTGCAACCATGAACACGACCTCAACCGTTCTTGACCCCATGGCTCAAAATGTTGGGCAAAACAACTTTCCGTAATAGTTGATACCATTGAACCGGTATCAATTAGACAAGGAACCGACACGCCACCAATTGAAACATCTAGATGCGGACAAGGGGACATTAAATTTGGAACTGAACTGGATTTCTTACCGTCTGAGCCAGTCCTTTTCCCAACCGAGCTGTGGCTCTTCAGCACGGCGGGAACTAGTTTTCCGACACATTATTAGCTTGCGGCTGCCCACCACCAACTACTTGATCAACACGAGGCTGCAATGGCGACCCGGACGTGACCCGTTCCCCTTCACATTCCCGTGCAAAATGGCCTGGTTTTTGACACCGCCTACATATAATAGGCCCACTGCGAAAAGATTGTGTACGAGGGCGAGAATGGGGGCCCTGCAAACGGGCAATACTCCGGGTGAGCTGATTTAATTGCTCCTGTTGTGACTTTAACATTTCTCTAAGCTCCCCCATTTCTGACTTCTCAGCAGAACTACAACGCCCCTGCACTTCATACTGAAACCCATGCGCCAAAGGGACAGAAAGGCTCCGACCCCTTGCTCCACCTGGCATTCCCTCCCGCTCCCAACGGATAGCTTCGCCACGCACCTCCAAGAGTGTAGAATGGGGCTGGCGACGAACCAATTGTTTCAATTCACGGCGAAGGGAAGCGTCGCAAACATATTCGACAAATTGATCTCTCAATAAAATCTCTGCATTTGGCATAGCAGTAGGGGACTTCTGTCTTACTTTCTCTAGGAGGCCCATTAAGGCCAAGGAGAACTCCAACAAAGTTTCGCCCTCCTGTTGCCTCCTAGAGAAAAAGGCTTCCTGCAGGGCAACATAACTGCGAGCATCCATATAGCTCTTGCAAAATGGAAAAAATTTTCTCTGGGTCTCCGCGCTCAGAAACAGGGCGATGCCTAACCTCCTCACGTGCATTCCC
This sequence comes from Culter alburnus, assembly GCA_028476615.1. Lineage (NCBI taxonomy): Eukaryota > Metazoa > Chordata > Actinopteri > Cypriniformes > Xenocyprididae > Culter > Culter alburnus. Next base: position 166,020 of record JAOTNS010003490.1, read on the forward strand.
TCCGAGGTGATCGAATAGGAAAAACGCCTGATCTGACACTGACAAATGACGAGTTCTTATGCAAGCTTTTGCTTCCTCGATCCATTCATTAATGCCAATACCCTCTACCATCGAATATTGGACATTTTCTATCCCTTGGAATAACACAAGGCGTTCAGTTAATGTGGCACTAGCACCCATGGATGGATCAGTGGGTGGCACTAAAGACTCCCGAGAGGGACAGCTATTGGACTGGAGGGACCAGCCTGGCCCTGCTCCTGGCGCAACTTCTCGTTATCTGCCCTTAACTGAGCAACAAGATCCCTTAATTCCCGCAATTCCTCTTCCATTTTGTTTTGTTTACCAACCAAAACTTACCAACCAATCTTGAAATAAGTCAGGTAAGATAAGGAAACCCGCTACTGGAATACTCCAAGTCCACTGAAATGACACTGCTGCTTTGTTTCACACACTATAAAAAGAGAAAAAGAACAACAACCACAACAACAACACAAAAAAACATAGAAACAAACCCCCTAATCCATCCACAAAAAAAGTTTTACTTAAATTACAATAAGCATCCACGTCTCAGCCCCACAAAGAGAAACAACCCTGCCGACTACGCCAAAAATGTGGCGGTTTGGTATTTCAACAAAACTCTCAATAAACTGACTACGCCACCCTGTCAACCAGGGAAAGATATTTATGAATTGGTCACCTTTAAATGGGCACACAAGAACGTGGTTTCAAATATGGAGGCCTGAGACGTGGATACCAAGATACAAAACTTTATTTCAACGATAATCAAGCACAAATCTTAAAACATTCCTGCAGGCTGGGCATATTTTATGTGGAGATGGATGGAAAAAAAAAAAAAAACAAAGAAAACAAAAACAACCAAAGGGAAACCGAGGCTTACCTAGGGCAGGTAACTAGTGTGATGAGCACACGGCTACAATATCGCAAAAGATCTTACCACCAGGTGCACAGGTCTCACTACACACACACACACACACTCACGTCAAGCGTGAACACACAGCACTCCGTGACAGAGTCCCACCACCGCACACAAGGGCCAACCAGCGACCTGCCTGAAGCCTCGGTTCCTACAACAAGAAGCAAAATTAACCCAAAACCTCAAACACAAGAGAAAATGATAATAATATAATAATAATAATAATAAAAAGAAGAAAAATGCTTTAATTGCAGTAATACAAACAGATAGGACTATAAGTATGAGACCAGAAGATCAAGACCTACTGATGAAGGTTAGGAACAGTCTCAATGGGAGATGTTCGCTCCCAGTGCCATACTGGTATAAATCAACAAAACATGAGCAAAATACATATTAAACACAAAATGAAACAAAAAATACATACAAATGAATAAACAATAATCAACAAAATAAACAAGTAAACAAATGAATAACTGAAAAATAAACTTAAACACAAAATACACAAAGAGCAATTACAACACATCCAATAAACATCAAATCCAAAGAAAAAAAATAAACAAATGAACCAAACACAAGAGCGCTGACCCAACGAGAAGGACCGATGAACAGCGCACTATCGCGCCGATGGTGACCTTGAATAGTCGGAGACAGATCACAGAAACAAACGTAAACAAAGCAGCAGCATCAAAGAATGTTGCCCCACAGGCTGCACGACGTGCAATGGATCCTAAAATCAGCTATTCTTCCTAAAAAAATGTAAAACATTAAATTACTTACCACGTAAAAAAGCATAGACCTTAGTGATAGTTACACATACCTCCATATTGTCGCTATAGTCACGAGTCAGTCATGCACACTCGGACATCAAACCCACAATAGGATATAATCACAGCAGGAGCATGTTGAGTGAAAGGGCAGCCGCCAACCAAACACTATGAATGATTTTCGTCGGAAACTACAACCCAAATAAAACCAGTTACCTCAGACACGCATTCTAATGCTCACTAGTTAGCAAACATACCTGAGAGACGGAAAGAGCCAAAACCGGAATGGCGGGCCTCGGGCAGTGACGCACAGCGGTGCGCAAACACACAATAGTGCTTTAAAAGTCCCCTTTATATAGCCGTGAAAGTATATGATTGGACAATTCGTGCACTTGTGGCCAATTTAAAGAACGCACACCGTTCTCCCCCTACATATAGATTCACGAGTCTGCCAAGTGACCCATTCTCTCTTGCTGCATCAACACTACAAAAACACAAGTAACATTTTCAAAACAATCAGTTTTTATACCAATGCAATGTAAATTAACCTGATGTGAGAAAAGAGAAAGAGAGTCATAATTCTGATTAGATTAACCAGTGACATATATACGTACCACCACAGTTTTCCATTAAAATGGAACTCGAACAAACACTTTGAGGTGGTCATGGTAAATTCTCTGTCTCCTCTCACATTCTTGCTTGTTTATTAGATCACCTCTGTATTCCAATAGGAAGTCTCCCTTTTTCAAATTGAACAGAGGTGAAGATGCCGTGACCTAATTCAAAGACAAAACAACAAATAAGTGGCAAAAGTGATATGTATTGAAGTTGAATCATGATTAAACAATCAGAAGATTCAACTTACCTTTTTACAGCAATTGAATTACTTGAGTCAAGTCCGACTTTGTCACTTTCAGGCAGTAACCTAACAATGAAACGTGGTGGTACGTATATATTTCACTGGTTAATCTAATCAAATTATACTCTCTTTCTCTTTTTCCTCACTCATGTTAATTTACATGTGCATTGGTATAAAAACTGATTGTTTTGAAACTGTTACGTGTGTTTTTGTAGTGTTGATTGGCAGCAGAGAGAATGTGTCACTTTGCAAGACTCGTGAATATCCTATATGTAGTGGGATTAACGGTGTCGTTCGTTAAATTGGCCACAAGTGCACGAATTGTCCATCTATACTTTCACGGCTATATAAAAGGGCTTTTAAAGCACTATTGTGTGTTTGCGCACCGCTGTGCGTCACTGCCCGAGGCCCGCCCATTCCGGTTTTTGGCTCTTTCCGTCTCTCAGGTATGTGTTTGCTAACTAGTGAGCATTAGAATGCGTGTCTGAGGTAACTGGTTTTATTTGGGTTGTAGTTTCCGACGAAAATCATTCATAGTGTTTGGTTGGCGGCTGCCCTTTCACTCAACATGCTCCTGCTGTGATTATATCCTATTGTGGGTTTGATGTCCGAGTGTGCGTGCGGACTGACTCGTGACTATAGCGACAATATGGAGGTATGTGTAACTATCACTAAGGTCTATGCTATTTTTACGTGGTAAGTAATTTAATGTTTACATTTTTTAGGAAGAATAGCTGATTTTAGGATCCATTGCACGTCGTGCAGCCTGTGGGGCAACATTCTTTGATGCTGCTGCTTTGTTTACGTTTGTTTCTGTGATCTGTCTCCGACTATTCAAGGTCACCATCGGCGCGATAGTGCGCTGTTCATCGGTCCTTCTCGTTGGGTCAGCGCTCTTGTGTTTGGTTCATTTGTTTTATTTTTTTCTTTGGATTTGATGTTTATTTGGATGTGTTGTAATTGCTCTTTGTGTATTTTGTTGTTTAAGTTTATTTTTCAGTTATTCATTTGTTTACTTTGTTTATTTTGTTGATTATTTGTGTTATTCGTTTGTATGTATTTTTTTGTTTCATTTTGTTGTTTAATATGTATTTTGCTCATGTTTTGTTGATTTATACCAGTATGGCACTGGGAGCGAACATCTCCCATTGAGACTGTTCCTAACCTTCATCAGTAGGTCTTGATCTTCTGGTCTCATACTTATAGTCCTATCTGTTTGTATTACTGCAATTAAAGCATTTTTTTCTTCTTCTTTTTATTATTATTATTATTATTATTATCATTTTCTCTTGTGTTTGAGGTTTTGGGTTAATTTTTGCTTCTTGTTGTAGGAACCGAGGCTTCAGGCAGGTCGCTGGTTGGCCCTTGTGTGCGGTGGTGGGACTCTGTCACGGAGTGCTGTGTGTTCACGCTTGACGTGAGTGTGTGTGTGTGTGTAGTGAGACCTGTGCACCTGGTGGTAAGATCTTTTGCGATATTGTAGCCGTGTGCTCATCACACTAGTTACCTGCCCTAGGTAAGCCTCGGTTTCCCTTTGGTTGTTTTTGTTTTCTTTGTTTTTTCTTTTTTTTTTCCATCCATCTCCACATAAAATATGCCCAGCCTGCAGGAATGTTTTAAGATTTGTGCTTGATTATTGTTGAAATAAAGTTTTGTATTTTGTTATCCACGTCTCAGGCCTCCATTATTTGAAACCACGTTCTTGTGTGCCCATTTAAAGGTGATCAATTCATAAATATCTTTCCCTGGTTGACAGGGTGGCGTAGTCAGTTTATTGAGTTTTGTTGAAATACCAAACCGCCACTTTTTGGCGTAGTCGGCAGGGTTGTTTCTCTTTGTGGGGCTGAGACGTGGATGCTTATTGTAATTTAAGTAAAAACTTTTTTTGTGGATGGATTAGGGGGTTTTGTTTCTATGCTTTTTTTTTTTTTTTGTTGTTGTTCTGGTTGTTGTTCTTTTTCTCTTTTTATAGTGTGTGAAACAAGCAGCAGTGTCATTTCAGTGGACTTGGAGTATTCCAGTAGCGGGTTTCCTTATCTTACCTGACTTATTTCAAGATTGGTTGGTAAGTTTTGGTTGGTAAACAAAACAAAATGGAAGAGGAATTGCGGGAATTAAGGGATCTTGTTGCTCAGTTAAGGGCAGATAACGAGAAGGGCCAGGCTAGTCCCTCCAGTCCAATAGCTGATCCCTCTCGGGAGTCTTTAGTGCCACCCACTGATCCATCCATGGGTGCTAGTGCCACATTAACTGAACGCCTTGTGTTTATTCCAAGGGATAGAAAATGTCCAATATTCGATGGTAGATCGGGTATTGGCATTAATGAGGATCGAGGAAGCAAAAGCTTGCATAAGAACTCGTCATTTGTCAGTGTCAGATCAGGCGTTTTTCCTATTCGATCACCTCGGAGGGAATGCACGTGAGGAGGTTAGGCATCGCCCTGTTTCTGAGCGCGGAGACCCAGAGAAAATTTTTTCCATTTTGCAAGAGCTATATGGATGCTCGCAGTCTTATGTTGCCCTGCAGGAAGCCTTTTTCTCTAGGAGGCAACAGGAGGGCGAAACTTTGTTGGAGTTCTCCTTGGCCTTAATGGGCCTCCTAGAGAAAGTAAGACAGAAGTCCCCTACTGCTATGCCAAATGCAGAGATTTTATTGAGAGATCAATTTGTCGAATATGTTTGCGACGCTTCCCTTCGCCGTGAATTGAAACAATTGGTTCGTCGCCAGCCCTATTCTACACTCTTGGAGGTGCGTGGGGAAGCTATCCGTTGGGAGCGGGAGGGAATGCCAGGTGGAGCAAGGGGTCGGAGCCTTTCTGTCCCTTTGGCGCATGGGTTTCAGTATGAAGTGCAGGGGCGTTGTAGTTCTGCTGAGAAGTCAGAAATGGGGGAGCTTAGAGAAATGTTAAAGTCACAACAGGAGCAATTAAATCAGCTCACCCGGAGTATTGCCCGTTTGCAGGGCCCCCATTCTCGCCCTCGTACACAGTCTTTTCGCAGTGGGCCTATTATATGTAGCGGTGTCAAAAACCAGGCCATTTTGCACGGGAATGTGAAGGGGAACGGGTCACGTCCGGGTCGCCATTGCAGCCCCGTGTTGATCAAGTAGTTGGTGGTGGGCAGCCGCAAGCTAATAATGTGTCGGAAAACTAGTTCCCGCCGTGCTGAAGAGCCACAGCTCGGTTGGGAAAAGGACTGGCTCAGACGGTAAAAATCCAGTTCAGTTCCAAATTTAATGTCCCCTTGTCCGCATCTAGATGTTTCAATTGGTGGCGTGTCGGTTCCTTGTCTAATTGATACCGGTTCAATGGTATCACTATTACGGAAAGTTGTTTTGCCCCAACATTTTGAGCCATGGGGTCAAGAACGGTTGAGGTCGTGTTCATGGTTGCAGCTAAGGGCTGCCAATGGGCTTTCAATTCCATATATTGGTTATATGGAATTGGATATTGAGCTCTGTGGTAGAATAGTACCACGATGCGGGGTATTGGTGTCAGGGATCCTCCTGTTGGCTTACGCTCTCGAGTCCCTGGTGTGTTGGGGATTAATGTACTCGGCGATGCTACAGGAGCTCTTTGGACAGCATGGCCCCTCTTTTTTGACTTTCCTCCGGTTTCTAGTGCGCCACTTTCAGTTTTTCAAGCATTGCAACATTGCCATCAAGGTAATGAGCAACCTCCCATTGAGTGTGAGACTAAGGTAAGGGTGCGCGTCCTCGGCATGTCGCGTCACAAGTGGTACTATTAAGCTGGTTGCGGCAACTTGTGCAGAACAGTTGGCAGGTAGTACCGTACTGTTTGAGCCCTCTGAGTCTGGGCTACCTGAAGGTTTGTTAGCCTCCCCTGCCTTGGTGCGAGTGGTTAGAGGCTCAGTTTATGTGCCTGTGGTCAACATAGGCACGTCTGATGTCCTGCTTTTTCCACGCAGACTATTAGGTACCCTGGTTAGAGTTCATGTGGTAAGTTTGCCAGCAGTGTTACTGAAGTTACACCCACTACAGGAAATGTCTATTCTCAAGCCACCCTACAGCTAGCTCCACTGTTTTAAAGCAGATTGCAGAGGTAGATCTGACTGCCTTGCCAGAATTAGAACAAGACAGTGTGAGGGCCTTGCTTAGGACCAGATGTGTTTTCTGAACATGATGGCGATCTGGGATGTACAAGTCTCATCTCCCATGATATCCCATTGTTGGATGATGTTCCGGTGCGGCAGCGACATCGCCGCATACCCCCCTCCGAATATGAGGTTGTTAGGGCCCACATTAATCAACTGCTGAGTCTCAGGTAATTAGGGAAAGTTGCAGCCCGTACGCCTCCCCAATTGTCTTGGTAAAAAAGAAGGATGGTGGTCTACGCTTGTGCGTTGACTACCGCCAGTTTAAACGCCAAGACTAGAAGGGATGCGTTTCCCTTGCCTCGGATTGAGGAGTCGCTGGATGCGTTGACAGGGGCCTGTTGTTTTCCACTATGGATTTAGCTAGTGGTTATAACCAGGTCCCTGTCACAGAGGGGGATAAGCCGAAGACCGCTTTTTGCACCCCATTCGGCTTGTTTGAATGGAATCGAATGCCTTTTGGGTTGTGCAATGCTCCCTCTACCTTCCAGCGACTTATGGAGAGGTTATTTGGTGATCAGCAGTGCCAGTCTTTACTTTTATATCTAGATATATTGTGGTGTTCTCTACCTCTATTGCTCAACATTTGGAGAGGTTGGAGGTCGTGTTAGGCCGTCTTGAACAGGAAGGGTTAAGGCTAGGCTAGAGAAGTGTGCCTTCCTCCAACAAGAGGTGAAATATCTGGGTCATGTGATCTCCTCCAGGGGAGTGGCAACTGACCCTAGTAAGATCGAGGCTGTGGCCCGTCCCCCCTCTAGTGTCACAGAACTGCGATCCTTCCTGGGTTTTTGCAGCTACTACCGGCGGTTTGTAGAGGGTTTGCAAAGTTGGCTGCCCCTCTGCATAAGCTGGTAGGAGAATTCGCTGGTGCAAACGACAGTAGGAGCTTTAATAGTGCTTGGAGTGAAAGATGTCAGGTGAGCTTTGAGGGGTTAAAACGGAAACTTACCACCACACATACTTGCGTATGCGGATTTCTCCAAACCTTTCATCCTGGAGGTGGACGCCAGCCATCAAGGTCTAGGGGCGGTCCTTTCCCAGGAAAATGAAGTAAGGTAAGACCAGTTTGCATATGCCAGTCGTAGTTTAAGGCCCACTGAGCGCAACATGTCCAATTATAGCTCTATGAGCTGGAGTTTGTTGCGCTCAGTGGGCCATGACAGAGAAATTCCGCGAATACCTGCTGGGTAATAAGTGCGTGGTATTCACCGAAATAACCCCCTTAGCCACCTGACTTCTGCAAAGCTTGGTGCGACTGAGCAGCGTTGGGCTTCTCAGCTGGCTGCATTCGACTTTGAGATCAAGTATCGTTCAGGTAAGAGTAATAAAAATGCTGATGCGCTTTCACGGAGGGATCCCCTGGAACCGGTGGTTTTGGACAGGTTGGCCCCAGGTACTGCAATTCCTGAGTCTTTGCGGCCATTAACTGGGTTGGATACTGCTGAAATAGTGACCCAATGTGGGTTTCTACTCTTCCTGGTTATTCAGCTGGTGAGTTGGGTTCATTGCAGGCAGCTGACCCGGTTATTTGGGAAGTGTTGCGATTTTGGAAACAAGGTACTCGCCCAGGCCCTGATGAACGCCGCCAAATGACCAAGGCAGCCTTAACGTTGCTTCGCCAGTGGGATCGGTTGAGGGAGCTAGATGGTATGCTTTATCGCCTTGTTCACTGCCCTAATGGTAAGGAGGAGGTGTTGCAGTTGGTTTTGCCTGCCGCTTTGAGGTCAGAGGTGTTAAGGCAATTGCACCAACAACATGGACACCAGGGCAGAGAGCGTACGCTTGAGTTAGTGCGGCAAAGGTGTTATTGGCCGGGGTTATCCTCAGATGTGGCAAGTTGGTGTCAAGAGTGTGATCGGTGCCAGGCAGCCAAGGACACCCAGCCACTTACTCGGACGTTCATGGGGCGGTTAATGTCATCTAGGCCAAATGATATCCTGGCAGTGGACTTCACCGTGTTAGAGCCCACAAATTCTGGCATTGAAAACATCTTGGTGATGACTGATGTATTCAGTAAGTATACCCTGGCTGTTCCGACAAGGGATCAGCGAGCCGAGACTGTGGCACAAGCTCTTGTGACTGAATGGTTTTACAGGTTTGGTGTTCCGGGCCGTCTCCATTCAGACCAGGGTAGAAATTGAGTCCCTGTTGATACGTCAGTTATGTGAGCTCTACGGTGTGGTGAAGTCTCGTACTACTCCCTATCATCCAGCCGGTAACGGCCAGTGTGAACGTTTTAATCGCACCTTACACAATCTGTTGCGCACTCTGCCAGTATCCAGGAAACGAGATTGGGTGGCTTGTCTTCCCCAGGTGGTGTTCAGTTATAATAGCACTCCTCATCAGGCCACAGGGGAATCGCCACACTTTTTGATGTTTGGTCAGGAGCCACGATTGCCTGTTGATTTCCTGTTGGGAAGAGAACCACAGGTAAGAGAAGGTAGTGTGCATGACTGGGTCGTGGAGCATCAAACGAGGCTCCAAGTGGCCTTTGCAGGGGCACGTGAACGGTTGCAGGTCATGGCTGATAGGCGCAAGGCCAATCATGATCAGTATGTCCGAGATGATCCACTGGTGGAGGGTCAGCTGGTGTACCTCCGCGATTATGGGGTAAGGGCCGCCATCAAAATCCAGGACCTGTGGAGGCCCAGTGGTTTATCAAGTGACAAGGGCACCACGGAGTGTGGTGTATTTAGCACCATTGCGCCTCTAGATGAGCTGACAGGTAGGATGTTCATGCATTTGTCCTGTTAAAGCGTCAAGGGGTCTGTACGAGACAGTGTTGTTAAGTAGGGAAAAAAAAGTAAGAAAAAAAAAAAAAAAAAAAAAAAAAAGAAGAAAAAGGGGGAGAAAAAAAAAAAAAAGAAAAAAAAAAAAAAAAAAGTCGGTCTTCAACATGAAAGAAAAAAACAAAAGGTGGGAAGGGGGGTTGGTGGAATGCTCCATCATTGTTTGAGGAAGAGATGAGGTAGATTTCGCTAGCTTTGGTGCAGACAGAACGAAGGGGGCGGAATCAAGTTGGTGTTGATCCAGACTTGGTGGGCCTGCACTCTGGGGTGGACTTGGTCCAGCGGAGATGGTGAGTGTTATGGGAGCAACTCCTGTTAGTTTGGCGCATGAATTGCATTTTTCCAGCTAGTGATGACAACCAGTTTATCAGCGTCCGCAGCCTGAAGGCCTGGTTAGGGGCAGAGTAGTGTGCTTCGGCGGAACACACTTTAAATTCTGGCTCAGCACCCAAACCTGGCCTCACCTCCCGCCGTTCAGTGGGGAGAGCTGGTGAGGTTTATTTGCAGCAACGCATGCCATGGTGTCATCATTTTTAGGCTGGGATTAGTAATGCTGACCTTTAGTAGGGGGAGCAGGACCTTCAGGGCGACGATCCTTGAGTGGGGGGTAGATTGTATTGGGGGGGGGGGGTTATTTTGTTGTTGTTTTGGGGATTTTTTTGTTTGGATGGGATAAACAAAAAAAAAAAAAACGGTCTGCGTTTGTGCTTTAATTGGTCTCAGCCAAGTGCACGAATTGTCCAATCATATACTATTCAGTCGGGCTATATAAAAGTGACTTTTAAGACTATTGGTTTTTTGCGCACGGCGGCTGTGGCGTCACTGCCCAGGCCGCCCATTCCGGTTTGTGGCTTCTTTCCGTCTCTCCGGTATGTGTTTGGCTAACTAGTGAGCATTAGAATGGGCGTGTCTGAGGTAACGGTTTTATTTGGTTTAGTTTCGGTCGACGAAAATCAGTCATGTGTTTGGTGTTGGCGGCTGCCATTTCACTCAACATGCGCTCGCTGCTGTGATTATAGCCTATTGTGGTTTGATGTCCGGTGTGCGTGCGGACTTGACGTCTTGGACTATAGCGACCAATATGGAGTATTGTAAACTATGCACTAAGGTCTTGTCTATTTTTACGTGGTAAGTAATTTAATGTTTACCATTTTTTTTAAGGAAGAATAGGCTGCTTTTAGGATATTGCCTCGGGCAGCCTGTGGGGCAACATTCTTTGATGGCTGGGCTGCTTTGTTTTACGTTTGTTCTGTGATCTGTCTCGGCGACTATTCAAGGTGCACCATCGGCGGCGTAAGTGCGCTGTGGCTTCGTCCTTCTCGTTGGGTCCGGCTCCCGCGGGGTTGTGTTTTGGTTGCATTTGTTTTATTTTTTGTTTCTTTGGATTGATTTTTATTTGGATGTGTTGATAATTGCTCTTTGTGTATTTTGTTGTTTCAGTTTTATTTTTCAGTGTATCGCATTTTTTTCGCTTTGTTTATTTGTTGATATTCGGTTATTCATTTGTATGTATTATTTTTGTTTCATTGTGTTGTTTAATATGTATTTTGCCAAAAATGTTTGTTGATTTATACCAGTATGGCACCTGGGAGGCGAACAGCTCCGCATTGAGAACGTCCTAACCTGCATCAGTAGTCTTTCATCTTTGCTGGTCTCATA
>JAOTNS010003491.1:0-285000 GCA_028476615.1 Culter alburnus
TGCTGCGTTTGAGCGTGTTTATTTATTAATAAAAACAGGTGCAGATTCTGCGTCGCTAAATCTCTTTCCCCAAAAGCACAGAAATAAAGCGACTCGCGCCACCTTTCATGACGTGCCAGTGCGCAGCGAACATTTGCTGGGCATGTGCTGGTGTGTTTCCCGTTAGATCGCTCACAACTGAACGCGGACGTGAATCGGATCAGAGAGCCGGTGAAGCCCGTCACAGAGAGCCGTCTGCCCGTGACCTCTGACCCGTCTGAATGTGTGCGCTCACAGAGGCCGGTCTCTGCTGTACGTCAGCCTCCCGCCGCTGTCAGCCGTTACGCGCCGAACCACCCAGAAGCACTACAAAGCCAGGATGAGAGGAGCGGTTAAGTGGTTGCAGCGGTGCTGCGAGGAGGAGCGCTTCTCCCCGTCAGAGCTGATCACAGACACAGACTCATTACCCAGAGAGCACTGGGCTCCCACACACACACACACACACACTGACTGCTCTCAGCTGCAGTTTCTCTCAGGTCTGTCAGACTGTACGAGTGCAGAGATGTTTAACAGAGTCGCTGTCATTCTGCACTTCATAGAGCATTATTTATAAAACCTTAATATTACGCCTTATATTGTAAAACATTATATTGTGTTTCAGAGCTCCATATTATTGAATGTTATAGAGCTTTACAGAACCGTATATTATAAAGCTTTATATTGTATTATAAAATGTGCAACATCGTTACATTATACAGCTTTATATCATATTACAGACCCATATATTGTCATCGAGTGTTATATTATTATATATTATATTATATTATATTATTAAGTAAGTGATCTACTTCAGTAATAGTTGATCATTATCAAGATTAATAAGGAAATATGAGTCTGCTGTTTTAAAGCTGATGCTCTACATGTGACTCTATGAACATTAAGTGTGTGTGTGACCGTGAGCTGGACATCACCTGTCTTCCTGTGATGATGACTGATCTGTCGTGTGTGTGTGTGTGTGTGTGTGTGTGTGTGTTGTGTGTCCTCAGGGCGAGGAAGGCCTCTGTCCCCGTGAGAGAGTGTATGTTCGAGCTGCCGCAGGTGTGTGTTCAGGCGACTCGAGCTCAGGTGCTGCTGCTGCAGAGCATGTATCGCAGCTGGACACACAGCGTGGGGGGCGGAGCCTGCAGCGGCATCAGCGACAGCCTTGTTAGCCACGCCTACAAAACTCCAGGTACCTCAACGGTCACATGATCCTATGAAACTTAAGAGTGCTGCAGTGTGTGTGTGTGTGGGGTGTGGGTTGTTTCATAATGCTGATGCAGGAACTCCAGTGAGGAGCGTCTGTTCGATCACTTCACACTGTGTTGTGTGTGTGTGTGTCCTTGTGTTGATGGAGTGTGTGTCCTTGTGTGTCCGTGATATCCAGCAGAGAAATCCATCTGATATGAACACATTCGTGAGTGTGTGTGTGTGTGTGTGTGTGTGTGTGTGTGTGTTTGTGTGTGTGTCACATTAGGTGCGGTCAGACACTAACTACTCTACAGCTGCTCTCAAACACTCTTCTCTTCTCTTCTCCTTCTTTCCTCTTCTTCTTCTTATCTGCTCTCCCTCTTCTCTTCTCTTCTCTTCTCTCTCTTCTCTTATCTCTTCTCTTCTCTTCTCTTCTCTTCTTACCACTGTTCTCACCATCAGGAATATAAAATGTGCCCACATGCTAAAATTACACTTTACAGAATGCAGAAGCCTCAGAAAAAAACCAACCCACAACACACAACACACACACACACACAAACACACCACCAGGATGTGTTCATATGTGCACAACCTCAAATTCTCTGTACGCCTGCTCTTGTGCTGTGTGTGGTGTGTGGTGTGTGTGTGTGGCGGTGTAGAGGTGCACAGAAAACAGTGGAGGGGCTGAGGTCACAACCCCATCAAACACCCAAAGGGCCAAAAAGTGCACACACACACACGCACCACACACACACACACACAGCACTAGAGATGTATTTGTGATAAACATGAATGAATGCTTGTCATGTGTGACTGAGTTCCCATCATGCATCTGTGATGCGAGGCAGGTGTGTTTTTCTGTTTCAGCAGGTGTGAAGCCGGTGTGTGTCGCTCCTGTGCTGGAGGGTGTGTTCAGCGTGGGAGCTGAAGGTGTGTGTGCGGCCGACGCTGCTGTGGTCTCTGGAACTCTGGGAGCCGTGAAATGTGTGCAGAACGCCGGGTGAGAGCAGCTGCACACATCTGCCACACACACACACACACACACATCACATACACATATACTACACACACAACACACACACCTCAACATCACACACACACCACACACACACACTGAGTTATATAGAAAATCATGGGACCTTTAACCCTGTAACATGTTGAATGTAACGCAGCTGAATGTTTGTTGTGCAAAACATGTTCAGACAGGGAAATTCCACTGGTTATTAATGTTTTACTGCGTGTGTGTGTGTGTGTGTGTGTGTTGCAGGTGTGTGTGAAGGGCAGAAGGATCAGCTGGTTCCTCTGGTTCAGGGTCCGTCTGACACCACAGATCTTCACACGAGCCGCTGGCTGAGCGGGAGCCGTAAACCGGCGTCTCTCCTGTCTCCTGATCTCCTGCAGATCTCCCTTCAGCTCCCGCAGCAGGAGCGCACGCCCAACCCCGGTGAGACGCCACACACACATCACTCATACGTTCACCAATGAGATCATGTGATCATGATGGGACACTTCAGCTCTGGTCATACCCTAGTGAGACGCCTACATAGGCATCAGTTTTAGTCAGTCGTGATTTTGAGTGTGTGTGTGTTTGTGTGTGACACAACGTCTTTAAAATGTGCCTGCATGTCAGTGAGCAGCAGAGGAGCTCCATTAGATGTTCAGGTGGAGGAGACGGAGAGCTTGAGAGGATCCAGACTCATCCGGCTCTGGCAGTAAATCAGCAGTATTGAGCTGAACGGTGTGTGTAACATGGAGCAGCTCCGTCCTCCAGAGCATTAAATCAGTGATCAGTCTTTTATATTCTTTCACAGTGACTGTGAGGAGAGCACATGGACATCCTGAGAACGATCTTAAGACGATCCTGGGAATCGATCTTTTTAGCCGTTTTCAAAACTTCACTAAACATTATTTGTAGCTCCTGCCATCCAGTAATCACAGTAAGCATTGATGTGTGGTGACAGATCATGAAGCGATCGTCTCTTCCTCTTTACTAGTACATCAGCAAATAAACATGAATGAACATCAGAAGGAATGTTGAAAGATTGAACAACTTACTGAAACTCATGTAAAGATGCAGAAAGACGTCAATAAAAAACAATGTCACGTGACGTCACATCTACCTCAGCTCGTGTGTTTGATTGATGGTAGTTCGCTCGACTGATTTACTGTGTTTGACTGTTTCAGGAGAGCAGGTGCTTATAAAATCCAGACATACGTGAGATATTAAAGTCTGATTTGAACAGAATACAGAAGAATCATTACAGAGGTGGAAGAGATTTATCCCAGAATCCCACTGATCGCCCTCTATCACTCTGTCTGTCCCTCGTTTCTCGCTTGTGTCCGTGTCACACCGTGCAGTGAAACCCTCGTCCTTCTCTCTCGTTTACATTTATGGATTTTGCAGATCTTTTATCCAAAGCGACTTCATCACTGAAGCTGCAAAATGTTTATTATTTTAAACAAAATAAGAGAGATTATACAAAATGCAATTTATTTTTTATTTACTACTGTCCTGAATAAGATATTTTACATAAAAGATGTTTGCATTTAGTTCACAAGACAAAACAAAAGCTGAATTATTAAAATAAAACCCATTCATAAGATGTGAAGCATTGATTCTCAATACTGTGTGTGGTCACATGATGATCCACGACTGTTTTTATGTTTTGTGATGGTGTCATGAGTCTCTTGTTTGTCCTGAGAGTTAAACTGAGCCTGTTCTTCAGGAAATCCGCTGCTCTGCAGATTCATCAGTTTTCAAGCATTTTTGAACCCTTTCCAGCAGTGACTGAATGATTTTGAGATCTTGTCTTTTCACACTGAGGACAACTGAGGGACTCAAACTCAACTTCAAAAAAGGTTCAAACATTCACTGATGCTCCAGAAGGAAACACGATGCATAAGAGCCGAGGGGTGAAAACTTTTTGAATTGAAGATCAAGATAAAATTGTAACATGCAAATATCTTCTGTTGCTTCTGAAGGGTAGTACTAAATGAAAAAAAAAAGATATTTCAACAAAATAAGAAAAAATTGGACATCTTCATCCTGTTCAAAAGTTTACACCCAAAAAATAATGATTAGTTCATCCAAAAATCATCATTTTGTTTCAAAGCTGTGTGACTTTCTTTCTTCAGGGAAACACAAAAGAAGATATTTTGAGAAATGTGTTTTCTGTCCGTATAATAAAAGTCAGTGGGGTTCAGTGTTGTTTGGATCCCAACTTCTTCAAAATAACTTCTTTTGTGTTCCTCTGAAGAAAGAAAGTCACATGAGTTTGGAACAACATGAGAGAAAGAGCAAATGATGTCAGAATGATGATTTTGGGGTGAATTAACCCTCAAATCACAGCTGGTCTAGAACTCGCCTCTGTTGGTAGAAACTCCGGGCGTGTTGTGCAGCTTGAGTTTGGCGTCACGGATCCTCACGTGTGTTTAGTGTCACGTGAGAGTGAAGCAGCGCAGGAGGTCATTGGTGTGACTGTGTGATCTCTCAGATGTCTTCGCATGGTGCCCGTGTGTCACGCCGTGTCCTGCGGAGCAAGAACGAGCATGTAGATGAGATCCGGTCTCACATCTCTGTGTGTTTTGCTCCAAGTCTTCAAGCCATGCTTTATAGCATTATATAGCAGCGTTCGCCTTTAATCTGCCCGGTAATATTTCTAAACCTTCGACATGTATTTTATGAATTCCATAATAATCTTTTTCACGATCTCGCGCTGAACTCGAGAACCGCGGTCCCGGAGACCCAGATGTGCTTGGAAGCGTTCCCGCCTCTGCGCTCGCGTCTTTATCTCCCTTTACTCCTTTCCTGAGCGCTTGAACCTCAAAGCGTTCTTCAAACTGTAACGTTTAATTACCTTGAAATGACATTTAAATAATTCCCAGGCCCATCTGCATCTCTGGCTCTCACAGTCGGCTTGAAGATGGGCCCTCGACTTCGCTCCGCTACATCTGCTTTCCATTCGATTGTTTACCAGTGAATTAAAAAGAAATTCCAATTTACTTAGAAAATGGGAGTTCTGTACTTGTTAAACTCCCGTAGACGCAGACCAATATGTTTCTGTTTAATGAGCCTGAGGTGGAACACACTAATAAATTAAAGGCAATTAAAGGCGTTGGATTTATCACAAAAGGATCCCGGCCGCGCGGCTTTGAACCGCCTCTTTATGGACATACAGTGATTTTACGCAGTGTTAACCCTCGCTGTACGGCGAGACGCTCTCGCTCGTTTTCTAGCCGTCTGTTCTGACGTTACGAATGATGAAGGGATGCAGTGATGGTCGTGTGTTCATATTAATAAGCTGTTCAGTACGTGACGCAGCACTTCAACATTTCAATCGGTATCAGTCAGAAGCTTTTTCCACCATGGAATAAAGAAAGGCAACTGCGACTTTATCTCACAATTCTGACTTTTCTCTTAGAACTGCAAGTTTATCTCAGAATTTGAAGAGAAAAGTTGCAATTACCTTATTTTTTTTTTATTATGTGGCAGAAACAAACTACTATACTCATGACCTTATTATTCTGCAAATTTAATTTCCCAGTGGCGTTCAGATCTTGAAAACACATGTTACATAATTTGTAATTTTTTTTAATTAGGTGAGAAATCACATGTGTATCTGTGACTCTAGACAGAGGGGAGGCTCACGGCCAATCAGAAACGCTCTGTACCTGTCAGTCATTTTGCAGTAGGATTTGTGTGGTCTAATTTGTCTAGGGTGCGTCTCAATCAGCTCTCTAGCTCAATAGTCAGTGCACTAGTCAGGGAGTCGGACATTTTAATGGTTGCAGCAATCCTACTAGTGCACTGAAATGTTTGCTCCCACAATGCACCGTGAAAACCAGGGAGCATCGATGCTCACGATGTTCTCTTAATGGAAGGTCAGAAGCGCGACATAATTTGCGCGAGCCAACTGAATACACATCATGATAGATGTTTTAAAAAACAAACTATTATTTAATTATATGTCAGTAGGGGTGTGACGAGACCGGTAGATCACGAGACGAGATTTTTACACAGTATTTTTAAGAAATATTCAATGATGAAATACATGACTGGAGAAATAGTAGTTTTTAACTAATCGTCTTGTACTGACTGTCATTTCAGTTCTACTTTCTGAGTATGAATTATCATATGCAGTAAAAGACAACAACACTAAAGCACTGTAAAAGGTTTATCCACAAACTCAACTGACTGACTTCTGTATGATTTCAGTCTCTTCATGATTTATGAGCTTCATGATCTTTTGACCTCCTAACTGAACTCCTTTCCACAAACTGATCATAGAAACAAAAACAGTATAAATAATTTTCTCTTGGTGCGAACAATAAGTGCAATCATAATCAGAGTACTCTCTCAATATTCAAAGTGCAAATAGAGACCAAACTTTCTTCAGGCATGATACAGAGCTGAGAGATGGTTACAAGTACACAGAGATCGCTTTCATATTAGGAGATATTTGCATTCATCAGAGAGCCGCTTTCAAAATGGAATTGCGCTTGAATGCGCACTCGCGTTTTACTTTCGCTTTCGGACATACTCTGTGAATACGGAGCGGCGGTGCTGAGCGCGCATTCTACAAGATAAGACATTTGTCAGACGCTTTTAGGCTCTTTTGTGCATCAAATCCTCCGCCATGGTCTCGTCAGTCATCTCGTCACCTACTCTCGTCACGTGACCGGTGAACTCTGATTCCTGCTGCGCTGTACGACTCGTGTTGGATGAGCTGGATTGAATTGAAGCGACCGCTATCCTACTGAATTAAATGATTTTAATTTCTATAAAAAGCAAAGCACAGTGGAGGCGTAATGCAACGTAGCGATGGCATATGCTATCCTAATTTCAGAGGGACACTCCGTCATGGCAATATCGCGAGACAGCGTTTCACCTCGATGAGAAATCCTGTCTCATTTTAATCTCATCACACTTCACTGCTTCATTAGATAGGTGGTCTAGCTGAGATTTATAATTCATTTACAGCTAAAATATGTCACAAGAAAGTATTTATCATAATGTACTTTAAATAGCAAATCAGTTCTGCATTTGTTCATAAATTCCAGTAGTGACGTTGTACAATGAGGACGTTGCCTGTTCCAGTGAGCCAGGGTCCTTACCAGTGCCCTAATTAGTGTACATGATATACTGATTTATGACCTAGGGAGCTGATTGAGACGCACCCTCTAACATTGTTGAAATGGTGTACAACACCTTTAACTTTATCAGTCTGATCAAATTCACAGCTGATTTCACTTCCAGTCACATTGCATTGTGGGATACAGTTTCATGCGTGCTCTGTGGCATGCATACTGAAAATGCGTACTAGCGTGAGCGGCGCGTTTACTGTAGTGTGCCACGGTCCCGTCAGACATCTGGCAGCAGGAGTTGGGTGGCGTGTGGATTAGGGCTCTTTTACGGGCGAGCGCAGGGCCCTTCAGCTGCAGGTGTCTCTCTCTCTGTCTCCGACTCTCTGTTTTCATCCCCTGGGAACCGAGAGGCGAGTCGAGCTTTATGATGATAGAAAAAGAGCGCAGCGGAGCGGGGGCGCATGTGTTCTCCTCAGGCGCTCATGCAGCTGTGAGAGTTTGATTTATGTCTTTCTCAGAACTCTGGGATTTCAAAATGCTACATTTAATCAAACGCAGGGGTCGATCGCAGCGAATGCAGAAGATGTTCGGTGTGGAGAACAAAGACGCCTTTAATGTTCATTTCAACAGATCGACTATTAGATTGTGAACGCCACGAGGCATTCGTATGCATTGACTGCAGGAATGCCGCAGCGTTTCTCCGCGCATCTTCTGCAGACAGACAGTGTCATTAAGAGCGGATCGACGGATGAAGCATGCGCTCGAGCGTCAGAGCCGCAGCTGGGCCGCGCTGCTCTGTGTTTGAGGCAGTAGAATAATGACGGCAGGTGGATCGGGTCTGACGCGGCTTTGATCGGCCCTCCGACACCCCGGCCTGAAACCCGATCTCCGGCTGGACGGCTGCGTGGGGCTCCGGTGTGAGTCCGTTAGCTCTGATCTCTATTAACAGCTCCCACAGTCTCATAGAAACACGCTGACGCTGGTTCTGTTCTCCTGAAGCCTGCTGAAAAAACTATCATGTGTGTCATTTGACTGTTGTGAATTGTATATTTCAGTAAAATCCCATATTCTCAAAACTAGTAGTGAGACTCATAAACCAGGCCTGTGATGTTGGTTATGTAGTAACGCAGTGCGTTTAGTCATGTTTGGAAGCTCTTCTCTCCCTCATGCGGGACCACCGTCATTCTGAACGTGTTTAGATCTTGCCGTTGTGTTTTTTGGCTTTCTCCTCCACCTTTGCCTGCTTTAATCCGCTTGTCGAGTTCATTGAGGTGGAACTGATGTCAGCTGACGTGTGGATCTCCGGCCTGCAGACACACGTCACACTGTAGAAGCTCTGCGCTGCATTTGGGTGGCATTTGTGCTTTTCTTTCTTCAACAGATCGTTACAGAGCGCCACATCCAAACTCGCATGATTCTCGTAAAACCAAAGAGCCGTTGCATCATTTGGGTTTTTGGCCGTGCAGATGCAGCAAGTGGCAGGAATTCATTCTCTCTGTGTTCCAGCATGTGTGTGAGATTTGCTCGTCTATTAGTGGAGGCCATTGGAAAAAAACATTTTGTTTGATGTGATGTTTAAGAGACGAAGGGGAGAGAGGAATCAGACGCATCAGGAAACGTTTGTGAAACGCTGAGGAGTCCAAACGTGGCTCATTAGCTGAATTAGTGGAGTGTGAATGTGTTGGACGGACTAGAGATGTTCTGACAGCACAACTGACATGACAAAAAGGAATTTAAAACCACAGAAAAAAGTTCAGAACAACAAATGTAACAGGATTCAAAACAGTTATATCGATAGTAAATAATGATTATATACAGAAATCGTGTAACATGTTTACTTTAATACACTGAATTATTCAGCATCATTTACTTTCATGTGTGGAGGGGGATTGGGGTGTGGAAGTTTCTCTCTCTCTATCTCAGAGCTGGCAAGCTCACAGCTGGAAAATTGTGATCTTTCCTGTCAGCTACTGGGTGTAATTTAATTCCCAGGATACAGGATTCATTTCCCACAAAGGTGCAGTGACTCTGAAACATTGAGTGTCCAGTGGAAGTTTCTCAGGAGTGACTGACCGACCGACCGCTGCTCATTACACTGACCTGATACAATGACACAACCAACCAGCTGTCCGTCTGCCTGTCTCTGTCTGTCTGTCTGCCATTCTTTCTGTTTGTCTGCCATTTTGTCTGTCGGTATGTTCTGTCTGCTGTTTTTGTCTGCAATGTTGTCTCGTCCTGTCTGCCAGTTTGTTTTGAGTCTGTGTCTGTGTGTTTTGTCTGTTGTCTGTCGTTTGATCTGTCTGCCGTCTGTGGTCTGCTGTCTGTCTTTGGTTGTGTTTCTGGTGTTCTGGTCTGCCATGTGTGTGTTTTGTCTGTCTGTCTGCCTGTGTTGTTTTGTCTGTCTGTCCTGTCTGTGTTGTTTTGTCTGTTGTCTGCTGTGTTGTTTTGTCCTGTCCTGTTGTTTGGTCTGTCTGGTCTTTGTTTTGTGTGTTTGTCTGCCTTTGTTTTTTGTCTGTCTGTCTGCCAGTGTTGTTTTGTCTGTCTGTCTGTCTGTCGTTTTGTCTGTTTGTCTGTCTGTGCGTGTTGTTTGTCTGTCTGTCTGCGTTTTGTCTGTCTGTCTGCCAGTGTTGTTTTGTCTGTCTGTCTGTCGTTTTGTCTGTCTGTCTGCCTGTGTTGTTTTGTCTGTCTGTCTGTCGTTTTGTCTGTCTGTCTTCTGTATTGTCTGTCTGTCTGTCTGGTTGTTTTGTCTGTCTGTCTGTCTGTGTTGTTTTGTCTGTTGTTTGTCTGCTGTTTGTATGTCTGTTGTGTGTTTGTCTGTTGTTTGTCTGCCGTGTTGTTTTGTCTGTGTCTCTGTCTCTGTCTGTTCTGTGTTGTTTGTCTGTTGTTCTGTCTGCTGTGTGTTTGTTGTCTGTCTGGGTCTGTGTTGTCTGTCGTTGTGTGTGTTTGTTCTGTGTCTGTCTGTCTGCCTGTGTTTTGTCTGTTGTCTGTCTGGTCTGTCTGCCTGTTGTTGTCTGTCGTTGTCTGTCCTGTCGTTGCTGCCTGTCTGTGTGTTTTGTCTGTTGTTCTGTCTGCCTGTGTTGTTTTCTGTCGTCTGTCTGGTCGTTTTGTCTGTCTGTCTGTCTGTCTGCCTGTGTTGTTTTGTCTGTCTGCCAGTGTTGTTTTGTCTGTTGTCTGTCTGCCAGTGTTGTTTTGTCTGTCTGTCTGTCGTCTGTCTGTCTGTGTGTTTGTCTGTGTTCTGTTGCCGTGTTGGTTTGTCTGTCTGCCTGTGTGTCTGTCTTGTTCTGTTTGTTTTGTCTGTCTGTCTGCCTGTGTGTTGGTATGTCTGTGTCTGCCTGTGTTGTTTTGTCTGTCTGTCTGTCTGTCTCGCCTGTTGCTGTGTCTGTTGTTGTCTGTTCGTGTGTCTGTTTGTCTGTCGTCTGTCTGCCTGTGTGTTTTGTCTGTTGTCTGTGTGTTTTGTCTGTCTGTCTGTGTTTGTCTGTCTGTCTGTCTGTCGCTGTGTTGTTTTTGTCTGTTGTCTGTGTTGTTTGTTGTTCTGTCTGCCAGTGTTGTTTTGTCTGTCTGTCTGCTGTGGTGTTTTGTTGTGTTGTCTGTCTGCCAGTGTTGTTTGTCTGTTGTCTGTCTGCCTGTGTTGTTTTGTCTGTCCCTGTGTGTTTTGCTGTGCTGTTGTTTTGTCTGTTGTGCTGTCTGCCTGTGTTGTTTTGTCTGTCTGTCTGTCTGTGTTGTTTTGTCTGTCTGTCTGTTGTTTTGTCTGTCTGTTTGTTTTGTCCTGTCTGTGTGTTGTTTGTGTCTGTTGCTGTGTCTGTCTGTGTTGTTCAGTGTTGTTTTGTCGGTCTGTCTGTCTGCCTGTGTTGTTTTGTCTGTCTGTCTGTCTGTATTTGTGTGTGTGTCTGTTTTCTGTCTGCTGTTTTTGTCTGTTGTTTGTGTTGTCTGTCTGTAGTGTGTTTTTTGTCTGTTGTTCTGTCTGCCAGTGTTGTTTTGTCTGTCTGTCTGTCTGTTGTGTTTTGTCTGTCGTCTGTTGTTTTGTTGTTGTCTGTGTTGTCTCTGTCTGTCTGTGTCTGTCTGTCTGTCTGTCTGTCTGTGTGTGTTGTGTTGTTTTGTCTGTCTGTCTGTTGTTTTGTCTGTCTGTCTGTTGTTTTGTCTGTTGTCTGTCTGTCGTTTTGTCTGTCTGTCTATCTGACTTGTCTGTAAGTTGAGATCAGGCGTTTGCAAAGTTCAGAATTGAAGAATTTCAGTTCATGAGTGTGAACTTATATTGAAGTAGCACAACACACAAAGTTGAACTGGAATGACAGGAAGAGGATTTTACTGAACTGTAATTTGAAGAAATTCAACACGGGGGATGGATTCTGGGAGTTTTCTTTCATAATTGATTAAATATGATGAAAAATTTCAACTAAATCCGAATATATACATCTGTCTTTAAACATTAACATTAAACATTAAACTTCAAGGCTTTTTAAACTTTTTCAGACAAGACTTTTGTCCGACTAGTTTCCAACTGTTTCTAGTTTAAAATTACAGCTGTGAATGTCTTTGAATTTATTTATTTATTCTTCATTCAAATTGCAACTCTGCATCTGGTTTACTAAATCAAATTCAGGAACTGAATTTATTGTAATGATTCTTGATTCAGTTCTGATGGTTGAGATGTTTGTTTGTGTGTTCGTCTGATCTCAAACATCACTCAGATTTTTATGTGACATTTGGCAGCATGTGTCAGAGCCGTGAAATGATTGATCATGGATTATATTCCTCAGGCTTCGTTCATATTTTTCCCAGTGTTTTCCTGCAGTGGTTCTTCTTCTTTGGCTCGTCTGGTTTATTAGCAGCGCTGTAGTTTGTGATTCTAGCTAACTGATAACTGCGGGTCACATGGGCTCACGGACTTCAGCAGGTAGTTTTCTGTGCTGCTGGCGGAACGAATTGGAGTCTCCGTGGTCGAGTGAAGATATCAAAACACAAGGCCGTGTGGGAGGGTTGAGAACCGACCCTTTCCCATGATCCCTCAGACGCGCTCCTGATCAGTGAAGGTGAGCCGACGCGGGTTCATTCCCAGCACTGCGGTCTGGAGGTGGGCAAGTCTCTGACAGAAAGAAGGCATTAGCGCTGCAGCGGTGGGTTAATCTGTAATTAATTAAGCTAATTACAGGCCTGTCGTTAGGGCTCACAGTTCTGCTGGAGTGACAGTGTGTAATTAATGAAATCAGCCAGTAGGAACACTGAGATGGAATGTGATTGTTGCACAGCGGAATTTTCTGAAGGGAAGTTTTAGACACAAAGATTTGACAGGATGTTCCCTTCAGGACCGCTGACCCCGTGACCTCCGCACCAGAGAGACTAGAAACATGACTTTGTGTGTGTGTGTGTGTGTGCTGTGTAGATTTAGCAGGCAGCTGTGTTTTGGATTCTTTGGATGTGTTTTTATGTTGATCCATTATATCAGTGGTTTTGAATCCTGGTGACTCACCGCTCTGCACATTTTCTGTGTATCTCTTATCTGACACACTTAGTTCAGTTCATGAATCTCTCACCTAATGAGCTGATGATCTGAATCAGATGTGTTAAATAAGGGAGGCATACAAAATGCTTGTTCAAGATGCATCTGCGCTATGCAGAGCAATCGGCGTATGACATCAAAGTACCGCGAGAGCGATTTAAAAGCATAAGGAGTCGTAAGCTCTCCAGTCGCTCTCACGCTACTTTGACGTCATACGCCGATCGGTCTGCACAGCACAGATGCAGCTTGACCAAGCCTATCATGTGCAGAGTGTTGAGTGCCCAGGACCAGGATTGAAAACCCCTGCATTATATAGACCCCTTAATCGCCTACGTCACTGTGACGTCACCGCTCTAGCTGGAGGCAAAACATAAATAAGAACTAATAGCAGGCGCGCTAAAAGTTTGAGGTTTTGACTTTAAAATGTCGTCTTGTTGTGTTTTTGGCTGCCAGAATAGAAGGAACAGGACTTTTGGTTCAAAACTAAAGTTTTACCAGATCCCGGCAGACATTCCTTCACAGAAATAAAAAAGATAATTGTGGTTGAAAGCAATACGGCGTACAGACTGGACGGAGACGATCATAAATAATACTCGTGTTTGCAGTGCACACTTCATATCAGGTAAAATAATCGATGCGTATGTAATGGTGTGTTGGTTTTATCTAGTACAAATCAGCAAGTTTCTGTTTTATAGGTGAAAATCGCCAACTTTCAGCGCACTAGCTAGCTTAAATGTTAAACAAACATACAGCGATAGATGTGTGTGCCATCCTTGAATGGTCTCTTAAAAAATCCACATTGCTAGCCATAATCATAGTTAGCCCAGCGTTAGGTTACATTAGACAATAAGCCTTGACAAAATTCCCCGAACCACCTGAAAGTAATTTATATGTTGTCTAGGAAATATCCAAAACTTAAGTTAATTTACAAAAATAGCTGTCACGGTCCCGCAGAGTCAGTGACTGTACATATTCGGACAGTTCTGAACCTTCTTCTGCATCTATGTTTAATAAATCCCTCCTAAAACATGCTAGCTTACGCTTGTCAACATTGAGTCCAGTGTCTCTTTTTGCCTCCAGCTAAGTCCCGCCCACCAGGAAACGTTGCAATGTTTACAAACTCTTAAGGGGTCTATTACCCAGATCCAACCACCCACTACATCTAAACCACACCCACTATCTTCAGACCACACCCACTACATGCAAACCACACCCACTATATACAAACCACACCCACTACATGCATACTACACCCAGGCCACACCCAGTACCTCCAGGCCATGCCCACTACCTTCAGATCACACCCACTATATCCAAACCACAGAAAGTTTAAAGGTTTGTGTCAAAGTTCAGCAATAAAACAGCAGAAGGTAATGGACAGTCCTCATGATAAAAAATGTGTTTGTGTGTGTGTGTGTGTGTGTGTGTGTTCTCTCATTCAGTTCCTCAGGGTTGTTGAGAGTCCTTCAGTTTGTCCTGTGTCATGAGCTCAGGGACTCAGTGTGTGTGTGTGTGTGTGTGTGTGTGTGTGTGTGTGTGTGTGTGTGTGTGTGTTAAAGTCTTGTTTCTATGATGTGACTCTTAACGCTGTAGTCAAACTGTGTGTGTTTTGAGTTCTTGTGTAATGAGTGTGTGTGTGTGAGCGGTTTGTGAGTTCTTATGAGTAATTATGGGTTCTGTTTGAAGCGGCCTGTAAAACAGCAGCTCTCTGGAGCTCCACACACAGAGAGAGAGTGTGTGTGTGTGTGTGTGTGTGTGTGTGTGTGTGTGGTGTGGTGTTGCAGTAAGAGCTCCAGCGCTGGCTGGTATATTCAGTAGGAACTGCGTCTCATTTCAGTCAGGAGAGAGACAGACAGGCAGAGAGAGAGAGACAGGCGAGGCAAGGTGTTGGCTGCGAGCGGTCGGACGGTTGGTTAGTTGGCTGGTAAACGGTAGTTGTGGGTGGTCCGCAGTGCCACTCTCTCCTGCTCATTTTTAAAGTCGTTTGTTTGACACATTCTGGCCTTAATTTGCACTGTTATTTCCTGCTGCACTTACAGCTGTGAGGACTCCCATCATGCTCCGCTCTGCAGCCTCCGTGACCCTCTCGTTTCATCGTGACATCACTGCCCCCCTGTGGCCGTTTCCGGTGTCCTGCCGGACACGGCCTGCGTGAGTCTTGTCACATGTTTGTGACAGTGAGAGGCTTCCTCTGATGACATTGGTCTGTTTTGTGGGCGTCTCAGAAGCGCAGATCTCACTAGCATGGAAACATGCGCGCTGCGGGCGGGTCTTGTGTTCTCCGGCTCTAATGGGCTCAGCGTAAACGCTCTCGCGGCTGCCCGCTCTCTAAATAAATAATTACAAAAGCCCATCGAACAGAGACGTCAAACACATGGAGGGTCGTTCTCTACTCAAATAAACCAACACAGTCTCACTCTGAATGTCTCTCTCTCTCTCCATATGTGCCTCTCTGTCTGTCTGTCTCTCTCTGTATGCCTGCTGCTGGCTGTGATGGATCAGTTTGTGACTTTTGAAGTCTGTTGTGTGAGCGAAGAACACAAGTCCTCACAGATCAAGCCCCGCCCATGGTTCGAGTCCCGCCCCTTGTAGGGAGTCATGTGGTGCTGCGGTGTGATTTACTGTGCTCTCTCAGCTGGCGTGTTTGTGTCCTGCAGTAAATCTGACTTGTGTTCCTGAATCTGCGGCTCTCATCTACACATTGTCTCTATAGGAAAGCGTAAATAATCTCTCCTGCGTAACGCTTGTAATTGCGGCTGTATTTCACTCTTGGACAGAAACATCTCCTCTCAGTTTTAAACCCCATTAAAATTGAAACTGATTTAATGTGTCTGTGGAGTAACTCAACACTCATGAACCTGTCTGTCTGTCTGTCTGTCCATCCATCCATCCTGCATTTGTCCATGTCGTCTGTCTGTCTGTTGTGTCATGTTTGTCCTGTCTGTCTGCATGTTTTTGTCTGTCTGTCTGCATGTTTGTCGTCTGTCTGTCTGTCTGTCTGTCTGTCTGCATGTCTGTCTGTGTCTGTCTGTTGTCTGTCTGTCTGTCTGTCTGCATGTTTGTCCGTCTGTCTGCATGTTTGTTTGTCTGTCTGTCTGTCCTGCATGTTTGTCTGTCTGTCTGTCTGCATGTTTGTGTCTGTCTGCCTGCATGTTTGTCCGTCTGTCTGTCTGTCTGTTGTCGTCTGTCTGTGTCTGTCTGCATGTTGTCCGTCTGTTGTGTTTGTTCTGTCTGTGTTGTCTGTCTCTGTCTGCTGTTGTCTGTTGTTGTCGTCTGTCGTCGGTCTGTCTGCCTGTTTGTCCGTCTGTCCGTCTGTCTGTCTGCATGTTTGTTTGTCTGTCTGTCGTTTGTCTGTCTGTCTGTCTGTCTGTCTGCATGTTTGTCCGTCTGTCTGTCTTCTGTCTGTCTGTCTGTCTGTCTGCATGTTTGTCTGTTGTCTGTCTGTCTGTCGCATGTTTGTCCGTGTGTCTGTGTGTCGTCGTCGTCTGTCTGCATGTTTGTCCGTCTGTCTGTCTGTCTGTCTGTCTGTCTGTCCATCTGTTGTTGTCTGTCCGTCTGTCTGTCTGTCTGTGTGTGTGTCTGTAGACCCGTCTGTGGTGCAGAGTTTGAATCCTCACAGATGTCGTCCTGCTTTTGTTCTCCTGTATGTTCATTTTCTCTCTCTCTGTTTCTCTCTGACGTGTTTTTCTCTCTCTGCGCTCACTGTCACTCATGTTCAGAGCTGTCGTCGAGGTTAATATCTCAGCAGTGCTGAAGAGCGTCACTTAAGTCGCATGAAATGCTGTCGCTGGCGCAGCTCCCGCGTTTGAAACAGAATGAGTCACCCAATGCAGTTGCGCATGTTTCCGCTCGCAGCAGCTGGACTGAATAAGAGCTGCGGTTCAGATGGTGTCCTGCTGCATGTAGGTCCGCTGGAGTTTCATGCGCTCCATGCTGAAGTTTATTTGCACAGGATCCCACTTACCGTTTGGAGGAAGCGAATGTCGTGCAGCGGCAGGAGGGATTCAGATTTCACAAGTCCAAGATAAACATGCACCTGATCCCCAGCATGTTTAATGCCCCGCTGCATTACTGTGCTCTCTCAGTGATTTTATGACTTTTTATAACTACAGTTCCAGTCATCTGATCTGATTGGCTATTTAGTCCAACACTTTCCACTGTTTGTGATGCTGCAGAACGGCTGCGTGTGAGTTTGGCTGCTTCGGCTCTGTTTATAGATGGTTGGATGATCGCTGTTGCATGTTTCTGCAGTGATGCGGTTCCTGCACGGCTTGTTGGTGGAAAAGGAAGGCGTGTTTCTGAGGTGCGGTGTGATGATGGTCACTTGACACACTGTGTTTTCAGAAGTTCAGACACATGCGCAGGTGCTCTCTCTGGTCTGAAACCATAATTTACTTACTCCACCAATCACGGCGCGGCGTGAGGCTGTGAGAGGTCTGTGATTGGCTGGTCTCTGTGTTGTCATAACATGAACATGAAAGGCTGTGTGTCATTCTCTCAGTATGAATGTTCTGTCACCCTGTATTTGTTTTCCTGAGGGTCCTAAAACCTTTTGATGGATAGACTCTAGCTGAAATGACTGAAATGTAGTTCAGCCAAAAATTATAATTCTGTCATGTCTTTCCTAACCTGTATAACTGTCTCTCTTTTGATATTTTGAAGAACCAAACAACACTGAACCTCATTGACTTTCATTATATGGACAAAAAACACTGAGACATTTTGCAAAATATCTTCTTTTGTGTTCCACTGAAGAAAGAAAGAAAGTCATACAGGTTTGAAAGACATGATGACAGAATGATGAATTTTGGCTGAAATCTCATGGTTTATGCTGTGAACAGGCCTTCAACTCTAAAGCCTCAGTGTGTGTGTGTGTGTGTGAAGCAGTTGCAGGTGTGTGACATTGACTTTAGACCGCATGAATCTCCTCCGCTGCTTGTTTACAGTCGCAGGGCCGGTGCAGACGACTCCTGAAATTACAGGCATTACTCTGACAGGCCAACGTCCTCGCTGCCTTCTCTCTCCGCACATCAAAGCGCTCGTCCCCCCGTACGGCTGCGTCTTCAATGGCCGTGGGAGGCTTTGAAGTGCCGTCCGTGTTTATGATAGCGGAGCCGGAGCGCTGGGCCCGAGCCATGATGGGAAGAGAGTCCCGGGACCGCAGGTGGCCTGGACGCTCTGTTTGTGTGTGTTTCTGTGCGTTATCTCACACACGGCCTCTTAAAAGCCATAAAGTTCTTTTAATAGAGCTCTTAAAGGATGAGAAGGACTGCTGAACGCAGCGGATGTTGAACATGAGCCTTTAATACAGTCACAAACACAACACAGTTAATCATTTGTGATGCTGGAAGCTGATTGGCCCTCAAACACGCGCGATGGCCTGCGGCCTGACACACAAGATCCCGGACGCTTCCAAAGCCCTTCTGGAAGTAGTGGGAGCTCATCAGCGGGACGGCCTGCGCTCTTATCGGGTGATTGAGGCGTTCTGATTTACGCCAGAGAATTCCCAGTAAATCCCGCAGGCATGGGAGCCATTACATGTGCGCGGTCGTGACGGATGACCTCAGCGCTGAACTGTGGGTAAAGATGATTGTTTAAGAACCAGAGAGGCTGAAGTTTCATGGACTTTTATTGAAGGAAAATGTTATTTTTGGCTTCATATCAGATGCTTTGTGCTCTTGTATGAAGTGATGTGTGTGAGTGTGTGATGCAGTAACACACACACGTCAGGTTGAGCTAATCGATGTTCTTCTCAGTTGAAAACGAGAGTGAACGGTGTGTGACGTGGCACCTTAACACCAGGCCGTGTGTGTGTGTGTGTGTGTGTGTGTGTGTGCAGGTGCGGTGCTGTTGGTGAGCGTTCAGGGCGTCGCTGTCAATGTGGATCCGGTTCTGTCCTCCTGGCTGCTGTTCCACCCGCAGAGAGCCAGCGGCAACAGACAGACTCAACAGGTACGTCCGTCTCTCTGTGTGTGTGTGTGTGTGTGTGTGAGAGAGACGTTACTGATGCTGAGTGATGCTTACAGGTTTCCATGGTGATGAAGAAGAGGAGGGAGGATGAAGCATCTGTTGGCAGCACACCACTAACCAAACAACCTAGTAATCAGGCGTCTGACTACACTAGCAGCCCTGTGAAGACCAAGACTGTGACAGGTACACACACACACACACACACACACACACACACTGGTTTGTTTTGCTATCTCAGTGAGGTCTCTCCATAGGCGTAATGGTTTTTATACTCTACTCTACCTCTACCTAACTCTAACCATCACAGGAAACATTCTGCATTTTTACATTTTTAATAAAACATTGTTTTTAAAGCTATTTTAAATATGAAATGTGCTCATATTTCATGTTTACGTCGTAATACCAGTGTAATACCCATGACATTACTCAAATTTGTAAATCACAAAAACACACACACACACACACACTCTCACACACACACACACACACACACACACACACACACACACAGATCACAGGATTTTAGTTTCATTTTTAGTTCTGTAATTTGTAAGATGTTCATTTAGTACCCCACATGTTTCTTGTTAAAAAGCCATTTAAAACTGCTTTGTGTTGTTAAGAAATGCTGATGAGATTTAAAATGTGTGTCCAAACACTTAAAATCATAGAGAACTCTTTTTTTATCACGTATTTCGATTCAATCTCATGAATGGAATATAATTCAGTTGAAATGAATAGAAAAAATGAAATGTTCTTATCTTGGCTGCATGCTGCGTTTTCTACAATACTGACTGTATGTCTGAATGAGAGGAGCGAATGTGAGGAGAATTAAAGAGGAGCGTTAGAGAGGTGTTTGAGAGAAGTGCACGAGAGGAGCGTTCATGAGGAGTGTTATCCCTCCAGCGTGAGGAAGATCCATTTAGATCCACTTGGATCTTCCCCAACTCTTCCATCCAGATAGTGGTATTCTCTGTTTTTACTGTTATTTTTTATTTCTAATGCGTTCCATTTTTATTCTTATTTGGTTCTTCTTTATGTAAAGCACTTTGAATTACTGTTGTGTATGAAATGTGCTTTACAAATAAACTTGCCTTGCCTTCATGAGGAGTGTTCGAGAGGAGCGTATGTGAGGAGTGATTTAGAGCAGCATTCAAGAGCAGTGTTTATAAGGAGCTCTGCGTGTTGTGTGGGAGATTTTGGGCTGTTTTGCATGTTTCTCTTGTCTGCAGGAGCTGCTTGAGATGGTTTGACCTTCACACTGCAGATGTTGATCATTTCCAGTGTAATCAAAAGCCTCTCAGAGTCCATGCGTTACTGCAGTGTGGTTTTCATTAACAGAAACACAACACCGATCTGCACACACACACACACACACACACACACACACTGAAACTGGTCTTAACTCCACTTCCTTCTCTGGTCTTCCTGTAATTTATTGTTTGATTTGTATGTACACACACACATACATATTATTGCATTTGTTTTATTGTATGTTTGTGTGTGAATGTGTTTTTGTGTCCAGCGGTTATTAACGTGAAGAACATTCTGAATCTGTCTCCATTAATGTGGTGTGTGTGTGTGTGTGTGTGTGTGTGTGTGTGTATAGAGTCGAGGCCTCTCTCAGTTCCAGTGAAGGTTTTTCCATCATCTGAAGAATGTCACGTGAGTCCAGAGGAACGCATGAAGAACCTGATAACACACACCTGGAACGCCGTCAAACACCTCACACTACAGGTGTGTATGTGTGTGTGTGTGTGTGTGTGTGTGTGGTTCACACTGAGGTTTGTGTCGGTCACTTCCTGCTGCTCTCGGTGAGTCGTGCCGATCTCTCCTTCTGTTCGAGCGATTGTGTCATGAGTTATTTTTATTTTATATTAGACTCGAGTGCGTTCACAGCAGCAGGTTGCTACCAAAACTGTAAGTGGATCTGCGCTAACAGAGCGGCCGTCGCCATGGAAAAACGCAGTAACGCGGGTCCGCTCAGCTGCCGCGCATTAATGAACAGGATATTTTCTCTGCGTGTTTCGTGTGGCTCACGGGACGAGAGCAGATGTGTTGTGATGAATTAAACCTTCTGCTCCGTCGTCAACATCAGCTCAACACACACTCTGTTCACACTCTATTCATCAGCACGTCCGGCTCTGAAACCACTTTACTTTTCATCAGTAAACCGCTTAGGCTATTAACACAAGTTAGTCATCTATTTTTTTTTTCATTATGCTGGTAATAACATAACTGGCCATTTCTTCAAGTCAGTTACATAAAAAGGTCTAATTTGAATCTGAAAAGTAAGGGGCCGTTCACAAGAAATCCGTTTTTCCCACGACTACACTGCTTTTCCAGTGTTTTTCTATGTAAACGTGTGTTAGACGGACGTCTTTAACAGTTGCTCTCACGTCTGGTGTCTTTTACAGCAGCGTTTTAAACAATGCGTCTCTTGGACTGACCTGCATCTCTCATTTTTGCTGTTAAAAACGTAAGATGCAGGTCAGTGGAATGAAAAACGCTCTGTGTGAAGACTGATTGACCCTTGGTTAACTGCTAGTTGGTTCTAGACTAGTTCTAGTTCAGACTAGCAGCTGTGTTTATGCATCTGGCCCCTCAATCGCTCTCGTTGTTCAGCCACCATCATACAGATGCATCAGGGATTAAACCTCAGTGTGAAGGTAAAACGAGCACCTGTTTCAGCGCTCATGGCTTTGGCGTTGTGTTTGTGCTGCATCTCTGAAGAGCGTGCGATTATTAAACACATGCTGTCGGTTTACACCCACGAGTGTATCAGCTGGTGTCGGCGCTGGAGGGGAAACAAACAGCACATCAAAAGCCTCATTACAGCAGCGTCCGGCGCTAATGGAGCGTCCAGCAGAAACAAACACAGCGCTGCGCTCTTCACGGTTTATTTTACATGATTATCACCTCCACCGCCAACACTGCGAGGAGCCGTCAGCTTCTGTGAGCGCTGAAGAACCTGAGGAATCACTGTGTGCTTTATTAAATAGCGCTTTATAGCGCTTAGCAGTACAGGTGGATTCAAAGCTGTGGAAGATTGTTTCCGCCATGGAATAAAAAAATTTAAAAGATTTAATTCTGACTTTATATCTCGCAATTCTGACTTTATAACTCAATTTATATCTCGCAATCTGACTTTATATCTCGCAATTCTGACTTTATATCTCGCAATTCTGACTTTATATCTCGCAATTCTGACTTTATATCTCGCAATTCTGACTTTATTTCTGACTTTATATGACTTTATATCTCGCAATTCTGACTTTATGACTTAATTTTACTCTTTCTCGCAATTCTGACTTTATATCTCGCAATTCTGACTTATATCAATTCTGACTTTATAATCTGACTTCTCAATTCTGACTTCGCAATTCACTTTATAACTCAATTGACTTTATATCTCGCTGACTTATATCTCGCAATTGACTCTTTTGACTTTATATCTCGCAATCTCTTTCTGACTTTATATCTCGCAATTCTGACTTTATATCTCGCAATTCTGACTTTATATGACTCACAATTCTGACTTATAACTCAATTCTGACTTTAGCAATTCTGACTTTTTCTCGCAATTGACTTTATAACTCACAATTCTCTCACAATTCTGACTTTAATTCGACTTTCTGCAATTCTGACAACAATTCTGACTTTATATCTCAATTCTGACAATTTGACTTATACTCAATTCTGACAATTCTCAATTCTGACTTTATATCTCAATTCTGACTTTTTCTCGCAATTCTGACTTTATATTCGCAATTCTGACTTTTTAATTCTGACTTTTGACTATATCTTGCAATTCTGACTTTATAACTAGCAATTCTGACTTTTTCTCGCAATTCTGACTTTTATAACTCACAATTCTGAGACTTTCTCGCAATTCTGACTTTTTCTCGCAATTCTGACTTTATAACTCATTCTTTCTCACATTCTGACACAATTCTGACTTTCTCAATTCTGACTATTTCTGACTTAATAACTCAATTGACTTTAAACTTGCAATTCTGACTTTCTCACTGACTTTAAACTCAATTGACTTATACTTTCTGACTTTTCTCGCAATTCTGACTTATATTTCTCAATTCGGACTTTATATTAGCAATTCTGACTTTTTCTCGCAATTCTGACTTATAACTGACTCAATTCTGACTTTATATCGCAATCTGACTTTTCTCGCAATTTGACTTTATATCTGGCAATTCTGACTTTTTCTCGCAATTCTGACTTTTTATCCAATTCTGACTTAACTCAATTCTGACACTTTCTCCATTCTGACTTTATATCTAGCAATTCTGCAATTCTGACTTTTTCTCGCAATTCTGACTTTATATCTCGCAATTCTGACTTTCTTTATATCGCAATTCTGACTTTTCTGACTTATATCTCGCATTCTGATTTCTGCAATTCTGACTTTATACTCAATTCTGACAATTTCTCACAATTCTGACTTATATCTGCAATTCGACTTTATCTCACCAATTCTGACTTTACTCAATTCTGACTTTCTCACAATCTGACTTTATATTCAATTTGACTTTTTCTTCTTAATTCTACTCTCGCAATTCTTATAATTTCTATTTCTGACTTTTATCTCGCAATTTGACTTCTCAATTCTGACTTATATCTTGCAATTCTGACACTTTTCTCCAATTCTTCGACTTTATATCTTCTGCAATTCTGACTTTTTCTCGCAATTCTGATTTTCTCGCAATTCTGACTTTTTATCTCGTCAATTCTGACTTTTTTCTCGCAATTCTGACTTTATATCTCGAAATTCTGACACTTTCTTCGACTTATATCGCAATTTGACTTTTCTCGCAATCTGACTTCTTTCTGGACTTTATATCTCGCAATTCTGACTTTATTCGCAATTCTGACTTTGATATTTCGCAATTCTGACTTTCTTTGCAATTCGACTTTCTCGCAATTCGACTTTACCTCAATTCGACTTTCCAATTCTTTCTCGCACATTCTGACTTGACTTAACTAACTTTAGACTTTATATCTAGCAATTCTGCTTTAACTCAATCGCTTATCCGCAATTCTGACTGTTATCTCCGCAATTCTGAATTTATATCGCAATTTCTGACTTTATAACTCAATTCTGACTTTATATCTCGCAATCTGACTTAATAACTCAATTTGACTTTATATCGCATTTGACTGACTTTATATCCGCAATTTGAGCCTCGCAATTCTGACTTTTAACGCACAATTCTGACTTTTCTCGCAATTGACTCTCAATTTGACTTTATATCTCGCAATTCTGACTTAATCGCAATTCTGACTTATATCAACTTCTAATCTGACTTATAAACTCAATTCTGACTTTATAACTTCGACTTTTTCTCGCATTCTGACTTATAACTTTTTATCTCGCAATTCAACTCAATTCTGACTTTATATCTTGCAATTCTGACTTTAACTCAATTCTGACTTTATATCGCGCAATTCTGACTTACTCAATTCTGACTTTATATCTCGCAATTCTGACTTATATCTCGAATTCTGACATTCAATTCTGACTTTATCTCACATTCTGACTTAATAATCAATTCTGACTTATATCTGCAATTCTGACTTTTTCTCGCAATTGACTTTATCACAATCTGAGACTTTCTCACAATTCTGACTTTTCTCGCAATTCTGACGTTTCCTCGCCACTTCTGACTTTCTCACAATTCTGACTTTATATCTAGCAATTCGACTTTTAATTTTCTTTCTGTTCTCGCAATTCTGCAATTCGACTTTATACTCGCAATTCTGACTTCTCGACTTTATATCTTGCATTCTGACTTTATAACTCGCAATTCTGACTTTTTCTCGCAATTCTGACTTTATAACTCACAATTGAGACTTTCTCGCAATTCTGACTTTTTCTCGCAATTGACTTAAACTAAATTCGACACTTTCTCACAATTCGACAATAATCTAATTCTGACTTTTTTCTTGCAATTCCTTAATTGACTTTAACTCAATTCTGACTTATACTTGCAATTCTGACTTCTCAAAATTCTGCTTTATAAATTCGCACTTATAACTAGCAATTCTGACTTTTTCTCGCAATTGACTTTATATCTAGCAATTCTGACTTTTTCTCGCAATTCTTAATCTGACAATTCTGACTTTTCTGCAATCTGACTAATCAATCTGACTTTATATCTGCAATTCTTTTTCTCGCAATTCTGATATAATTCTGACTTTTCGCGCATTCTGACTTTTTCTCGCAATTCTGACTTAACTCATTCTGACTTAAATATTCTGACTTGACGCACAATTCTGACTTTTTCTCGCAATTCTGACCTTTCTCGCAATCTGACTTTTATCTCGCAATCTGAATTTCTCGCAATTTGACTAATAACAATTCGACACTTCTCAAATTCTGACTTTATATCTCGCCAATTCTGACTTGTTCTTATATCTGCAATTCTGACTTAGACTTACTCAATTCTGACACTTTTCTCAATTCTGACTTTATATCTCGCAATTGACTTTTTCTCGCAATTCTGATAACTCAATTTGACACTTTTCACATTCTGATTTACGCAATTCTGACTTTTTCTCGCAATTCTGACTTTATATCTCGCAATTCTGACTTTATAACTCGCAATTCTGACTTGCAATGACTTAATCAATTCTGACTTAATCTTGCAATTCTGACTTTTTCTCGCAATTGACTTTATAACTCAATTCTTTATATCTTGATTCTGATTTTTCGCAGTTCTGCAATTGACTTTATATCTCGCAATTCTTTTTCTCGCAATTCTGACTTTATAACTCGCAATTCTGACACTTTCTCGCAATTCTGACTTTATATCTAGCAATTCTGATTTTCGCAGTTCTGATGCAATTCTGACTTTATATCTCGCAATTTGACTTTTCTCGCAATTCTGACTTTTAACTGCATGACACTTTCTCGCAATTCTTTATATCTCGCAATTCTGACTTTATAACTCGCAATTCTGAACTTTCTCGCAATTCTGACTTTATAACTCACAATTCGACTTTTTCTCGCATTCTGACTTTTAAC
Organism: Culter alburnus; assembly: GCA_028476615.1. Classification (NCBI taxonomy): domain Eukaryota; kingdom Metazoa; phylum Chordata; class Actinopteri; order Cypriniformes; family Xenocyprididae; genus Culter; species Culter alburnus. The sequence goes on from JAOTNS010003491.1 coordinate 25,803, forward strand.
TTGCAATCTGACACTTTTCGCAATTCTGACTTTATCTAGCAATTCTGACTTTATAACTCAATTCTGACTTTTTCGCAATTGACGTTATATCTCGCAATTTCGACTTTTAATCTCGCAATTTGACTGAACTCAATTCTGACTTTTCTCGCAATTCTGACTTTTCTCGCAATTCTGACTTTAACTCGAATCTGACTTTATATCTCGCAATTCTGCTCGCACATTCTGACTTTTTCTCGCAATTCTGACTTTATAACTCGCAATTCTGACTTTATAACTCACAATTCTGACTTTTTCTCGCAATTCTGACTTCTTTTCCAAGTCCAATTCAGAAGGGGAAAAAAGACTGACTTTATTACTCAGAATTGTGATTCAATATCACACAGTTCTGAGAAGAAAAAAAAGAAATGTGAGATAAAAAGTTGCAGTTACCTTTTTTTATTTTTTTTTATTGAGTGGCGGAAACAAGCTTTCAGTCAAAGCAGCTTCACAGTAATAAACAGGAAAACAACAGAATCATTGATGCAAACTTCATCAAATATGAGACTAATTCAGATTCTGCTCTACAGAAGACAATAGTCATTATTCAGATCAATTCAGTTCAATAAGTGTTGATGTTTCAGTGTTTCAGATGCTTTATCAGAGAGGAACCGCTCATGTGACGTGTTAACTGTGTGTGTTTCCATGCAGGTGGAGGTGCAGTCGTGCTGCGTGTTCGTCCCGTCCGACAGCCTCCCGTCGCCCAGCACGCTGGTGAGCGGCGACATCCCCGGCACCGTCCGCAGCTGGTACCACAGTCAGGCGTGTATGCCGGGAACGCTGGTGCTGTGTCTGCCGCAGATCAGTGTGTTGAGCGCAGGACACCGACGCATGGAGCCACTGCAGGACGTGCCCTTCACCGTGCCCAGACCCGTGCTGGAGGAGGGTACGAGCACCACACGCTTCCCATCTCTCTCTGTAGATCCTGAAACATGAGCGTGACGTGTGTGTGTGTGTGTGTTTGCAGGTGATGCGTTCCCCTGGACGGTGTGTGTGAGTCAGCTGAGCGTCTACTCTCTCCTGGGACAGCAGCGTTCGCTCAGTGTCCTCGAGCCGCTGGGCTGCACCTCCACGCTGGCGCTCACCGCCCCGAAACTACAGCCCGAGAGCAAAGACGCCTTCATCATGTGTCTGCATGTGGACCTGCAGCCGGTGCACCTGAAGTGCTCCAACCCTCAGGTACTGCCCCGTTTCCCATCTATATATGCTGGAACGAGAGCAAATGTAGGGGGCGCTTGATTTTGTCTGTGTAAATAATCATTTATTGTAGAGGATTAATGTGAGTTTTCAGCAGTGACCGAGTGACGGTTTGACTGAGACACTTACAGCCGGATTTAGTGTCACCAGTGGAAACATCAGCGTCCTTCTGTTGACGATCCGCACACAAACACGCGTTTCACTCGATCCGCTCACTGCCGTCTGGAAACGTGAGAGCCAGACTGTGTGTTTTGAATACGCGTCTGCTCTCGTACGGAGCATCTTGTTGTTTGGGTCCATGTGAAATGAATGTTGACGTATCTGAGCGCAGATCTGCGGCGCTGCTGATTGCTGCGTGCCGATTGGCTGCGAGGGGAATGTAGTGGAAAGGAAACGTGTGTTAAACAATAGCTGCCCAAAACAAACGGCAGAACTGCAGCGAGATGGAGGAAAAAATGATTCGCTTGTTTGTGATTTTGTGGAGATACTGAATCTGTTCAGTTACCGTGAGTCACACACATAACATCTCCCGGCCTCTCGCCGTCTGTCTGTCGTCTCACTCGGTCTGCTGGGGTTTTGTTATGTAAAATCATGACTGAAATGATGGCGACAGGATAGACAGACACCATCATGTATTGATGATTTCTGCTTGTTTGTGTGAATCTCTGATCCCGAGAGGACGCTCCTCACACACACAGATGTTGGTCATGTTTTCTGTAGGAACTAGTGAGATTCAGCTGCTGTGTTTGAACGAACTGGAGTTTATTTATAGTGACGTTCAGGCGCTCAGCCAGTGTTTGATGACAATGATCTGTTTATGAGCATATGATCATCATGAACCGAGAGGACGTGCTGATGATGCTCTTCTAGAGACATTAGGAAGCGCTGTGGAGTCACGTGACGCCGGACGATTGACGTCAAACGGCTCGTTTCCACAAGTGTTTCATTGTATTTTGATTTAGCAGGAAGTTACTCAACATTCATCTTTAATCTGCGGCTCTTTAGAAGCTCTTAATGCTTTCAGTTTGTGTCATAAATTTAGTAAATTAAAGCCATGAAGAGTTTTAAACCCGCTCTGCGTCTCAGGTTCAGCTGGTGTTCGGTCTGTGGTGCCGATGGAGTCAGATCTTCAGCGCGTTTGACCGGATGCAGAGCAGAGGAACACAGAGGCCGTCAGCAGGATTCCCAGACTCCTCGGCGCCCCCCGCTGGACCCTCGTCACCCGTCCACAGCAGCGCAGGCACCGTCCCGCCGGACACCAGCACCTACAGCCCTTCAGCTGACCTGGGCTCTCCTACAGAGGTCAGAGGTCACACACCATCGCCTCTCACAGACTGATCATAGATAGATAGATAGATATGTATATTATGGAATAATTACGTTTTTTAAATGTTTTTGAAAGAAATAGTAATATTATGAAATATTATTACAGTTTATATTCCTGTGATCAAAGCTGAATTTTCAGCATCATTACTCCAGTCTTCAGTGTCACATGATCCTTCAGAAATCATTCTGATTCAATTAAATTCACATTTTATTTTTCATGATTCTTTGATAAATAGAAAGTTTTTATGAATAGAAACAATTTTTTTTTTTAAATAGAATCTTTTATAACATTATAAATGTTTTTATTGTCAGTTTTGATCAATTTAATGTGTTCTTGATGAATAAAAGTATTAATTACATTTTTTTTTTTTTACAACCGTACTGACAAACTTTTGAACGGTAGTGTTCCACAAAAATATGAAGCAGCACAATTGATTAATTTAATTAATTTCTGTATATTTCCTACCTGAATATTACTTTTAGGCCTGAAAATCTTCAAGCACTGTTTACAATTGGTCAAAAACATTTTTCAATATAAAAATATATTAAAAACGTTAAAGTTAGGTGTGATTAATTGTGGTTGATATAAAAAAAATGTGTGATTGGTTAGTTAATTGTTTAAGTTGACTGACAGCAATATATATATATATAGTGTCAAACCAAAATTTATTCACACACCTTGAGCATTTCATTCATTAATTCAGTTTATTCACTATATTTTAAAAAAAATGGTAATAAAATATAACAGGATCTCAGAGTTAAACTGTGTCAGAAAAAAATAATCTTAATTATGTCAGATAACACTTAAGCAAAACATGGTCAGGTCAAAGTGTCTGAATAATTTTTGGTTCCAAATTTTTATAAATTTTACTGGTAGTCCACTGTATGAAGATTTTTGGGTATTTTATATATATATATATATATACATACATTGTTTTAATGACCCTACAAGTTTGAATAAACCATCAAAATATGAGGAAAATATTTTATATATTTAAAAAATGTTAAATGTGAGTGAAGAACAAAACACTAGACTTAGTTATATTTATCTGACAGAATTATTTGGCAAAAAAGGCAAACTACAGCCAGAGGTTTAATTTTACTATTAAAGAAAATGCATAGAAAAACAAAAAGCTGACAGGAAAAAGCAAACATTGACTACAACATAATTATCATTAGTGTTTCATCTCATTGGTTGGCGGCACAATTTGTCATGTTTCATGACGTTGTCATCACAAATAAAACTATCGACTCCAAGCACAACTGTGCAATAAGCTGACAAAATCTTCATCACATTCTGAATAATGTTTGAATAAAGAGTGAAGATGTCAATTTTCCTCGGTCAGACATCACCTACTGTACGAAACGAGGTTTAGAGTCCAGACGAGTCAACATGAACCTTCTACTTCACTAAACGTTTCTTCACAATATCATAACTCACTCACTCAGTCACTCAGGGTTAGGGTTAGCGTCTCTCTCTGTCCGTCAGCACCTGTGGGGTCATGTGTTGTGTGTACATTCGCTGTTTCAGGGAGATTCGGCGCACACCGAGGAGCCTGCGGCGTGTGAGACCATGACGCTGGAGCAGAAGACCTGCAGCATCAGCGGCGCCAGCGGAAAACTGAGCGTCTGGATGCAGTGGATGCTGCCGAAACTCACGCTGCAGCTCTTCTCCTGCGACAGCGCGTCCAGAAACAACGGTACTGACCACACACACACACACACACACACACACACACACACGGCCTGTTTCCAGCTGGATAGCTCTTAAACTAGCAGATCTTACTTTAGTGAGGTCTAATATAGTCAGAGGAGCCGTTTCAAATGTGACGCTTGTGTTCGCGAGACTCATTCTCATTTCACACTCTACCTTCATGTTTCCTCTGTAATTTGTGTTTGAATCACTTGTTTTGCTGCTCTTTCTGTCCCAGAACACGTGACCACACGTTTGCGTTCAGTGATGCGATCACAGTGTTTTAGTGCCTGTTTGCACCAGTGATCAGATCACGTGACTCTCCTCATCCTCGTCACTGCATCAGTCAGTTCTGTTCTCGTCTGATGTGTCAGATCAGTAATCTCATAAACCCATGTGACCCGTCACGGCTCCAGCGGACACATGCCGTTGATATTTCGGGCAGAAGAGAGCAGCTGCGGAAGGAAAGCGAGCGCAGAGGTTCAGCTGCGAGGAGATCTGAGCGTGTGCGGAAGAGATTCGACCCTGAGGGACGCTCCGAGCTCTCGCGCCTCCGCCGCTCCTGTTGTTGGTTGTAATTTTTCTCGGGGCTGTTTGGTGCTGAATGGACACGTCGCCCCTCCGAACAGGAAACAGGAAGCGGCTCTGAGCTGGTGGGCCGCGGGATCACAGCTGCACGGACAGCAGAACAAGCGGAGATTGACAGAGAACTGACACGATCCTCCGGTCGCGCACACACAGAACGAGCGGCCCGCTGACCTCTGACCTCTGACCTGCTGCTGAGGCAGAATGAGTGTCTGCTGCTCCACATCTGCAGCTGCTTCATTACTGCGTCCAGAGAAGATCTGACCCTTATTCAACATCAGTTTTCCGTTCTTTGACTTTCACTCTAGAGGATTCAGAGATTATGTGCGAGAGTTATCGCACCACTTTCAGTCAGATTCTCGGTTGAACTGTTGGTCAGCAGACGGATTGAGATCTGGGGAATTTGGAGGCCAGGAAACACCTTGAACTCTTCATCATGTTCCTCAAACCATTCCTCAGTGTGTGAGTTGTGGCAGGTGCGTTATCCTTCGTGAATCGATGAATCGATGGTTTGTTCCTCCTCGGACACTGTTGGTAAATTCTCATCACTGCTGACCGGGAGCCGTTCAGAGATTCTCTGACCCGTCGTCTTGCTGTACCAGATCTTTATTCCTGCCCATTTCTCCTCCTTCAACACCATAATGACGAGAACTGATAGTTTACTGTCTAATCTACACAGACATTAATATGTGGCATTGTTAGGAGATGATCATGATATTCACTTCACCTGTGGTGTGTGTGTGTGTGTGTGTGTGTGTCTGTGTGTGTGTGTGTTTCAGAGCTGTGTGTGATGGCAGAGATGGAGGACATGAGCGCATCTGTAGACGTTCAGGACGTTTATACAAAGGTGAAGTGTAAAGTGGGAAGCTTCCACATAGATCACTACAGAAGCAGGTGAGCAGGACACGCACACCCGCACACACACACACACACACACACACACACACACCACACACACACACAGGTTTGTTTTGCTATCTCAGTGAGGTCTCTCCATAGGCGTAATGGTTTTTATACTCTACTCTACCTCTACTCCTAACTCTACCCATCACAGGAAACATTCTGCATTTTTACATTTTTAATAAAACATTATTTAGTGTGTTTTTAAAGCTATTTTAAATATGAAATGTCCTCATATTTCATGTTTGCATCGTAATACCAGTGTAATACCCTTGTCATTATACACATTTGTGTCCTCATAAATCATGAAAACACACACACACACACACACATCTGTGGTTGATGACGATGTGTTTGGGAGCAGAGAGAAGTGTGTAGATCAGCGAGTCGTCGGTACAGTGGCGGGCGGCGGTGTCTCTTCACCCAGAGCTTGTGTGTGTTGTAGGCCTGCTGAGCGCTGGCTCTATGACGGAGTGATCCTGCAGTGCAAGGAGACGCCTGCGGTGAGACCTGCAGTGCCGCAGCTTCAGTCTGACGCTCACACACACACACACACACACACTGCTGCTCTCTGTCCAACATCAGAACCGGATCACACTCGCTTCCGAAGTCTAGCGAGACAGATCCAAAAACATGCAGCCTTCCCATGATGCACTGCTGGTTTCAGTTAACATGCTCGCTAATAGGGCGGGGAATTGATACGTATTTCACAATTCGATTTGATTCCAGTTCAGCTATTGATTGTTTCTTATGTCCATTTTCTTAAGGAAAATAATCTCTCAACCGATGCTGTAAACTATAAACTTGTCAGTACATTAATATTAATATTAAAGGAGACTATAACGCCCCTTTCTCAAGATGTAATATCAGTCTCTGGTGTCTCCAGAATGTGTGTGAAGTTTCAGCTCAAAATCCCCCACAGATCATTTATTATAGCTTGTCAAATTTGCCCCTATTTGGGTGTGAGCAAAAACACGCCATTTTTGTGTGTGTCCCTTTAAATGCAAATGAGCTGCTGCTCCCGCCCCCTTTCCAGAAGAGGGCGGAGCTTTAACAGCTCAACAACAACAAAGCTGGAGAATCTCACGCAGCCAAAATGAGGATTGTCAGTAACGGTGTTCAGCCTTACATTGTTCAAACCGGAGTCGACACTGATGGAGAGACTCAGGAAGAAGTTACAACTTTTAGACGTTTCTGAATGGTTAGTGGATAAATTGATGTAGTTGCTGTGGAGTTGATTCAACTCATCCACTAGCATGTGCCGTCATGTTCATCTTTTGTGTTGAATTGACCCTCGTTTGTGAAGCAGTCCGGCGTAAAATGACGGCATGTCAACAACACTCTACTACAACAACTCTTCCTCTTCTCTAAAGCAGCCCAACATGGCCCCGCCCCCTTTGTTGTGTGTTCTCGGGGCGGGGTTTATGTACATTTAGGGTTAGTGATGTCACTGTATTTCAGAGCCGTGAGAGCTGCCATCATTATATTGTTCCTGATGTTGGACAGAGTGTGTGTGTGTGTGTGTGTTTGTGTGTGTGAGAGTGAGTGTGTTCTCTTGTGTTCAGTCCTGTGGTGATTTCTCTTCTCTCTGCTCCCAGAATCCTTTTTCACCAGCTTCCAATCAAACAGCCAGCCAATCAGAGCTCTGAACTGACCTTTGGCCTGTGTTTCTGTGTTGTGTTCCTCTGGTGTGTGTGCAGTGCTGAAGAGAGCCCACCGCGTGCCGGTCCGTGTGGTGGGGTCGTCCTCTCTTGCACTGAAAAGCTGAACAGACGCACGGTTCTGCTGCGGCCGCTCAGCAAGCAGGAGCCTTACAGCCATTTCAGCTTCTGCCCACCTGTAAGAGCCGCTGCCTCTGATTCACACACACGCCCGCTTCTAGACGCCTTTCTTCTGCAGCGGCGCCAGCAACACTCCTATTAGCCACTAGGGTGTAAATTCTGCCATCAGTTACTCTCCCTCATGTCGTTTCAAACCCATAAGACTTTAATTCATCTTCAGATGAGGATATTTCTAATGAAATCGGAGAGATTTCTGTCCCTTTATTGAAAGTCTGTTCACCCAAAACTCTGAGGCTTCAAAATGTTCAATAAGAGATGGTAAAATATGAATGCAGCACTCTAATCAAAGTCTTCTGAAGAGACACGATCGCTTTATACGATCAACAGATTTAATTTAGGCTTTTATTCACATCAGCGAACATAAACAGAAGCTTGATGCGCGAGAACAAACCTCGCTGGTTCTTGAGATTCCGTTTACCACATTTGAGTCATTGATCAATCCGAACTTTTAAAGGGATAGTTCACCCAAAAATGAAAACGATCACATGATTTACTCGCCCTAGTGTTGCTGGCAGCGGTGCAGTCGTGTCTCTCTCTGATCACAAGCGTTTTTGATTATGCACTGATGTCGCGTCAGTCTCGGCTCACGCTGTTTTCATGCTGCTTTGAGTTTGTGTGATTGTAGCTGTTGAGTGTCGATCGCTCGAGCCTTAACCGCGACTCACCTCTGACCTCTCTGGTGGTCCGACAGACGGCGGTGAAGGCTCTGGAGGTCTCGCACCAGCAGCATGGCTTCCTGTCGGTGACCTACACGCAGGCCGTGACCCGGAACGTCCGGCACAAGCTGACGGCGCGTCAGGAGCGCGTGCCGCCGTCCCAGAGAGGCTGTGCGAGGACGGGACGGACGGCTCGCCGCAGTACCTGCACGAGATCCTGCTCACGGCGCAACCCTTCGACCTCGTGCTCTCCTGCCCCCTGCTGGTGACGGTGGCGCGCGTCTTCCACGTGTCCCCTCCGCCGAACCTGCGCCCCCCGATCAGAGAGCGCGTGTCCGCTGGACAGCCGATGAGAGGACGCTCGCTGTCGTCCAGCAGCCTGCCGCTCATCTACGTCAACAGCAGCGTGATCCGTGTGTTCTGCCCTCTGGAGGACACGCACAGCAGCACACGTGAGCAGAGTCGCCCTCAGTCACACGCTCGCACACTGATGATGATGATGATGATGATGAGGATGATAATGATGTGTGTTTGTGTTCAGATTCGCAGATGAAGCACAGGAAAGAAGACACGGTTGTGTTGAAGATCGGATCTGTGAGCGTCGCTCCTCAGGCTGATAATCCACTGCCGCGCGCCGTACTGCGCAAAGACATCTACCAGTGAGTCTCCCTGTCTGTCTGTCTGTCTGTATTTTGTCTGTATTTTTGTCTGTCTGTCTGTCTGTCTGTATTTTTGTCTGACCGTCTGTATTTTTGTCTGACCGTCTGTCTGTATTTTTGTCTGTGTGTCTGTCTGTCTGTATTTTTGTCTGACCGTCTGTCTGTATTTTTGTCTGACCGTCTGTCTGTATTTTTGTCTGTCTGTCTGTATTTTGTCTGACCGTCTGTCTGTCTGTATTTTTGTCTGACCGTCTGTCTGTCTGTCTGTATTTTTGTCTGACCGTCTGTATTTTTGTCTGACCGTCTGTCTGTCTGTCTGTATTTTTGTCTGACGTCTGTCTGTTGTCTGTATTTTTCTGTGTCTGTCTGTCTGTCTGTATTTTTGTCTGTCTGTCTGTCTGTCTGTCTGTATTTTTGTCTGACCGTCTGTCTGTCTGTCTGTGTCTGTTCTGTATTTTTGTCTGACCGTCTGTCTGTATTTTTGTCTGACCGTCTGTCTGTATTTTTGTCTGTATTTTTGTCTGTGTCTGTCTGTATTTTTGTCTGTCTGTCTTGTGTTTTTCAACTGGTGTTCATGGAACAATTCATTGAAATCTGGTGAAGTTGTGCTGAGACTGATGTCACACGTGTGTGTGTGTGTGTGTGTGTGTGAGAATAGTTGTGGTCTCTCTGATGCTATTCTGAGACGCTCCCAACTGTGAGAATCACAACCACAACACTTACATTCACACTTTTTCACACTTTTACACACACACACCACACACACACCACACACACACACACACACACACACACACATCTCTTGTGTTTTTCAGCCTGTTGCTGTCACAATTATTGTTTCTTTGATTCAGAGGAACAAATGGCTGAAAATGCAAGAAAACTACGAGAAAAAGAAAAGCTGCATTAACAGGCCTAATGATCTCTTGAATTCAAGATTATTCTTTCAAGAGGAAATCATTTCTAATGGAAGAGCATAAGACAGCGTCTGCTATAATATTTCTCAGCTGGGTGGATGTTGGAACGAGTGGGTTGGTTATGGTTAGCTAAGGGTAGGGTTAAAGGATTAGTTCACTCCAGAATTAAAATACTCCCTCCATGTCATCCAAGATGTTCATGTCTTTCTTTCTTCAGTGGAAAAGAAATGAAGGAAAACATTCCAGGATTTTTCTCCATATAGTGGACTTCACTGGGGTTCAACGGGTTGAAGGTCCAAATGTCAGTTTCAGTGCAGCTTCAAAGAGCTCTACATGATCCCAGACGAGGAATAAGAGTCTGATCTAGAGAAACCATCAGACATTTTCTAAAACAAATAAACATTATATACTTTTTAACCACAAATGCTCGTCTTGCACTGCTCTGTGATGCTCCACGCATGACGTAATCATGTTGGAAAGGTCACGCGTGACGTAGGAGGAAGGGTCTTATCTAGAGAAACCAGTTTGCTGTTTGCAAAAATTATGGTGTTATGTTTGTACCAAAAATGTGTTGACTGCTTTTTATAATGAATTTGTCTATGTCTACTCTTATTGCTGTTATTTCCTTCGTGTCGTCCTCCCTGTTGTACGTCATTATTGAACAAATCTAAACGTTCAGTTTGTTTATCTGGATATCAGTAAAACAGGCGACACTTTCTTTGGCACAAATGATCAGTTTACCGTCTAACTGTTCAGATCAGTGAGTTGAGTCTGTTGTGAGTGTTTGGGTCGGTCTGCTGGAGTCCATCTGTGTTTTACTGCACTTCATTACAGTGTCAGATCACTGACATCAACATGATTCACGCTGGAGGTCAAAGTTCAACCTCTACCTCAGTGTTCCAGTAAGATAGTGATCTGCTCCTCCCTGACTGTCTCTCTCTCTGCCCGTCTCTCTCTCTCTCTCTGTTGAGCACATGGCTGGTGTCGTCGTGTGTTTACAGGCTGTTTGTGACATATAAACTAGGCGGGAGATAAATGACCGGAGCAATTAAGATGTTGAAATGCGAGTTCAAACACGGTGAGTTTGTCGTTCCCACAGCTCGCTCACAGGGAGCCCGTCCTGCTGTCGACACGCGGCGAGTTACGGCTCTCCGGAGGGCAGAGGAGGCTCTGCGGCGATGATGATGATGATGATGATGATGATGATGTGTGTATGAGGATATTAAACTCTTATCAGTCTAATGGAGAACAGGCGTGCGTTTGGCCTGCAGGAAGGGCTGAATGTCACACCCGAACACGGCCGGCGTGAGTGTGAGAACATGTTCACGGCTCGCCATCACCCTCATCAGCAGCCTTTCATTTCCACCCGCGTCCTCCTGAGCGGCTAGCGCCTCTCTCTCTCCGCTGCTGCTCTCGCCACTAATTACAGTCATTTGAGCTTAAATTAAATGCAATTGAATTTGACTGTGGCAGTAAATCTCGGCTGTGCTGTTACCCAGAATCCTCAGAGCACAGGGCCGTTTAGAGGCGACCGCAGCCAGCGTGAGTCATGATGTCATCGGACGTGTCGTGAATCAGGTGGTGTGAGAATCTCCTCCGGAGCTCGAGAGACAAACACACACAGACGGTCACATGAGAAGCCAAAGCTCAGCCGAAAATCTTCATTTACTCGTCCTCATGTCGTTCGATCTTCTGCGAAACACAAAAGAAGATATTTTGATCATGAAGGTCAGTGGGGTCCAGTGTTGTTTGATTCCCAGCATTCTTCAGAATGTCAGAAGAAAGTCATACAGGCTTGAACGACACGAGGGAGAGTAAATGATGACAGAGTGATGATTTCTTGATGAAGTTTCACTTTAAGTTACATTACAGCTCACTCTATACACACACACATGAAGCAGACGCGTCCAGATATGTGTGTGTGTGTGTGTGTGTGTTTGTCGTGTGTCGCTTACGCTCCTGTGATGCTGTGAATGTGATTGATCGCTGTCGCCATAGAAACGTCTGAGTGATCAGTGTTGATCGGAGTCTCAGGGAAGATGTTTATGAACGCTGGTGAGAAACATCAGATCTCCTCGAGCTCTCGGCACATCTGGAGGCGTTTAGGAGCGCAGGCCGTGTTTAAAGCAGCAGCGCAGCGGGCCAGTGCAAATAAACACATCACATCACATCACTGCTGATGTCACACACACACACACACACTGTGTGTCTGATGAAAGATACGACAGTAATGTGTGTAAGAGTGTGTGTGTCTGTCCCTCAGCTACTATATTACACAGATCAGTGTGTGTGTGTGTTACTGTCCTTAAAGGGATAGTTCACCCAAAAATGAAAATTATCCCATGATTTGCTCCTTATTTTAGTTTATAAAGTTTTAAATATGGATATTTTTCTAACAAAATCCCATCACTTCACTTCAGAAGGTCTTTATTAACCCCCTGGAGTTTTTCATGACGGATGGATGCATTTTTTGGGCTTCAAAATCGCACCCCCCAAAATCTTTGGAAGAGTCAGGATATTATTTAATATATCTCCAATGGACTATATGCACGGTTACTTACTGGTTGTGGTTAAGCCAGCTCGGGCATTTCCGGTGAGCTGTTCATTCTGTACTCGCTGTACATCGACACAAAACCATCAATGGTTGACTTTATAATGTTGTGTTCATATTTTAATGCAGTTATCACATTTACCTAATTTGCCAATTAATCAGTTTTATTGATTGCAATAAAGACGAAGCTACTGGGACCGTTTAAAAACTCAGTGTCTGTAATTAGACACACACTTCAGCACTTCAAATGATATTTTTAATGTGATGACCACAAACATTACTTGTTCATTCTTCTGAGATTGTCCCCATTGTAAAACCGAACATTTAAAATGTAGGAAATTCAACATTTGATAGAAAACACTTATTTAAAAATAAAAAGACAATAATTACCACTTTAACCAGCAGGTGGCGGCAAAGTAGCATTTATTTGCGCATATATCAGCCATTTCCTCTAATCGTTTTTCACTTTGTTTTTGACTAAATATTAAACAATATAAAATAACTAGGTTTAAAAATACATTTCGTCAATGTGAAGTATGAAGTACTCACAAAATCTCATGAAAAACAATAACTTTTCTTGTGAATGAACACAGAAAGCGAACGCCGCTCTCTCTTTATAATCACAGCAGCTGTCAATCAATGATTTCAGCACACTTGTGAAAACACACATTTTATTCAATTAATCTAACTAAAGTGCACAATAAATATTTCATTTTTGAAGCTTTTTTTCACATAAAAGTATGAAAACTGATGGTCGAATTGAATTTAGCCGAGGAGGAACACTGAGGAACGTCTTTATTTATGTATTTTTTTTTATGCCGTCTTACGTTTGAATAACTAAATTAATGTTATGCCTGACTATTTAAGTATATATTCTGATGATAAACTAAGTATTACACTACTGATGCTCAACACACCAGCACATGACTCTCACCGGAAGTTCTCCAGCTGGATTATATTAATGTGGAAGTTCTAAAGAACGCTCATATAGTCCATTGTGTTCGTCTGAAAGAAGATAGTCATATACACCTAGGATGGCTTGAGGAGGAGTAAATCATGGGATAATTTTCATTTTTTGGGTGAATTATCCTGTTAATCACACCTCAACTCTCTCTCTCTCTCTCAGGCGGGCGTTGAATCTGGGCGTGCTGCGTGACCCGGGGTCAGAGGTCGAAGACCGTCAGTATCAGATTGACCTCCAGTGCATCAACATGGGCACGGCTCACTGGGACGACCTGCGGCCGGAGCGCGAGGGATCGACGGCCGGCTCTCCTGCAGACGCTGAGCGCAGTTCCCAGAATCCCGCGCTGGAGTGGAACATGGCCAGCAGGTGAGCGACGATCACAGAACTCTGGGTAATTACTGACGGCGACGAGATTCATTCACACTGATTCATTCATAGAGATGAAGTGAGACGAGGGCGGGGCAACCTGTCACTCACATGAGATCCACCAATAGCAAACCACAACCATCCAATCAAAATCAAGCCCCGCCCTACATTTGTTCTTGTTTGCGAAGCGTTTCACTCTGATATACGACACAATAGAGGAGAAAATACCAGCTCAACTTCCCTTTCATGACAAGTTTAAAGACTGTCTGAAAATAAAAGCTTGATTGTTTAATGTTTGAGATTTAAGAAATTAACATATAAATATTAGTTTTGTCATTTACAGTTGTACTATAAATAATAATTATTATTATTAAATACTTATTATTCAGTTAAATTATAAAATTATTTATTTTACAGTAAAACAGTATTATTACAATAGTAATATATTTCTTATTTTGTTAAAAAAATAATGATAATCATTACAATAAAAAATAATATTTTTATAATATTTTTATAGTTATATATAACATATTATGATTTTAATTAGATTTTTTTCCCCAATCCTGCAGTCCTACAAACAAGCACAGCAAATCTGGAGCTCACAATTAAATAAATCACAGTTTTTCCCAAATCATTCTGCCCTGATTTCTCATCCAGTGGGATTTGAGAGCAGAATGATGAATCTAGGGGAAGCTTGTGTGACGTTAGCAAGTGTCTCTCTATGGTCCTGTACTGAGACTGAGTGTTTGAACACTGTATGTGCAGCCCAAAGATCACATGATCCCCTCACATGAACCGTCTGCTAGTACGGGTGGTTTTCAGTGCAGGTCATGTGATCTCTCTGGCACCTGTTCAGGTAACAGGATCCGCTCCCAGCTCTTCATCGGAAACGCTCCAATCGTGTGCCGGCAGTAATCCCAGAGTTCCCTGCGTCTAATCCACTGGCCACCATAAATATTAGAGGCTTCGCTGTTTGATTGTTTTAATAGTAGCAGATGTGGCACCTTATAAAGCGCCGCGTGTTTGTTTTACTGCCCACAAGTGTTCTCAGAGATCCGATCGGAGTTCATGTGTGGGAGCGGGAGCGTGGGAGCCGCGAGTGTGTGTGTGTGTTCTCTGAAAAGTGTGCGTGTGTGTGTGTAAACACCGTTAATGTTGTTATTCATGTTTTGAGTTTGTAACACATCCTCCTTTGTGTTTGTTTATGAGACGTTTTTGAAGGTTTGATGATACTGTGAGACACACTGATTCACTGAGTGTGTGTGTGTGTGTGTGTGTGTGTGTGTGTGTGTGCAGTATCCGCCGGCAGCAGGAGAAGAGAGTGATCCTGTCGCCGATCATCACGGATTTCTCTGTGCGGATCACGGCAGCTCCAGCTGTAATTTACCGGAAGCCTCTCTCACCGGATCATGGCCCAGCAGAGGTACGTGTGTGTGTGTGTGTGTGTGTGTGTGTGTGTGATGATTCAGTGATGCACAAACACACACAGCACTCTGTCCTCCATCAGATGGAAGTGTGTGTGTGTCCAGGAAGCTGCAGGAGTGTTTTGGGAATGTTTGAGCTGCTGCTCAAGCGAAACAAACAGTTTTTCGGTTTTTGCACAGTAATGTTTTGGCCGTGTGTTTATTTGCTTCAGTGAAGGTTTCTATATTTATACCTTAAATACTGAAAATCTCTAAACAAACAGACACTGAGTTCACTTTACACAAACCTGGAAAGAAAAGCTGACGTGGGCGTCAGGACAGTGATTCAGTGTCTGCAGCTTTAGATGTCAGTGAAGCAGCTTCGTGTTTGTCGTCAGATGCTTGTTTAAAGTGGATCTATAACGCTCCTTTCACAAGATGTAATATCAGTCTCTTGTGCCTGTGAAGTTTCAGCTCAAAATACCCCACAGATCATTTATTATAGCTTGTTTTAAATGCCCATTTTGAGTGGAAGGAAAAACATGCTGTTTTCGTGCATGTACCTTTAAATGCAAATGAGCTGCTGCTCCCCGCCCCCTTTCCAGAAGGAGGCGGAGCCTTACAGCTCGTGCCTCGGATACTCTGCCAAAAACTAAAACATCTGTTTGGTTTTGATTATCATCTCTATTGCGGTCACATTCACATGACATTGCAGTTCTTCATCATCATGAAAGTTAATTATCTGCTTAAAATTTATAGCCGTATCAGCCTAACTCCTGATGTGTGTTTCTCTGAGCGCACAGAGAGCTGGCTGTCAGACGGCGCGTCACATGACTATTAAACTCGGTTCTCTTCCATGTCTTATTGTGCTTAAACTGTCAAATACACACAGAGTTCACAGAAACACAGTCGGGTATGTATGTAAACATAAACAGCAGGGAAATAAATCACATGTTTATATTAGATCTGTTTTAAAGTGACAGCAGAGTAATATACAGTTCCTCCTGCTGTTAATATCAACCAAACAACAAAAGAAAAACAGAAAATCACTCACTGCTTTTGACTGAAAATCTTTAGTAGCTTTAATAAGAATATATTATTTCTCTGGCGAGAAGATAAACGCGTGTACGGCTCACTCGGGGGAGGAGCTAAGCTAATAGGGCAGATTCTGTCATCAGTTGTGGGCGGAGCTTGTGCATTGTGACATCACATTACGGCTTGTTCTCAGACACTGCTTATGATTTATGGGTATTAAAACAGGAGTAGGTGGATTTTTCTCATTATAGGGTGGTTGTGTACACACACTGCCGACACACATTTATGTCCAAACACCCTGTAAAAGTGAATTTTGCGTAAATAGGTGCCCTTTAATTCATGCAATAACATCTTCATGTTTAGTGATATGGTTAGTGTTAGCAGATTTAATATTAATTTAAAGAGTTAGTTCACCCAAAAATGAAATTACTCTCCCTCATGTTGTTCCACACCCGTAATTCATCTTCAGAACACAAATTAAGATATTTTGATGAAATCCGAGAGTTTTTTCATCTCCCAAAAGCAGTGAAATTACCACTTTCAAGGTCCAGAAAGGTACCAAAGACATCGTTAAAATAGTCATGTGACTGCAGCGGTTCAACCTTAATGTTATGAAGAGATGAGAATACTTTCTGTGTGCAAAAACAAAACAAAAATAACGACTTTATTCAACAGTTTCTTCTCTTCAGTCTCCTACGATGTCGGCGCAGTTCAGCGCTTCCGTGTCTTGTGTCAGAACGCAGACTCATCATTGGCCGGCTCCTGCGTCAGCATCACACGCATGCGTCGTGCTGATCATGTGATCAGAGCCGGCCAATACTGAGCCGGCATTCGGACGTAAACACAGACTGAACTGCGTCCATCATGCTCTCTGTCAGTGTCGTGTATTTGATGATCGTCTCTCTGTCTGCAGGAAGTGGTGGTGTGCGGCCACAGTCTGGAGATGAACGTCACGTCCAGTCTGGATCTGTTTCTGAGCGTGACTCAGGTGCAGTTACTGCAGCAGCTCCTGCAGGCCAACGTGGGGCTGACGACCGACGACCAAACCACTGCAGACGTACGGAAACACACACACACACACACACACACACAGGTCTGGTCAGGTGTCTCTATCTCTCTCAGGTCTTTCTGTCTGTCTGAATGTCTTCAGGGTGCTGATGTATGTCTGGTCTCTGCTCTTCCCATCATGCTCTAGTGTTTACAGAGGGGAGGGGCTCGGCGCCTCAATAAAAGCCTCTCGCACACACTCTAATGGAACGGCATGTAAAAATATTTACGGCAGCGGCGTGTGTGAGGATGGAGGAGAGCGTGTCTGTCTGACGTGCAGAAGAGCGTCTGATGGCGAGTGCCGCTGACATGCTAGCGCTCAAACGCTGAGTAAACAGCACACGCTCGTCACATAAACACACACACTGAACGCTGATGGAGCGACACACACACACACCGGTGGAGCGCCTGGGAAACGCGCGCCGTCTCGTTTCTCGTGTCGTCTCGTGTGTCTCGGGGCGGCCGCGGGTTTGTGTGGAGGTGAGACGCATCTGGATCTGATTGTGGGAGTGATGTTGGGCTGAATCATCTCTGCCTCCCTACAGATCCAGAGCGTCACTACCCAGAGTTCACCTGGGTTCAGGACATGATGTTTAACAGCCTTGTGTGTGTGTGTGTGAAGTGTTTAACTCACGCCAGAGCGCCCTCCAGTGGCCACACGTGAAGGAGCAACAGTGTGAAGAGAGTTAGTTGAATAAAAACACATCTGATTTAGTGACAGGAAGACGACAAACGTCTGATGGAGGTGGAAGTCCCCTCGCTCAGTCGAGCTGGAGTGTGTTTCTGAGTCATGTGATGATGAAACTCTCCCGCCTTCCAGTTGTTTTGATTGCGAAGCGGAGAGATTCCCTGAGGGACGGTGACCCGCATCGGTTCTCTCCACAGGCGGGTCGCTGGAGGTCGTGGAGCTGCTGAAGCTCAGACTGGCGTTCTTCAGGGTTGACCTGTGAACCCCGCTGTACGAGACCTCTCGCTTACACGCGCCGGGAAGGTCACGTGTGTTTTCTTTCTTTCGCCTGCGTTTGGCTGCTAAACATCTGCGAAGAAGGAGTTTCGCTGCGGCTGATCTCAAATATTTGTTCGCTCTCAGGGTTGGTGTTTTTAGCCTTCCAGTCTGTGTTATGAAACCCAATCGGTCTTTTTTCTCTCGGCGCTCGCTGACCCCTCGTACCAGAATCAACTGATAATTGACAGCCAGTCAAAACAGTTCACCTTTCCCCGTTCAGCGCTGCGCCCGAATCCAGCGGCGTGGCACATTCCCCAATTCACCTCCGAAACCTGATCTATTTGAGATCAGTAGCAGCTGAGGCGTTCGCTCATAACGCTTTGTCAGAATTGGCGTGAAACCCCAGATAAAATCATCAGGCGCAGAATTATATTCAGCAGAAACAAACAGGGGCTGTGAGTCGGGCCGGCTGACCCGCGGCTCTGGTTTCAGCTCAGGTGCCCGAGGGCGAACGGGGTCACGGTTCGAGAAGGGTAACGCGTGTTAACTCGAGCCCGGCTGAGGAGAGAAAACATGTCTTCCACCTGTGTAAGCAAGATCGCACGATTAAAATAACAGGTGAGACGGGCGAGTTCTGCTGCGTACGGGCGTGTTCGGGGTCTCGACCTGATGAAGTTCACTGTAGTTGTTGAGCTCGTCAGGAACGTCCTACATGTTTGATTATTAAACAGTTTGGCTAATTTGACGATGCTTTCAGCTACCAATAAGGGTACTATACTTTATGTATTTTTTATATTTATTTTATTTCTTTTATATCTATTTTTTATATTATGTATTTTAAAATTTGTAATGATTTTTATTTTTTTTTTGTAATTGTATATTTTTTATTACTCAATTTTATTATTTTTAATTTTCCTTTTTAATTTTTTACATTTTTATTACTTAATTTCATCTTATTTTTTTTTTTTTTTTTTTTTAATTTCTTTTCATATTGTATTTTTAAAATTTGTAATTATTTTTATTTTATTCTTTTGCATTTTAACATTTATTTGGGAATTTGATGATGCTTTCAGCTACCAAAAAGAGTACTTACTTTATGTATTTTTTATATTTATTTTATTCTGTTTTATAGCTATTTTATTTTCTTATATCTATTTTTTATTACTTTATTTCATTTTATTATTTTATTTTATTTTTTATTGTAGTTTTAAAATTTGTAAGTTATTATTTTATTTTATGGCTTTTTTTTTTTTTACATTTTTCTTTATTTTATTAATTTTTTATTTTATTTTTTATTGTATCTTTAAAATTTGCAATTATTTTTTTATTTTATTTACTTATTTGTATTTTTAATTTTTTATTTATTTTATTTTATTTTTGTTCTATTTTTTTTTTTGTATTTTTTATTTTTTAAATATTTTTTTTACTTATTCTATTTTATTTATTTTTTATTTTTTTAAGATTTATTTTTGG
Source organism: Culter alburnus (assembly GCA_028476615.1). NCBI lineage: Eukaryota > Metazoa > Chordata > Actinopteri > Cypriniformes > Xenocyprididae > Culter > Culter alburnus. The sequence goes on from JAOTNS010003491.1 coordinate 45,395, forward strand.
CGTTTTTGCCTTTATTATGATAGGGCAGTGATTAGACAGGAAGCGAATTGGGAGAGAGAGGGGGGCGGGATCGAGCCGTGACTTGAACTCGGGTCGCCCGAAGCGCATTGCTGCTACATGTCGGCGCTACCCATGATGCCATCAGCGCCGACATTTATTGTATATTTTTAAACTTGTATTATTTTTATTTTATTTTAACGCTGAGCTCATGTCATCTATTCCCAGTAAATGAACTGGTAAATGTTCACCTGAGGAAAAGATTATCTGGCAAATGCATGAATGTAAATGTAAAGTGAATAATGTGTAGTTTTCATTAACTTTCCCTTTATCTCTGTTAATTTTAGTTTAGTTGTCTTTTTTCTCCTGAGTTTTCTAGTGAGGTTATTTAGTTTTTTAGTTTTAGTGTTTTAGGGCTGGCATGATTTCATACCAAGTCATAAAAATGTATTTTAGTTTATTTTCTTTTAATTTTTTATTTCAGCTGTCAGAAATGTTTACATCCATCCACAGAACCGGCTCAGTTCTGGTGGTGCTGATGGGAATGTGATTCATTGCTAGCGCTGGGTTTTGCTCTGTGGTGTAAGTCACGTTTCGAGCGAGCTGCGGCTCTGATGGGGATAAAATGAAATCGTCCGGTCGGTCTCGCTGTAAACATGGTGGCTGCCAGCGGCTGTACGCCTCAGCGGACGGCGAATAACTCAAGCGTTCGGCTGCGGTCGCAGAGTTTCTGAGCGCTGTGGTCTCACAGAGACACCTGGAGCCCGTCTCACCTCTCGCTCACCCTGGGGTTCCTCGCGTTGCTGTTTCTCCTCGGCGTAACCAAAGCAAAGCGTCACTGGGGCCAGAGAGTGACTTCATGACCTCATGGAGACGCGTGTTTGAAGTTGAGCTCACCGAGGGACACTGCGTTCTGAAGTCACCTCGATGTTTGCTGCAGTGCGCTGGTAAACTTCCTGCACCGCTGATGGTTATCATGAGCTCAGGTTGGTCAGGTTTCCTGAACGCTCCGTTTTGCTCCTCTTACAGGAGTGAACAAGTCATTTAGTCCCAGTGTGACGGTTCAGATGTTCAGCAGAATGTTCTCGCTGCTCTTTCCATACAGAGAAATCAGATCCAGTGTAGAGTCATGTGTGTTGAGCTGATTTGTTCTGTCAGAGTGTGTGAGCGGCTCTCACCTGCTGCTGACCCCTGACCTCTGACCTCTGGAGAGCACCGTGTGGAAGGGTTGTTCGCTCTCACTCTTGGTTTTAGTCATTGGCCGCTACATTCCAGGGTGAATGCAGTGCAGCTCATTGAACATGAATGCTGGGTAAATGATGTCGGATTCCCAGTGTTTTTGCCAGCAGAACCGGCAACAGTGACTCATCGGCCTCGCTGCAGGTCTGTTTGTTGAATCTGCACGACAGAACCGAGCAGTTTTTCTTTACTCTCCGGACGGACCGCAGCGTCCCTGATGTGTGTTTGCTCCTGCAGTGTGAGTTATGCTGCAGAATTAACCCGCTGAGATCCATCGCTCTCTTCCGTCACTGTGGCGGCCCGTTGTTCAGCAGGTCGCGACCCGCCCGGGTCTTTCCTGTGGTCGGGCTGCCGTCACGAGTTTGGGGTCTCTGGGCTTTGATGCGCACGCGGCCGTCACGTCTCTGAGCGAATGCGACTTCACAGGAAGCGTTCCACCCTGCAGACTGAGGCCGCGGCACTCGCTTTTAAGCGCTTTTGTTTTCTTCAAAGGGAGTCTCAGATTTGAGGAGAACATTCTCTGGCGCTGAGCTCTGAACACATGAGGTTTCTCATGAGATGGAACAGAGCGTCAGTGCAGCTTCTGAACTGAATCTGACCCTCCATCAGCCGTGTGTGTGTGTGTGTGTGTGTGTGTGTGTGTGTGACTGTCACTGAACGCGTCACATTAACATGCCATACCACCAGTGAAGCCCCGCCCTCTGCAGAGCCTCAGATATTTTCAGCTTGTTTGTTATTTCTTAATTGTTGGTCTGTTTGCTTATGAATACTGTGGCCAGTTGCATAAACTGCTTAGACTAGTCTTACAAGTTAAGGGTCATTCACACAGAACGTTAAAAACACGAGACGCAGGTCAGTGAAACGAAAAAGAGCAAAAAATATGCTTTTTTTAAAAGTTGAACTTGAGCGCTGTGTCATGCATGAGATGCTGCACAAGAAGCAAGACCTCAAACACATTCTAGAGTGTGTTTATGTAGAAAAACAATGGAAAAATAGCACAATGAAATGGAAAAACATGTTCTGTGGGAATGGCCCCATAGCCATCTACATTTTTTCTTTAGGACTGGTCATAATTTTTTATGTCAGTTACAGGAAAAGTAGATTGGTCTAATTTGAATCTGAAAAGTAAGACTGATGATTACCCCTCGACTAACTACTAGTTGGTCGGAGCAGTTCTTAAAGTTCCTAAAAGGAAGTTGCGCTGGACTTTTCTCCCCTATTGTGCTGTTTATCCGAGTGAAACAGCATCTGGAACGAGAACAAATATAGAGCGGGGCTTGATTTTGTCTGTGGGGAATTGATTGGATGGTTTAGGGTTGTCAAAAGTACCAACTTTGTAACCAAGTCAGTACTGAAATTTTGACTATACCAGCATTTCCTCCTAGGATTTTGACACAAAGATGCCTATTTACAGCATGTTTTTGAAGCGTTGATCATTGTAGCCAATCACAGACATATCTGTTGAGCGCGTGAACACAATGGCCAATCAGAGGTGTTTAAAGGGTACCCTCTCACAAGATGTAATATAAGTCTCCAGAATGTGTCTGTGAAGTTTCAGCTCAAAATACCCCACAGATCATTATTATAGCTTGTCAAATTTGCCCCTATTTGGGTGTGAGCAAAAACACGCTGTTTTGTGTGTGTCCCTTTAAATGCAAATGAGCTGCTGCTCCCGCCCCCTTTCCAGAAGAGGGCGGAGCTTTAACAGCTCAACAACAACAAAGCTGGAGAATCTCACGCAGCCAAAATGAGGATTGTCAGTAACGGTGTTCAGCCTTACATTGTTCAAACCGGAGTCGACACTGATGGAGAGACTCAGGAAGAAGTTACAACTTTTAGACGTTTCTGAATGGTTAGTGGATAAATTGATGTAGTTGCTGTGGAGTTGATTCAACTCATCCACTAGCATGTGTCGTCATGTTCATCTTTTGTGTTGAATTGACCCTCGTTTGTGAAGCAGTCCGGCATAAAATGACGGCATGTCAACAACACTCTACTACAACAACTCTTCCTCTTCTCTAAAGCAGCCCAACATGGCCACGCCCCCTTTGTTGTGAGTTCTCAGGGGCGGGGTTTATGTAAATAGGGTTTGTGATGTCACTAACCCAGGAAGAAGCTCGTTGTAGTCCCCAGCCGTTTGTTGTAGTCCTTAAACAGAAAATCTCTCTTTGCATTGAACTTTGAGCGTCGTAACTTTGCAGATGTTGTTTATGATCAAACAGCAACATTACACACTAACTAAAGTTAAAAAAGTCAAATCAAAGTCAGTACTTTTGACAACCCTATGATAGTTGTGGTTTGCTTTTGGTGGATCTCATGTGAGTGACAGGTTGCCCCGCCCTCGTCATCAGAGTAAAGAAGAGATGCTGCAAGAGGGAGGAGAAGTTATTCTGATTCAAAATTATGAGGAACATGAATTTAAAACAATGATATGCACTGATAAATCATTTAGAATAAACACTGCAATGCCCCATAAACAAACATTGATTTCATGGTTACTTTAAGGCACATTCTGTGTATATGCAACTGAATAAGTTCAGATTGTAGGTGTGATGTCTGTTATCATCTGGATGTGTGTGTTCAGGTGTGTGGTCGTCCACCGCAGGCCGGCACAGTCTCGGGCTCCGTGGAGAGTTTGTGTGGCAGCAGCGCCCCCTGCGGGCAGGACAGTGGCTTCGGCAGCGACAGCGCCCGTCTACGGATCGTTCAGATCGAGCGGCAGAGCGGCACGGGTCAGCACCGCCTCGCCCGGCCGTCGCAGCAGCCCACCATCACCAAGAACCTCAGCTTCATCCCCTTCGACGTGTTCCTCACTGCCGGCCGCATCTCTCTCATGACGTACGCGACCACGCCCCTGGCCAACCCTCCCGCGCGCGACGTGCCAGAGGACGAGACGACTCGCGGCAGCGCTCTGTCCTCGCTGACGGCCGACGATCTTCTCAACGCTAACACCGCCGTCGTGTCGACGGGGATTCTGGAGGGCATTTCAGCGCCCGGCCGCACGTCTGCGCGACAGGCTCTGGGCGTGACGGTAGTGAGACAGCCGGGCCACAGAGGAGACAAAGACTGCAGCCTGCAGCCGCTGCTGTTCCTGCAGGTGACGCAGCCGTCCGTCCTCGTCAACTGCCACCATCGCAAACAGAGGCTGGAGCTGTCGCTGTTCGACCTCACGCTGAAGGGAGTCGCAACCGACTACAAGAGTCTCGGTGAGTGACGCTTCACACCCCCTACAGGTGCGGAGAGAACACACACACAACCTTCAACTGTCTCTCTCTCTCAGACGCAGGGAAGTCTCTCCCCGAGGCGTTAGACTACAGCGTGTTTTGGCTGCAGACGGTCGCGGGAGAGGCCGACAGCCGGACAGGCATCCCTCCTCCACTCCTGTCTGTGGTCGTCAGAGACTTCCTGAGTGGACCAGGTGAGTTCAGACTGGAGATGTGATCGCAGTGTTTGTTTATTTGTCAGGAGACTGTGGAATGTGTTAGTGTGAACGGCACGAAACACTGTATTTAAAGGAGACTTATTATGCCCATTTTCACAAGATGTAAAATTGTCAGGTGTTCCCAGAATGTGTCTGTGAAGTTTCAGCTCAAAATACCCCACAGATCATTTATCATAGCATGTTGTAAATGCCCATTTTTGCACATGCTGTTTTCGTGCATGTACCTTTAAATGCAAATTAGCTGCTGCTCCCCGCCTCTCTTTCCAGAAGAGGGCGGAGCCTGTACAGCTTGTGCCTCTGCCAAAAACTTGTTTTTGATCATCTTCTCTATCTTGGCCACTCTTACGTGACTTTGCAGTTCATCGTCATCGTAAAAGTTTATTATCTGTATGCGTTTTAAAGCCATATCAGTCTAAACATCTGATATATGGTTTTCTGAGCGCACACTTCCGAAGCACATGCACAGAAAGCTGGCCGTCAGACGGAAGATTTGTATTGCAAAGTTTAGGGTTCATATAAATAAAACTTTTAGAATCTGAAATTGGATTGGATTCATTCAGATTGATGAAAATTAGTTTAAATATACCTAATGAGACATAACTAAAAATATCTTCTTTTGTGTCTGCTGAAGAAAGAGAGTCGTGTGTGTTGCGGTAGTTAGTGTGTGTTCAACAGGTGATTAACTGCAACAAATTAGAAGTGTCATATTTCCGAACAGCTGTATTCAGTCAGACGAGTGTGAGGAAGCTAAAGCTGTCAGCGCTGCAAGCAGATATACACCCGTGTGTGTGTGGTGTGTTCTTGATCCTTACACACTCTCTCTCTCTCTCTCTCTCTCTCTCAGAGTTAAAGGTGGACATCAGTCGGCCGCTGCGGGTCAGTCCCACACTGGCTAAAATTGAGCAGGCCAAGGACTTCTGGAAGAGACTCTTTCCTGAGAGGGAGGGCGAATCGCAGCCCAGAACACCCGCAGGCTCCGCCCACCACGGCAGTGACGCCCCGCCCACGGCCGACCAGCTGCTGCGCTCCCTGCAGACGCCCATTCCTTTCCACAAGATGGCGCTGCGCACGGTGCAGATGGTGGTCAGCGTGGAGATGGAGTCACATGCCGCGCGGCCCAGTCTGACTCTGTCTGTGTCGGCCATGACAGGCGCGCTGGCGCTGAAGAACGCCATCAAACCCGCAGGTTAGTCGTGCGCATGTGTGCGAGTGATTCATGTGCTTTTCTTGATTGGGCCTTTAATCCAGCGCAGGGCCCCGTTCCTGTTACCCACAGTGCACTGCGGCAGATAATCAGAGCGTTTGCTTTACTTACGCTGACCGGAAATCCAGTTAATCTCTCTGAGCCTTTAACAGGGCTGAGCGGACCGCAGCAGATCCGCGCAGGAAGGAGGTTCCCATCATGTGCGCTGGTGTGTGTCAGCACCTCCGTCCCGCAGGGCAGCAGATCACATGGCGGGAGAGTCTGTCTCTGTGATCTTCTGCAGTACAGTACACTGCAGACATTACTGTCTTACTTAGTATTTTTGCCTTGTTTTCCAATACAAATATCTAAACACTCTTAAATCAAGAACAGAAAGATAAACTTAATTCAAAGGGAAAATTAAAGATTATTTTTCGGACCCCAGTTGGCAGAAATTTGTTCTTGTTTTAAGCATAAAAATTGTTTGCATTGTTTACACACTCATCTTTAACACTTGTGATAGAGGCCTGAAAATGACTTAAAATAAGCAGAACAAATAAGCTTATTTTAAACTTTTCTTATTGCAGTTCATTTTTGTCTTTGAAGAACCAGGACTCTTGGAAAACCTAGATAATATAAGGAAGCCTCATTTTAAAAGTGAACATTAATATTTATTTTTATGCCATTTAATCAGGCAGAAATTGTGAGAAAAAATATTTCAGGAAATCAGGAATGACTGGAAAAGTCACGTAAATGAGTTATTTTGGTGTGGGTGTGTTTGATCACATCAGCACTGGTTCTAGTGACCAGCAGTGGAAGTGTGTGTTTTCTCTCTGTGCGGTTCGTCTCTAGATGGGTTTCAGCGAGCCGGAGCTGTTCTCTGAGCGCAGCCGCCCATCTGCTCAACAGATGCTTTCATAGACTTTCTCCAGATAAAGTGATTGTTGAGAATTTTAATTAAAACCTAAACAATTTGCACTTGTTTACTGGATTGGACATAACTGCAGCATGAGACATGCGTCCGGCCGCGAGCCAGACGGACTCTCTCTGCGGGCCGGAGTTTGATGTGCCTTTATTAAACACAGTCGAAACAGAGTTTGGCCAAACACTGGTAAACAGCAGACGAGGATGTGAGCGTTTGTGTTGGTGTGGAAATAACAGAGCGCTGTGAGTTTCTGGAGCCCTGCATGCGTGTGTGTAATGTGTTTAATATGTGTGTGTGTGTGTTTGTACATACTTAACCTTATTTTGGGGACAAATTTGTACACAGAAGTGAGCTACACTTGACAAAAACTCATCGTTTGAGGATGTCCTCATTTGTAAAAATGACATAAAAATAAAGTAAATGCAGAAAATTTTCAGCAGCTCTTAAAGTAAATGGTGTCAGTATCCATCTTAAGTAAATTCAGTATTGATTCATTCCGTTGTAAGAATCAATAGTTATTAATTTAGTTAATTTATCTATATCAGCACTGGAGTAAAGAGTGATGTCATCATCCAGCTCAGTTCAGTTTGCATATAATGGTGTCAATGCAGGCAGATCAAAACACTGTTGAATATCAAATGTCAAGTGTCCCCAACTAAGCAAGCCAAAGGCGACAGCGGCAAGGAACCCAAACTCCAACAGGTGACATCAGGTGGCAAACAGGTGTTAAAATGGAGAAAAAAAACCTTGGGAGAAACCAGGCTTAGTCGGGGGGCCAGTTCTCCTCTGGCGAACAGTGCTTTGTTACAATCAGGTTGCTATCATAAATCTGATAGGATCGCAACATTCAAAGTATTTATTTCAGTTCCATCCAGTTGAGGATCGTATTCATCACGCCGGTATGGACGGTCTGTTGAGGAACTGTGGCACTGGCTGTCGTGTTGATGATGTCTTCACAGTGGATGATCTAGTCGACTCGATCTCTGCTGATACTTCAGGGCTGAGGTCAGTGTGCAGTGGTGTGTGTGTCGTGTGGAGTGTGCAGTGTGTGTGTGTGAGTGTGTGTGTTTGCAAGTGTGTGTGAGTGTGTGTGTGCAAGTGTGTGTTGTGAATGTGTCGTGTGTGTGTGCAAGTGTGTGAGTGTGCAAGTGTGAGTGCAATGTGAGTGTGTGTGCATGAGTGTGCAAGTGTATGTGAGTGTGTGTGTGTGCAGTGTGTGTGTGAGTGTGTGTGGTGCAAGTGTGTGCAAGTGTGTGTGCATGTGCAGTGTGTGAGTGTGCAAGTGTGTGTGGTGTGTGTGAGTGTGCAAGTGTGTGTGCATGTGAGTGTGTGTGTGCAAGTGTGTGCAAGTGTGTGTGCATGTGAGTGTGTGTGTGTGCAAGTGTGTGAGTGTGTGTGTGCGTGTGTGCATGTGAGTGTGTGAGTGTGTGTGTGTGTGTGTGCAAGTGTGTGTGCATGTGAGTGTTTGTGTGCAAGTGTGTGAGTGTGTTGGGTGTGCAAGTGTGTGTGCATGTGAGTGTGTGTGTGCAAGTGTGTGAGTGTGCAAGTGTGTGTGCATGTGAGTGTGTGTGTGCAAGGGTGTGAGTGTGTGTGCAAGTGTGTGCATGTGAGTGTGTGTGTGCAAGTGTGTGAGTGTGCAAGTGTGTGTGCATGTGGTGTGTGTGTGTGCAAGTGTGTGAGTGTGTGTGTGCAAGTGTGTGTGCATGTGAGTGTGTGTGCAAGTGTGCAAGTGTGTGTGCATGTGAGTGTGTGTGTGCAAGTGTGTGGAGTGTGTGTGTGCAAGTGTGTGTGCATGTGAGTGTGTGCAAGTGTGTGAGTGTGCAAGTGTGTGTGCATGTGTGTGTGTGTGCAAGTGTGTGAGTGTGGCAAGTGTGTGTTTGCGTGAGTGTGTGGTGTGCAAGTGTGTGAGTGTGTGTGGTGTGTGCATGTGAGTGTGTGTGCAAGTGTGTGAGTGTGCAAGTGTGTGCATGTGAGTGTTGTGTGCAAGTGTGTGAGTGTGCAAGTGTGTGTGCATGTGAGTGTGTGTGTGCAAGTGTGTGAGTGTGCAAGTGTGTGTGCAGGAGTGTGTGTGTGCAAGTGTGTGAGAGTGTGCGAGTATGTGTGCAGTGTGTGAGGTGAAGTGTATGTGGGATGAGTGTGTGTGTGCAAGTACGAGTGTAAGTGTGCAAGTGTGTGAGTGTGCAAGTGTGAGTGCGAGTATGAGTGTGGTGTGAGTGTGTGTGTGTGAGTTGAGTGTGCAGTGAGTGTGTGAGGATTGTGTGTGTGTGTGTGTGTGTGTGTGAGTATGAGTGTGTGTGTGTGTGTGTGTGTGAGTGCATGTGTGGAGTGTGAGTGTGATGAGTGTGCATGTGAGTGTGAGTGCATGTGAGTGTGTGAGGATAAGTGTGTGAGTGTTCGAGTGTGTGTGAGTGCATGTGAGTGTGAGTATGTGAGGATACGTGTGTGTGAGTGTTTGAGTGCGTGTGTGAGTGTGAGTGCATGTGAGTGTGCGTGAGTGTGTGTGAGTATGAGTGTGTGAGGATAAGTGTGTGTGAGTGCATGTGAGTGTGCGAGAGTATGAGTGTGTGTGAGTGCGAGAGTGTGTGTGTGAGTGAGTGTGTGTGAGTGCGAGTGTGTGTGTGAGTGCATGTGAGTGTGCGAGTGTGTGTGTGAGTGTGTATACTCAGTGTTATTTATGAAGGGTCATGCTGCTGCCAGACCAAAACCACACGCTCCTAAATCTCTCCTGTCGATCACTGAGCCAAAGATGAACCACAGAGTGAGTGTCAGTACCAGATGGAGACGTGTGTGTCCGTGGACGATCCATCAGAGGAAGTGGATCTAGTCTGTCTGTAATACGCTCAGATACCTGGACACACAACAGCAGCTACAGACACACGTGAAGTACAGCAGCAGTGCTGTGAAACACATGACCCATCTGATTGTGCTGCGTTTTGGTCTCCTGCAGAGTTTAATCGAACACGACAGGCCATTCAAGAATGAACACAGATCTGTGAGTGTGATTTCTGTCTGTTGTTCTCTCTCCAGACGGTTTTAAGGAGGTCTGTCTGTCAGTTCAGTGTGAGGACGTGTTGGTGCGAACGGGTCTGAAGGAGAGGAGCTCCGTGTTTGGGGGTCCGTTTTCCTGCAGTGCGGATCTGGAGGCTCATTGGTGCAGACACAGCGGAAGCTCCACCCCCGACTCACCTGGACCCCCAAGAGTGTTGATTGACATGAAGGGAGGACTGCTTCAGGTAACATGACAAATGCCGCTGCTGTTTCTGTTCGCATATCCTCTCACTCTCCACACATGTGTCCTTCCGTTCTATTGAATGTGTCTTAAATGAAATCATGCGCTCATCTCCGTAAACTCTGAGTGCGGCCGCTGAACATGCAGAAATCCCCTAATGTTCCTGTTCACTGTTAGTCAGAGACACACGGAGTCATTCTGAGTCAGAGATTCCAGCTGATTCAGGCCAAGAACTCACACACATTTCCTTAGCTATCTAACTGGAGACATTGCATGGACTAGTATTGTTTTTATATACATTTAGTTATAAATTCTGCAACCTAAACCTAACCCACACACTAAACCTCACTGAAAACTTTCTGTCTGTCTGTCACAGGTGTTTTGGGGGCAGCAGCAGTTTAATTGTTTATCTGAGATTCAAGAGCAGTTGCAGAACTACTGGAGTCAGATGAGCAGTACGGAGGCGGAGTCTACCGATAAGCCCCTCCTCTCTACACCCCTGCCCACCCCTCGCCCTGCCCAATCAGAACACTCCTCTGATGACCTGCGCACAGGCCTCTTCCAGTACATACAGGACTCAGGTAACACACACACACACACACACACACACATGTATGTGTTAGAGCTTCATAAAATTTTCATAAGTGTGTGTGATGATCTGATGTCTGTCTGTCTCTCAGCGTGTCAGAAGCTGCCGTCACCTCATGAGGTGGTTTTTTGGAGGGAGACGGATGAGTCTTCAGGTGTAATGCTGTGGCGTTACCCTGAACCACGCGTGATCACGTTTCTCAGAATCACACCTGTTCCCTTCAACACCACAGACGACCCGGATATCAGCACGGCAGACCTCGGAGACGTGCTGCAGGTGAGCGCTGCATTACTGCTGCATTAGGGCTGTATTACTGCTGCATTTGTGCTGTATTACTGCTGCATTAGAGCTGCATTAGTGCTGCAGGTGAACATGCTGCATTGCATTAGGTTGCATTAGTGCATTTTGCACTTAGTGCTGCATTAGAGCGCATTATGCTGCTTGGTGCTGAAGACTGCATTAGGCTGCATTAGCTGCAGGTGAACACTGCATTAGTGCTGCATTAGAGAGCTGCATTAGTGCTGTGCATTAGTACTGCATTAGTGCTAGTGCTGCAGGTTGCAACTGCAGGTGAACACTGCATTAGTGCTGCATTAGTGCTGCAGGTGAACACTGCATTAGTGCTGCATTAGAGCTGCATTGGTGCTGCAGGTGAACACAGCATTTAGTGCTGCATTAGAGCTGCATTAGTGCATTAGTGCATTAGTGCTGCAGGTTGCATTAGTGATTAGTGCTGCGTGCTGCAGGTGAACACTGCATTAGTGCTGCATTAGTGCTGCATTAGTGCTGCAGGTGAACACTGCATTAGTGCTGCATTAGAGCTGCATTATTGCTGCATTAGTGCTGCAGGTGAACACTGCATTAGCGCTGCATTAGAGCTGCATTAGTGCTGCAGGTGAACACTGCATTAGTGCTGCATTAGAGCTGCATTAGTGCTGCAGGTGAACACTGCATTAGCTGCATTAGTGGAGGTGAACACTGCTGCATTAGAGGTGAACACTGCATTAGAGGCTGCATGGTGCTGCTGGCAGGTGAACACTGCATTAGCATGCTGCAGCATTAGTGCTGCAGGTGAATGCTGCATTAGCGCTGCTTTAGAGCTGCATTAGCGCTGCATTAGTGCTGCAGGTGAACACTGCATTAGTGCGCTTTACTGATGTATTAGAGCTGCATCAGTGTTGCATTAGTGCTGCAGGTGAATGCTGCATTAGTTAGAGCTGCATTATGCATTAGTGATGAGTGATGCATTAGTGTGCTGTGATTAGCGCTGCATAGTGCTGCATTAGTGCTGCAGGTGAATGATAGCATTAGAGCTGCATTAGTGCTGCACACTGCATTAGCTGCATTGTATTAGTGCGCATTAGAGTGAAGGCACTGCATTAGCGCTGCATTAGTGCTGCAGGTGAACACTGCATTAGTGCTGCACATTAGTGCTGCATTAGCTGCATTGCATGCACTGCATTAGATTATTAGAGCTGCATGTTGCATTAGTGCTGATTGCGCATTAGCGCTGCATTAGTGTGCATTAGTGCATTAGTGTGCTTTGAGTATTAGAGCTGCATCAGTGTTGCATTAGTGTGCATGCTGCATTAGCGCTATTAGAGCTGCATTAGCGCTGCATAGTGCTGCAGGTGAACACTGCATAGTGCTGCATTAGAGCTGCATAGTGCACTGTTGGTGCTGCATTAGTCCATTAGAGCTGCATTAGATTAGTGCTGCAGGTGAACACTGCATTAGTGCTGCATTAGTGCTGCAGGTGAACGCTGCATTAGTGCTGTGCTGTATTAGTGCTGTATTAGTGCTTAGTGCCATTAGTGCTCGGGTGAACACTGCATTAGTGCACTGTGCATTAGTGCTGCATTACTGATGTATTAAAGCTGCATCAGTGCTGCATTAGAGCTGCAGGTGAACACTGCATTTAGTGCTGCATTAGAGCTGCATTAGTGCTGCAGGTGAACACTGCATTAGTGCTGCATTACATGTTAGGCGCATGATTAGTGCGGTGTGGTGCTGCATTAGCGCTGCAGGTGAACGCTGCATTAGTGCTGCATTAGAGCTGCATTAGTGCTGCAGGTGAAGGCTGCATTAGCGCTGCATTAGTGCTACATTAGTTTTTCATTAGGGCTACGTTAGACTGTTAATGCGGCTTTAGTGCTGCTAATGCTAATGACTGCATGAGTCAGTCACTGTCGTCATTGAGCTGAGAGCTGATTGGACCATCACAGACATGCACATGTTCGCTGGATGCATGTCTGCGGCAGTGTGCACATGCACCAGCTCATGATTCATATTTAATTATTTTCAGCTCAGAACTTTATTTTTTCCTTTTATTGCAGCTTCAGAAAGCCTCCATTAATTGATCCTGTGATTTGATTTCTGCAGTTTTACAGGAAACGCTCGTAAAGCAGTGACTGTTGCCATTTGTTAAAGAGAAACAGATTTCACACCCGAGTCAGACAAACAGAGCGAGAGACAGTTTCTCTTTCACTCTTTTGTCCGGATGTCAGTCATTCATGACACACTGAAAGCCTTTCAGTTTGTTTTTGCTCAGTTTTATGATGACAAACACTGTATTTGTGTTTGAGGAGCATTTGTGACTCAAAGAGCTTCTCATGATGATCATTAGTGTTTCATTCATTTGATGGAGCATCAGAAGCTCTTTAAGAGTCATAACCTCATCTGTCTCTGTCTGTAGGTGCCATGCAGTCTGGAGTACTGGGACGAGCTGCAGCGAGCATTTGTGCCGTATAGAGAGTTCAGCCTATCAGAGAGCAGCGTATGTGAGCTGACCCTGCCCACTCTGACCCCCGACACACACCAGACTGCCCTGGTGACCTCTGACCTCTGGAGGGTGGTGCTCAACAGCACCAGTGACGGTGGAGAGGAGAGGTGAGTGTGTTTTACTTGAGTTTGTGTTTTAGATGCGAGTGTGCCATTGTGTAATCATGTCTGTGTGTGTGTGTGTGTGTGTGTGTAGTGTGTAGTTCGGACAGTGAATCAGGTTCTCAGGTGCCCTGTGAGCAGCTGGTGTGTCCTACTGCTCTGGCTGCATGTACTCGAGTGGACTCGTGTTTTGCACCATGGTTCGTGCCGTCAGTCGGCGTCTCCTTACGACTGGCCTTCCTGGAGCTGCACTTCTGCCACAACCTGGATCAGCTGGGCACAGGTGAGTGTGTGTGTGTGTGTGTGTACAATCAAGATAAACACTTAAACACTTTGTCCTGATTTTATTCTCTTCTCTAATTTGGCTCTTTTTCAGTGCCATGCCAGAAGCTCCGCCCCTTCCTCCCAGACAGGAAGTTGCCTCAGGATCAGGAGTTTGCGGTGGTGTGTGTGCGTGAGCCGTGCGTGTTTGTGCGTCAGTGGAGTGACGTGTCTCAGTGCTGTCACGAGCTCAGCTTCTCGTCCACGTTGAGCTGCCGTCTGCTGGAGTACCGTAACCTCACGCAGCTGCCCGTCGTTCAGCCCGTCGGCCTGCAGGGACACGCCACACACACGCGCACACACTCACGGCACACGCTGCACTGCGACGCCACACTAGAGCTGCTTCGGGCCGCCGCCGGCCAGTACGCCGTACACACGCTGGACCGGGCGCTGCAGGCCTGGAGACAGGTGAGACCGCACTGACCGGTTCTGCTGCTGGCTGACCGTGACATGAGCAGTAAAGTGGAATACGAGGTTGTTTATCAATGGTTTATGCTTCTGTTAAAAAGCAGCAGAAATGAACTCAAGTTTCAGTTTCAGCATCATCTGTGCTCATTTACATACACTGAACACTGACTCACTAAGTAGTTGTGCAAACACACACACACACACACACACGTGCACGAGCGTCCTGACAGACAGTCACATGTGCTCAGACAGAGATTATGGAGCTGAATTATAGAGCTGTTTAACGTGATCTGTCCCAGAGTTCTGCAGGTTCTGGGTGTGTTTATATGTGATTGACAGACAGTGACTCTTTCATCACTGTATCATGTGACTGTGTAAATATGAGAGGATTACAGTGGAGTGTTACTATGTTTCTCTATAAAAACACACACACTCATCTGTGCTGCTCTAACACACACACATACACACACGGCCAACAACAGCTCATCCACTCAGTGGGAGAGAATGATGGGAAATGTTGCTGTGACTCAGAGTTTGGAGGCGCTGATGATGTGTTTCCAGTGTGTGTGTGTGTGTGTGTGTGTGTGTGTGAACCACGTTATAAGCATCACACTGTCATGAGATGACATCAATAGTGTGTTAGAGTTCAGGTGAGTCCAGACCAGCACAGGAACTGAACATATGCACGGTTACTTCCTGGTTTTAAGTAAGCCAGCTAGGTCATTTCCGGTGAACTGTAATCGCTCTGTGCTCGCTGTACATCGACACAAAACCATCAATGGCTGACTTTTTAATGTCGTATTTATATTTTAATGCAGTTATCACACTTGCCTAATTTGCCAATAAACCAGTTTAATTGATTGCAATAAAGATGAAGCTAATGGGAATGTGTTTGAATAAGAAACACAGTGTCTGTAATTAGACACGCACACGCAACATTTCTCCAGCACTTCAAATGATATTTTTAATGTGACGACCAAAAACATTATTTGTTCATCCTTCTGAGATTGTGCCCATTTGTAAAACCAAACGTTTCAAAATGTAGGAAATCCAACATTTGATAGAAAACACTTTTATTTAAAAATAAAGACATTAATTACCACTATAACTGGCAAATGGAAGCAGAGCAGCATTTATTTACGCATATATTAGCCATTTCTTGTAATGGTTTTACACTGTTTCGCTTTTGAATGAATAATAAACATTATAAAATCACTTGGTTTAAAAATCTCATGAAAAACAATAACTTTTCTTGTGAATGAATGACACAGAAAGCGAACACAACGCTCTCCCTTTATAATCACAGCAGCTGTCAGTCAGTGCAGCTCAAGATCAGTGATTTCATCACACTTGTGCTTCAAGGAATCTATCTAAAGTGCACAATTAATCTTTAATTTACAGTTTGTTGATGCTTTTTCACAGGAAAGTATGAAAACTGATGGTCGAATTGAATTTTGCCGAGGAGGAACACTGAGATACGTCTTTTTTATGTCGTCTTACGTTTGAATAACTAAATTAATGCTAGGCCTGACTATTTAAAGTGTTAGTTCACCCAAAACTTTTTTTTTGATAGTTGATTGTTGCATGTCTGATCTGCTCTCTTGATTGATTGCTTAAGACAAATTTCTCCTGAGGGAGATAATAAAATGGAATACTTAATACTTAAAAATGAAAATAATGTCATTAATTACTCTCCCTCATGTCTTTCCACACCCATAAGACCTTTGTTCATCTTCAGAACACAAATTAAGATATTTGTGATGAAATCTGAGAGGTTTTTCATCTCCCAAAAGCAGTGAAATTACCACTTTCAAGGTCCAGAATGGAACTAAAAACATCGTTAAAACAGTCATGTGACTGCAGTGGTTCAACCTTAATGTTATGAAGAGACGAGAATACTTTTGTGCGCAAAAACGAAACAAAAAAAAGACAACTGTCTTTAGTACCTTTCTGGACCTTGAAAGTGTTGATTATTGATATTGAGTCATAAACTTCTTGGATTTCATCAAAAATATCTTAATTTGTGTTCTGAAGATGAACAAAGGTCTTACGGGTGTGGAACGACATGAGGGAGAGTAATAAATGACATTATTTTCATTTTTGGGTGAACTAACCCATTAAAGCTACCTCAGGACAGTGAAGATACCGACACACCAACATGTGACATTTCACCGGAAGTTTTCCAGCTGGCTTATATTTTTTCGGAAGTTCTTAAGAACAACTGGACTTTCATCAAACCGCTTTCACACCCGTCAGACAGACTGCAGTGTGAACGCGTCTCAGGCTGTTCTTGTGTCCTGTGGACCGTCAGAGGGAGGTTCACGTGAGGAATGATTGAACTGGCTGTTTGTTGTGTTTCAGAACGGTGTGATGGACGCTGAGGAGGTGGTTTTCAGTCATTACGTCATCTGTAACGACACACAGGAAGTTCTGCGGTTTGGACAGGTGGACACAGATGAGAACATCCTGCTGCAGAGCAACCAGAGTCACCAGTACAGCTGGAGAACCCACAAATCCCCACAGGTGCGTCCATCCATCCATCTATCCATCCATCCATCCATCCATCCATCCATCCATCCATCCATCCATCCATCCATCCATCCATCTATCTATCTATCTATCTATCTATCTATCTATCTATCTATCTATCTATCTATCTATCTATCTATCTATCTATCTATCTATCTATCTATCTATCTATCTATCTATCGTCTCTGTCAGGTTTGTCTCTGTGTGGTTTTGAAACTCAAATGGTGTGTGTAGAGCAGATTCTCTCTCTGTGTGTGTGTGACAGTATGAAGTTCAACACCTGCAGCAGTGCCGCCCATGACACGCTTTATGAATGCACCCCTGTGTGTGTGTGTGTGTGTGTGTGTGCGTGTGTGAGGTAATGCCTGAATGTGAACAGCAGCTATTGTGCCACACACACACACACGCAGCACTAGTCGCTCGTGGGTTTTTCCCTCTTTTTGAAGACGATGTGTGTCTGTATCTGCTGTAGCTCCAGCAGGGAAGAGTTTCCTGTTCCTGCGGCCGCAGTCTGAATGTGTCCAGAGACGCTCAGACACACTGACCACATCAGCCGCGTCTCTGTCTGTTTGTCTGTCACCGCGACCGCAGCGTCTAGTGCCGTCCTGACTGTCGTCCTCTCTCGCGGTTCGCCGGTCCGAGGGTGTTTGTCCGGTCTGATGTTCTCTGTGCGTCTGCGGGTTCGAGTCCTGATGCTGCAGGACTGGAGAAGATGGCGCAACGTCTGCTGCTCTTGTCCTGCGCCGGCTCTTGTTTCAATCTCCGCCGTTTGTGACGGATGGTTTTTATTACGCGGGTGTTTTTGAGTCACTAAACGCTCGGGCTCTTTTTCCCACTGTGCACTGCGGTGTGGGGCGTTCACCGCGCGGCGTGTCTCCGCTGGGACTCGTGTGGCATGCGAATGACTTCAGGGCTGTGGACGCTGTCTGGGGCGCGTTCAGTATGGAGTCCATTAGCACCAATCTGGACGGAATTTGGGCGGATATTCCACTTCCTGTCTGTTCCTTTGGGGGGCAGTGGGGGTTCATCACAGTAGCTGCTGCCAAACCCCTAAAACACACACACACTCACTCACTCACTCACTCACACACACACACACACACACACACACACAGAGAGTAAATGGTCTTAATTGCAGTTGCAGTAAACATGAAAATGAATAAATCTCGCGTGTTGAGCTCGTCCTCATGCCTCTTTCACACACTTGCTGTTTGGACACAGAAACAAACTCCTTCGGGCCGTGATGAGGTCATGCATCATGTGAACGAGCCCCTGGCGGCCCATCGCAATTATAGCTGCATCTCACATCCATAATTTCCCGGTTTGAGTTACGGCCGCTGGTGTGGATGGGTGTGAGAGCGACTCATGCGTGGGAGTTTGCGCTGATCTGTGCTCAGAGAAAAAACACTGATATCAAATCTAAAAATCAGATCACGGTTCCTCCACATGATGTAAGCCGTTTTCGGCACATTTTCTAATTTTGTTGGGGTCGTGTGTTTCTGGCGTGTGTTTTTGTACATGTCCGGTTGCGTTTGGCTCGCGGCTGAGCTGGAACACGTGCGGCGGCTGCGTTTGATGTGAGGCGAGGGCCGCTGTTATGGCTTCTCCCGAAGGTCGCGCTCGGCCACAGGCGCTAGAAAATGGGCTGTTGTAAAAATAAAGGGGGTCGAGGCGCTCGGGCCGCTGCTTCCACACGTCTGATGAGTAATACAGCGCAGAGATCTGAGAAATTATGTCATTTCCACTCGGCAGCCCTCTGGAGGAGGAAGATCTCCTCAAATTGACTTCAGCCTTTGATTGGCCGTGTTTTCGTAACGGAATCCGCCTTCAAACGGACAGGAAAGCGCAAGGATCAGGCCTGACCGCGGTCACCGCGCGCTTTGACCCTCACGCTAATTTGTTTAACTTTACAGTTTGAGCAACGCTTAGCGCAGTTCAGAGTGTCGGTGTGATCTCACGCTGACCCAACAGAGTTTCTGTCAGATTCCAGATTCAGAGGAATGATAAACAAGAGTTCACACTGCCAACGGTTTAATCAGCATTAATACACACACACACACACATGTGCAGAGGTGTGTGTGTGTGTGTGTGTGAGAGAGAGTGAGTGAGAGTGTGTGTGTGAGTGAGAGTGAGTTGAGTCAGGGCCGGATTATCCATAGGCGGGATTGGGCGAGTGCCCTGGGGCACCAGCCAATAGGGGGGCACCAAGTGATTAAGATAATGGCTAGACTTTTTTTAAAAAAATCATGTTTTGTATTATTTAGCTTGAAAGATATGGATACAAAATTAACAGTTACAATATATACAGAGAGAATATAAAGAGCCCTGCCCCTTTGATCGCAAAAGTGAAAGTGCCCTTTGCGGTCGCTCGCGGTAGAGCACTCCCGCGGGACCCAACGCAACAGAGTGCAGCGCGGGACAAGATTTGATGGGCGTGGGCGGTGAGACACTATCGTGTGCGGGTTGCGGGAGAATCAAATGATTCGCGGGACTCTCGCAAAATAGAAATATTTAAACATAAAAATATCTAAACTAATACATTTGTACTCATATAGCCTATTGCAAAAAAGCAACAAGAACAACAAATATATAAAATAAAAATGATTTACAGTCGCAAACATGCGAGATTCTATTTATAACTGGTGTTTGCAGTGTTGAGCAATGTAGCCAATCACAGACATATCTGTTGATTTCTGACACGCAATGGAGACGCAACACAATCAGGTGTTTATGTTAGAATCCTCTCACCACTCAAAACGCCGGAGTTTTTATGCAGACAGTGCTGCATAAAAGAGCGGAACTGAATCCTGCGGGAGCGGGCGGGCGCGGGACTGAAAAATCCGTCCCATCCGATGTAGGTCTCTACATCGCGGTGCCCCCGCGTTCCAATTTCTCCTCCCCCAGACGCGATTTTGCCCCTGCCCTCGCGGAGGTATGTGCATGCCACTGCATGGAGGACACCATGGTTTATTCTTGCCTATTTATTTTGAAAATCGTATTAAAATGAAAATTATAGGCCTGTGTAGAGTCCCATGCACTTACAACCATACATTCACAGTGCTGGTCCGGTGGCTAACGATTCTGTAATTTCGGTCAAATGCACACATATTTCGCTGTGTATAAAACATAGGCTACAATACGCTTCAAATGATTACACATATGTAAATGTTCATGTGCAATGTTTTTTTTTTTTACCTAGGAAGCTCGTATTTACCATAATTCCTATTGCACATGAAGGCAGAATTAATTAACAATTTTGCATGCACAAATTCTAGAAAAAAGATTTTCTGCTTAGGTAAGACTTGTGGGGGGGCACTTCAAATGTGGTCACCCTAGGGCACTACACTGTGTTAATCCAGGCCTGGTGTGACTGAGAGTGTGTGTGTGTGTGTGTGTGTGTGTGTGTGTGTGTGTGAGAGTGTGTGTTTTAACTGCTTAAGCTACTGCTCAGCCTCGAGGCGTCAGTAATAGTTTCTGTTTCTCCTCTAGAGGTCGCTCTCGTACTGTATAATGACAGTGGACTGATTGTTCCAGCAATCAGCTATCGATACCGATTATTTGGCAAAAACAATGAATCGGTCGACCTCTAATGCTGACGCGGCGTGTGTTTCAGCTGCTGCACATCTGCATGGAGGGCTGGGGGAACTGGCGCTGGGCCGAACCCTTCAGCGTGGACGAAGTGGGGACGCTGCTGCGAACCATCCAACATAAAGGACAGACGGCGTCTCTCATCATCAGGGTCAAACAGCTCACTGGAGTCCAGAAACAGGTGCACACACACACACACAAACACAGACATTCCCACTTAGCAGATCAATAAATGTCATATGACACAGAGCGTCTCTCTGTCAGGTGATCATCTGCGGCAGACAGGTGATGTGCAGTTACCTCCATCAGCCCATCGAGCTGCGGCTCGTCCAGCACTACACGGCTCAGGACAGTCAGCCCGTGCTGCGCGAGCGCGTCGCTCGTCTGGAGCCGGACAGCAAACCGCCCTCGTTTGTGCTGGAGGACGCGGAGCTGACGGAGCTGTGTGTGCGCGCGTGCGGCGATGATGCCTGGTCTCAGGACGTCTGTCTGGATCACAGCGACAAACACAACAGCTCTGTGGTGCAGGTGAGTCTCGATCAATAATCAGACGGAGGTCTTATAGTCACTTAAATAAACCAATTTACAAGCATCACATGACGTTTGAGCATCTGATCTGGAACACACGTCCATGAGCGTGTGTGGCGTGATTCCTCAGCGCTGATGATGTCTGAAGGGATTGTGATTGTTTGTTCTTCCTGTGTCCACCCCTGCACTTCCTGTCCAGAGACTCACTGAATGAGCAACATCAGCTGCTGTGTTCAAGCACAGGAAATGAATGATGAACCATCAGGGTGTCTTATCATGTGTGTGTGTGTGTGTGTGTGTGTGTGTGTGTGTGTGTGTGTGCGCAGGTGCCGTGTTCTAATGGATCGCTGCTACATGTCTGGTGCACACGAATCCTGCTGGAGCCAAACACACACATGCAGCAGAGAGTGGTGAGTACACACACACACACACCACACACACACACACTCGAGTGTATTGACGGTGGTCATCAGTTGATGAGACTGCACATGCGTGTACAGGTTGTGTTCAGTCCTCTCTTCATGATGTGGAGTCACCTGCCGGATCCGGTTCTGGTTCATGTGGAGAAGAGGAGTCTGGGTCACAGAGACACGCAGCTCATTCACGGCCGCGGACACCAGGAGGCGCTGCTGAACGTGGAGGCAGATCTGACACACCACCTCACCTTCCAGGCCAGGTACACACACACTCACACACAGACTCACACACACACACACACCCTCACACTCACACACACACACACACACATGCAGTACAGCAAGACTGATGCTTCAAACTCTCAAACGTCCTGTAATGACACACAGGAATCTCTCACTGTGGTGGTTGTGTGTGTGTGTGTGTGTGTGTGTGTGTGTGTGTGGTCAGACACAGACAGTCATAGCCACACACACTCTCTTGTGTTCGCTGAGTGAACTGCAGACAGGAGCTTGTTCTGTGTGTGTTTGAAACCCACACACTGTTCTTGCTGTTCGACTGAGCTGTTACCCATAATGCAGTGATTGTGTGTTTGTGTTCCAGGGAGGAAGAGGACGCATCTCACTGTGCAGTTCCTGTGTCCACTGCTGTTATTAAACAGATCCTGAGCAGAGCAGCACCAGAACAGAACCAGAACCAGCAGGATGTTCTACAGCACTTCTATGGAGAGAAGACGTCCAGCGATGCGGCCTGGCCCTACAGCAGCCGACAGACAGACAGGTGCGCACACACACATACACTCACACACACTCGCACGTGTCATGTGATGCATTCATTCATGCATTAAAGCCTGTTCACACCAAGAATGATAATTATAACCATAAAGCTGCAATAATCACTCAGAGTCCACAACAAAACTATAACAATAACATCACAGAGGAATAGTTGAAATCACTTAATTTTTTCTAGCTGATGGACGATAAAAACATTGACAGCCAATCAAAATCCTATAGTTATCGTTATCATTTTAGTTATCATAAGTTATCACTATAGTTATCGTTATCATTTTAGTTATCGTAAGTTATCACTATAGTTATCGTTATCATTTTAGTTATTATCACTATAGTTATCGTTATCATTTTAGTTATCGTAAGTTATCACTATAGTTATCGTTATCATTTTAGTTATCGTAAGTTATCACTATAGTTATCGTAAGTTATCATATAGTATCGTTATCATTTAGTTATCGTAAGTTATCACTATAGTTATCACGTAAGTAGTTATAGTTATCATTAGTTAGCTATCACTATAGTTATCAGTATTATAGTATCATAAGTAATCACTAGTGTCTATAGTTATCATTAGTTATCACTAAGGTATTGTTATCATTATAGTTATCGTTATCATTTTAGTTATATAGTATCACTATAGTAGTATTTAGTTATCATAGTTATCGTATCATTTTAGTTATCGTTATAGTTATCACTATAGTTATCGTTATTATAGTTATCGTTAAGTTATCACTATAGTTATCGTTATTTAGTTATCGTTATAGTTATCACTATAGTTATGTTATCATTATAGTTATTGTTATAGTTCACATTAGTTATCGTTTCATTTAGTTATCGTTATAGTTATCACGTTAGTTATCACTATAGTTATAATTTTATATAGTTATGTTAGTTATCACGTAGTTAGTATTGTTAGTTATCATATAGTTATAGTTATCACTATAGTTAGGGTTATCATTAGTTATCATTATAGTTATCACTTACATAGTATCATTATCATTATTATCCTATAGTTATCGTTAGTTATCACTATAGTTATCGTTATCACTATAGTTAGGGTTATCATTTTTGTTCATTATAGTGTTATCCTATAGTTATCGTTAGTTATCACTATAGTTATCGTTATCATTTTAGTTATAGTTATCGTTATAGTTATGACTAGTTATCTTAATCATTTTAGTTATCATTATAGTACTCACTATAGTTAATCGTACAGTGTGGATGCTAATATCGTTATAGTGACAGTTCTTGGTGTGAACGGGCCTGAAACATATACTGCACAGCTGCTCAACATGTCGTTGTCTGTGTGTTCGTGTGTGTGTGTGTTCAGGTGTGCGGTGGAGTCGGTGGCGCAGTGGGACAGTCCGATGCAGGTGCGTCTGAGTGCGTGGCGCTCGGGTCTGAACACGCTGCTGGTGGAGCTGCTGCCGTGGGCTCTTCTGGTGAACCGCTCACACTGGGACCTCTGGATGTTTGAGGCCGAGAGCATCATAGTGCAGATACCAGCCGGGAAAACCATCGTACCGCCCAACTTTAAGGTCTGTCAGACTGTCTGTATCACAACAGTGTTAAGAACAGAATCACTCTGTAACGTCTGTCCTGAACATGTGTGTGACCCACAGGACGCCTTCCAGATTGGCATTTACTGGCCGCACACTAACACGGTACACAAGTCTCCTGCCGTGCGATTGGTCCACGAGGTGTCGTCACCGCGGTGGCCGGAGGGGGGTGGAGCAGACGTCCTGCTGCTGGATGAGGAGGGATACATACACACGGACATCACACTCGGAACACAGCCGGGAAATCTCAAGGTGTGTGTGTGATTGATTGTTTTATCATTGCTGTCTCTGCATTGATGAGTTTAATCTGGAATCAGTAACTCGTCTCTTTCTGTCTATCTTTCGCAGCTCTGTCAGTTTTGTGTGTCGTCTTCAGTGAAATACGGGATTCAGGTTTTGCAGATTGAGGATAAAACTGTCCTGGTGAACAACACGACAAACACCATCAAGTGTAGAGCTGTGATCCAACAACACACAACAGCCACACCTGAGCAGGTACAGCACACACACTCACTCATTGAGGTGAATGTCATGAAAAGTCAAAAGAAACTTTAGTAACTCTGTCTCTCTCCGTCTGTCTGTCAGCCCTGTCATATCCCTGAGTCGTCTGGCTTCACTCTGGGTTCTGCGGGTGTGGCCGGAGATCAGGTGTGCTGTGCCGTGCCATGCTGGGACGTCCTGCGGGACGGTCAGACAGCAGAGGACGTGCAGCTGTCGGTGAAGCAGCTGCTGTTGAGCTGCGAGGCTGCGGCGGCGCTGCAGTGGAGTCCTGCGGCTCTTGTGCGAACGGATTTCCCCAGACAGAGCGTTTCTGTGCCCGTGGAGCCGGACACCGACTGGCCCTTCAACACGAGGTGAGACAGAAACTATAATGAATGACTCTCCTGTCTTCTGTAGAGCTGCTTTACTCCTGAATCTGAATTTGTCTCATATTTGATGAAGTTTGCATTACTGATTCTGTTATTTTCCTGTTTCTTACTGTGAATTTGCTTTGAAATGATCAGTACTGTAGAGTTGACAGAAACACAGCAAACAATGTACAGCTGCTATAACACCTCAGTCCTCAAGAGGGCGCTAAAGGTTCAAAGCAGCTTCACAGTTATAAACTGGGAAATATGTCTTAATGTTGCAAAATTCATCATTTATAAAACAAGTTTTAAACAGTTATAAGACAATAGAGTTATTTAGCTCAATTTAGTTAAAATCTTCTCATCTGGTAAATCAGTAATATACCTTTAACCCAAACCCTCGGCACAGTGCTGAGTGTGTGTTCATGTTCAGAAATACAATGACTGTGTGTCTCTCTGTTTTTCTGTGAGTCTGGTGTTAATTAATGACGCACCCGGCTGTCTGTGGGTTGAAGGGTCTTCTGTGGTCAGTGAGTGACTCATATGTGTGTGTGTGTGTGTGTGTGTGTTTCAGGCCTCTGGTTCTGACCTGTCAGGAGCATCTGGGCGTCACGTATCTCACAGTGAGCGAAGATCAATGTCCACGGATGCTGATTCACAACCGCTGCCCCAAGAGCCTCTTACTGAAGGAGAACGTCAGGGGTAACACACTCTCACACACTGACACACACACATACTCTCTCTCTCACACACACAAACACACACACACACACACAGTGTAAAGACCTTACATGTGTGTGTTTCAGAGTCTCTGAGGTCGGAGGTGTTCTGCCGGATGGTTCCTGCTCACTCATCTGTCCATCATGAGCTGTTTCATCAGGCCTCCAGCTTCCCTGAGTGCCGACAGAAAGAGACGCTGCCCACCCTGCAGCTTCGCATCGTCACAGACACGCCCACCAGCCCCATAGCCACACCCACCAGCCCAGCAGCCACGCCCACCTCACCCGGCTGGACTGACGCCATTGATATCAGCAGCCCTGGAACACAGGTGAACAACAACACCTGACCTTAGGAGAAAATATTGTGAATTTTCTGATAAAAATGATGATTGTGATTTAAAATGTGTGTCTGTCTGTTTTGTAGGTTATTTTTCTTCCTGGTTTCGGCTGTTTGTACATTGATGTTGTTCAGCAGAGCGGCTCCATCACACTGACACTCGCACCAGAGAGCAGCGCTGCAGACGTCATCTCACGCCACAGGTACAACACACTTCTGCTTCACGTGTGTGTTCAGGTCCTCCACTGGAGGGCAGCGTTTGACACTCACCTCAGTTAATGTCATCATGAAAGGAAAGTTGTGCTCATCTTTTCTTCTGTATTGTGCCGTATATCCGAGTGAAATGCCTCTCAAACAAGACCAAATGTAGGGCGGGGCTTGATGTTGTCCATGGGGAATTGATTGGATGGTGGTAGATCTCATGTGAGTGACAGGTTGCCCCGCCCTCATCATCAGAGAAGAGAAGAGATGCTGCAAGAGTTATTCTGATTCAAGATTACGAGACACATGAATTTAAAACAATAACCTATTTTGATGTCATGATGTGTTTCTCGCAGGCTGTCCAATCAGATGCTGTCGTTCAAGATTCTGCTGAACGAGGCGAGCGTGGCGCTCTGTGATGACATCACCAGCCCGTCCGGTTCAGTGGAGCTGCTGCGTCTCACTGTCTCCAAACTGCTGCTCCAGCTGCCGCCCTGTGAACCCTCGGCCGACGGCACCGACGCGCCGCCTGTTCACACCGTCCAGATGCACTGCGGCGGCCTGCAGGTGGACAACCAGCTGTACGAGCGCGCCAGCTTCCACTTCCCCGTCATCATGTGTCAGGAGCCTCCGGGCGACCTCGCACTGACCCCGCAGGACGCCTGCTTCCTGTCTCTGAGTATCACCATCTCTGACTCCGGACACCTAGACCGGCTCGCCTTCAGCATCAGACCGGCGCGCGTCTACCTGGAGGACACCTTCATCTACTACATGAAGACGCTCTTCCACACATACATCCCAGAATGCACCCTGAGTGGGCGGGGCGTTGGCAGAGGGGCGGAGCCGGCGCTCCCGCAGGAGGTTCTGGAGTCCATGCGCGCTCTGGTGACGCCGCTTCGGCTTCAGAAGCTGTCGATCGAGCCGGTTCATCTGCTGGTCAGCATCCACGCGTCTCTGAAGCTCTACATCGCCTCCGATCACACGCCGCTGTCCTTCTCGCTGTTCGAGCGCGGCCCCATCTGCACCACGTCTCGACAGCTGGTTCACACGCTCGCCATGCATTACGCCGCCGGTGCCCTCTTCAGGGCAGGTGCGTCTCACACGCAAACACACACCATATGATCCATCAGCTTCCGTTTGTGTCAGAAAGGAGATGCTAAATATATTTCCTTGTACTGAAAGAAAATAAACATCTGTTTCTGAAAAAAAAACCCAGTTTAAGCTTAGAAAGTTTAGAAAGTAGTTTATCAATATATGGCTTAAAAGTTAATCGACTATCAAATAAAATACCCAGGTACTTATAACTTGCAAAATGTTCTATTTTTATTCCCTGGGAAGATTCCTTGGTAGAGCTTTGGAATTTTAAAAAATCATTAATTAATTTTTGTCTGTATTTAAAACCAGTTTAAGTTGACGTAGACGGGACTGTACAATATCGACACTGACTGTAAATAATGAAGAGCTTGTATAAAGCT
This sequence comes from Culter alburnus, assembly GCA_028476615.1. Taxonomy (NCBI): domain Eukaryota; kingdom Metazoa; phylum Chordata; class Actinopteri; order Cypriniformes; family Xenocyprididae; genus Culter; species Culter alburnus. Next base: position 72,600 of record JAOTNS010003491.1, read on the forward strand.
GATTAATAGCAGTGTTGTGTGCATAAAGATGGTACATAGCATTGGGAATGTTGTCACAAATATTATTTATGTACAAGGAAAATTAAATGGGTCCCAAAACAGAGCCCTGTGGGACACCTGTAGAGACAGATGAACCCTTTAAAAACACACACTGTGTTCTCACTGAAAGGTAGTTTGCAAACCATTTGATAGCATTATCTGAGAGACCAAAAATAGCAAGTCTTTTTGAAAGGATGTCATGATCAACTGTGTCAATGAGATCCTTCGATAAATCAAGGAAAAGAGCTGAACAGATTTGTTTACAGTCTAGGGCATTAATAATATCACTAAACACTTTCATAGCAGCAGTGACAGTACTAAGCTGCTTTCTAAAACCAGACTGAAAAGATTATTTATTTCCAGGAAAGTTTTTAATTGTTCATTCACTAATATATTGGCCTATTGTTCAACTGCAGTGAATCCTCCCTTTAATAAGAGGAGAAACAAACACAGACTTTAACTTTTGATCACAAGTTTTTACAGCTGAAGATGTCCTGATTTTCTTTTTTCTAACAAAAAAAAAAAAAAATTAATCAACTTTTTTGTTTATTTAACACCATCTGTACACATTACAAACACATTTTTGGAAACAGTCTTCCGTAAAACGACAGAACAAGACGACATAAACAAAGAACACACACATCAACGTATAGTAATTTATCTGCTTTATTACAGTGACTTGTTTATTTAGTACAGAGCAGTCGAATCCTGTCTGGCACTAATGGAAGCTCATAATAATCTGTGTGTAAATCTGTGTTTTGTGTACTTGTGAGAGCCAAATATCATGACAATCAACGGTTGAGGACATTTTATGTGTCTTCACTAGCTAAAAACACTCATAAATCTGCCAAATCATGTTTGTATTGTTTTGCACTGGTTTCTGTGACGGTTACACCAGAGAAAATATCATTAACCTGATGATACGCTGTGTGTGTGTGTGTGTGTGTGTGTGTGTGCAGGTTGGGTCGTCGGGTCTCTTGAGATTCTCGGCAGTCCCGCCAGTCTCGTGCGGAGTATCGGGAACGGCGTGTCAGATTTCTTCCGGTTGCCGTACGAGGGTTTGACTCGCGGGCCTGGAGCTTTTATCAGCGGCGTCTCTAGAGGAACAAACTCGTTCATCAAAAACACATTTCTAAAGGTAAAGTCACACACACACACACACTCTCGACCTGCGATGGTGGCTTTAATTGATGTAATATCAACTACTGCATGATCAAACCCATGTTGCACAGATTACCTGTCAGTGAATGAAAAGTCAAAGGATACACATGACGCTACACATGTGATCCAGCAGCAGCGCGTCCATCACGAGTGTAACCGTGTGTTTCGATGCTGACGTGTGTGTGTGTGTGTGTGTGTGTGTGTGTGTGTCTACAGGGACTCTGACGTCCATCACGAATCTGGCCACGAGTCTGGCGCGTAACATGGACCGTCTCTCGCTGGACGACGAGCATTACATGCGTCAGGAGGAGTGGAGGCGGCAGCTGCCGGAGACTCTGGGAGACGGACTAAGACAAGGCCTGTCCAGACTGGGCATCAGCCTGCTGGGTGAGACACGCGTCCACACTTCATTCCACAAACATCCCAAACTCAAATATGAGACGCAATATGAGACGCATTCACTCATGCCGTGTGTGTGTGTGTGTGTGTAGGAGCGATCGCAGGAATCGTGGATCAGCCCATGCAGACGTTCACACGGACACTGGATCTGCCGAACTCGGCGAGCAGCACCGCCCGCGGCGTCATCTCAGGGGTGGGGAAAGGCATCGTGGGAGTTTTCACCAAGCCAATAGGAGGAGCAGCTGAGCTGGTGTCGCAGACGGGATACGGTACGAGGACGTTCACGCATACGAGCGCAGGAGAGTGTGTTGATGTGCACGTGTGCAGTGACCGTGTGTGTGTGTGTGTGTGTGTGTCGCAGGTCTGCTGCACGGCGCAGGTCTCTGGCAGCTTCCCAAACAGCTGCACCCGCCGACAGACTCCAGATCAGCCGACGCCAACAACAGCCACGTCAAATACGTCTGGTAAACCAACACATTCACTCGGAAAAACCTGGATATATGATTTTAGACCTGGAAAAGTCATGGAAATAAATCAAATATTTAAAAATCATGGAAGTTTGTGTAAGGAATATACATTTTTTTAGTTATGTCAAGCTGTAAAATATTTTATTGGGTAAAAAGTTCTTGTTTGTAAGTAAAAAAAAAAAGTAGTAATATTAATTTAAAAACCTTATCCTTTAATTATGTACGATTAGATGCATCATGTAAATTCAACAGTAATAAAAAGTGTAAACCCTGAAGAACATAAAAACTTAAAAAAGAAAACTAAAACTAAAAAAAAAGACTTTAAAAGATTTTGTTAATTTCAATAATTAAACAAGATATTTGCATGTTCACATTTTTCTGATGTCACTTGATAAACAAGTTACAGATGTTACAGATAAACAAAATATTTTGTTGAGTGTCATTTTTTATTTTGATTTTAAAATTATTCATTTTAATTTGCCGTTTTTATGATATAATTAACTTTTTATTTTGATAGTTATTTTAAAATTAGTTATTTTATTTTACATTTTTATGTTTTATTTAATGTTAGTATGTTTTATTTTGATAGATATTAATTTAAAATTAGTTATTTTAATTAAAATTAATTCATTTTAAAATTAATAATTTTATTTTACATTTTTATGATTTCATTATTTTTTAGTATGTTTTATTTTGATAGATATTAATTTAAAATTTGTTATTTTAATTAAAATTAATTAATTTTAACATTAACAATTTTATTTTACATTTTTATGATTTAATTAATTTTTAGTATGTTTTGAGTTATTATTTTAAAATTTGCTATTTTACATTTTTATGATTTAATTGATTTTTATTGTTTTATTTTTTATTGTTATTATATTAAAATTAATAATTTTATTTTACATTTTTATGATTTAATAAATTTTTAGTATGTTTTATTTTGATAGCTATTATTTTTAAATGAATCATTTCATTTTAGATTTAGTGTTTTATTTTGATAGTTATTTAAAAATTAGTTATTTTATTTTACATTTATGATTTAATTAAATTTGTGTTTTATTTTGATAGTTATTATTTTAAAATTAAATAATAAAAACAGTAAATTTAAATGATTAATTAATTCTTAGTGTTTTATTTTGATAGTTATTTTAAAATTAATCATTTTATTTTGCATTTTTATAATTTAATTAATTTTTAGTGTTTTTTGATAGTTTTTATTTTAAAATTATTTTATTTTACATTTCTATGCTTTAATTTTAGTATGTTTTATTTTTCATTATTATATTAAAATTAATCATTTTATTTTACATTTTTATGATTTCATTAATTTTTAGTGTTTTTTTTATAGTTTTTATTTTTAAATTATTTTATTTTACATTTCTATGCTTTAATTAATTTTTTAGTATGTTTTATTTTTCATTGTTATTATATTAAAATTAATCATTTTATTTTACATTTTTATGATTTCATTAATTTTTTGAAACCGATTCTGAGGATGAGCTTCAGTCCGCACGTCTCCTCAGAAGTGTGTGCGGCTGGAATCGATCTCCCAGAATCCCCTGCGACTCAGGCCGTGTCTCTGTCTCTGCAGGAAGATGCTGCAGTCTCTGGGCCGTCCTGAGCTGCACATGGCTCTGGAGGTGCGTATGGTGAGCGGATCGGGTCAGGAACACGCGGGCTGTCTGCTGCTGAGCGGAGAGGTTCTGTTCGTGGTCAGTGTGTGTGAGGACGCGCAGCAGCAGGCCTTCCCCATCACTGAGATCCAGTGTGAACACGACACACACACGCCTGGACGCATCACACTCACACTGCAGCAGCACCGCGTGACCAGTGACGGCGAGGTACACACACACACACACACACACACACACACACGTCTGGACGCATCACACTCACACTGCAGCAGCACCGTGTGACCAGTGATGGCGAGGTACACACACACACACACATACACATCTGGTTCACTATCCTAACGTAATGGTTTTTAGTAAACATTAAGATGCACTCTTTCCCTGCCATTGACTGAAATTTCTGGCAATCCATGTTTTCACTGTTATATGGTAGGGGGCGCTGTTACGCATCTTCTGAAAGAATACAGAATGTCCGGATCGAAACAAAGGCAAGGAAGAAGCAGAAACGAGCAAGAGATCGTTGCATTGTTGACGCACATGAAAAATAACACAATCATCAAACATTCAACAGCATATCAATCAAAACTGCCTAACGTTGCTGAATGAAATGAAGAGGAAACGACTGTGAAGCTTTGAGGTTGTTGATGGACACGAGGTTGAATACAGTTACTTATTCGTCCCTTGAAATGATGCGACGCTTCCTTAAGCACGCTATGTGCATGGCGCTGGTCACGAGCGCTGTTAGAAATGAATGAATAAATTCAGCATTTCAAAAAATTATTTTAATAAAGGACATATTGATTTTGTGAAAAACACATTTTTGGATCATTTTACTGGACCAGTATTTTTTAATTGACTTAAATTTCTCTGTTGGATATGTACTGAGACACCTATTTGCCATCAGCCCATTTCGCGGTGCTATTTCTTGGCTGACACAGAAGGTGCTTTAAAATGGACATTAGCCCATTATAGTACAAAATACATATTTTCAGCATTTTTTACTGTAGAATTATTTTTTTATGAAGCGTTGAACTTGGCACATTACATAATGCCCTTTGAGCCGTATTGCACCTTCAGCCCAATTTGCAGCGCTGTTTCTCGGCAACCTCAGTGGGGGCGTTAAAGAGGACATTAGCCCATTATAGTAGAGCTACTACTCTAACAAAATACAGATTTTTAGCATTTTTTACTATTGAATTACCTTTTTATGAAGCTTTGAACTCGGCACATGACACAATGCACAAAGAGCCGTATTGCACCTTCAGCCCAATTTGCCGTGCTGTTTCTCGGCCAACACAGAAGGTGCATTAAAGAGGACATTAGCCCATCATAGTAGAGCTACTGCTCTAACAAAATTCAGATTTTCAGCATTTTTTACTGTAGAATTATTTTTTTTATGAAGCGTTGAACTTGGCACATGACACCATGCACAAAGAGCCGTATTGCACCTTCAGCCCAATTTGCGGCGTTGTTTCTCGGCCGACACAGAAGGTGCATTAAAGAGGACATTAGCCCATTATAGTAGAGCTACTGCTCTAACAAAATACAGACTTTCAGCATTTTTTACTGTAGAATTTTTTTTTATGAAGCATTGAATTTGGCACATTACACAATGCCTTTTGAGCCGTATTGCACCTTCAGCCAAATTTGCAGCGCTGTTTCTCGGCCGACATAGAAGGTGCATTAAAGAGGACATTAGCCCATCATAGTAAAGCTACTGCTCTAACAAAATTCAGATTTTTAGCATTTTTTACTGTAGAATTATTTTTTTATGAACCATTGAACTTGGCACGACACAATGCACAAAGAGCCGTATTGCACCTTCAGCCCAATTTGCGGTGCTGTTTCTCGGCCGACACAGAAGTGCTTTAAAGAGGACATAAGCCCATCATAGTAGAGCTACAGCTCTAACAAAATTCAGATTTTTAGCATTTTTTACTATTGAATTACCTTTTTATGAACCATTGAACTTGGTACATGACACAATGCACAAAGAGCCATATTGCACCTTCAGCCCAATTTGCCGTGCTGTTTCTCGGCCAACACAGAAGGTGCATTAAAGAGGACATTGGCCCATCATAGTAGAGCTACTGCTCTAACAAAATTCAGATTTTTAGCATTTTTTACTGTAGAATTATTTTTTTATGAACCATTGAACTTGGCACGACACAATGCACAAAGAGCCGTATTGCACCTTCAGCCCAATTTGCGGTGCTGTTTCTTGGCCGACACAGAAGATGCATTAAAAAGGACATTAGCCTATTATAGTAGAGCTACTACTCTAACAAATACAGATTTTTAACATTTTTTACTATAGAATTACTTTTTTATGAAGCTTTGAACTTGGCACGACACAATGCACAAAGAGCCGTATTGCACCTTCAGCCCAATTTGCCTTGCTGTTTCTCGGCCAACACAGAAGGTGCATTAAAGAGGACATTAGCCCATCATAGTAGAGCTACTGCTCTAACAAAATTCAGATTTTCAGCATTTTTTACTGTAGAGTTATTTTTTTTATGAAGCGTTGAACTTGGCATGACACAATGCACAAAGAGCCATATTGCACCTTCAGCCCAATTTGCGGTGCTGTTTCTCGGCAACCTCAGTGGGGGCGTTAAAGAGGACATTAGCCCATCATAGTAGAGCTACTGCTCTAACAAAATACAGATTTTCAGCATTTTTTACTGTAGAATTATTTTTTTTTATGAAGCGTTGAACTTGGCACATTACACAATGCCCTTTGAGACGTATTGCACCTTCAGCCCAATTTGCAGTACTGTTTCTCGGCCGACATAGAAGGTGCATTAAAGAGGACATTGGCCCATCATAGTAGAGCTACTGCTCTAACAAAATACAGATTTTCAGCATTTTTTACTGTAGAATTTTTTTTTATGAACCATTGAACTTGGCACATTACACAGTGCCCTTTGAGCCATATTGCACCTTCAGCCCAATTTGCGGCGCTGTTTCTCGGCAACCTCAGTGGGGGCATTAAAGAGGACATTAGCCCATTATAGTAGATCTACTACTCTAACAAAATACAGATTTTTAGCATTTTTTACTATTGAATTACCTTTTTGTGAACCATTGAACTTGGCACATGACACAATGCACAAAGAGCCGTATTGCACCTTCAGCCCAATTTGCAGCGCTGTTTCTCGGCCGACATAGAAGGTGCATTAAAGAGGACATTAGTCCATCATAGTAGAGCTACTGCTCTAACAAAATTCAGATTTTCAGCATTTTTTACTGTAGAATTATTTTTTTTATGAAGCGTTGAACTTGGCATGACACAATGCACAAAGAGCCATATTGCACCTTCAGCCCAATTTGCAGCGCTGTTTCTCGGCCACCTCAGTGGGGGCGTTAAAGAGGACATTAGCCCATCATAGTAGAGCTACTGCTCTAACAAAATACATATTTTTAGCATTTTTTACTGTAGAATTATTTTTTTATGAAGCGTTGAACTTGGCATACACAATGCACAAAGAGCCATATTGCACCTTCAGCCCAATTTGCAGCGCTGTTTCTCGGCCGACATAGAAGGTGCATTAAAGAGGACATTAGTCCATCATAGTAGAGCTACTGCTCTAACAAAATTCAGATTTTCAGCATTTTTTACTGTAGAATTTTTTTTATGAAGCGTTGAACTTGGCATGACACAATGCACAAAGAGCCATATTGCACCTTCAGCCCAATTTGCAGCGCTGTTTCTCGGCCGACATAGAAGGTGCATTAAAGAGGACATTAGTCCATCATAGTAGAGCTACTGCTCTAACAAAATTCAGATTTTCAGCATTTTTTACTGTAGAATTATTTTTTTTATGAAGCGTTGAACTTGGCATGACACAATGCACAAAGAGCCATATTGCACCTTCAGCCCAATTTGCAGCGCTGTTTCTCGGCCACCTCAGTGGGGGCGTTAAAGAGGACATTAGCCCATCATAGTAGAGCTACTGCTCTAACAAAATACATATTTTTAGCATTTTTTACTGTAGAATTATTTTTTTATGAAGCGTTGAACTTGGCATGACACAATGCACAAAGAGCCATATTGCACCTTCAGCCCAATTTGCAGCGCTGTTTCTCGGCCGACATAGAAGGTGCATTAAAGAGGACATTAGTCCATCATAGTAGAGCTACTGCTCTAACAAAATTCAGATTTTTTCAGCATTTTACTGTAGAATTTTTTTTTATGAAGCGTTGAACTTGGCATGACACAATGCACAAAGAGCCATATTGCACCTTCAGCCCAATTTGCAGCGCTGTTTCTCGGCCGACATAGAAGGTGCATAAAGAGACATTAGTCCATCATAGTAGAGCTACTGCTCTAACAAAATTCAGATTTTCAGCATTTTTTACTGTAGAATTATTTTTTTATGAAGCGTTGAACTTGGCATGACACAATGCACAAAGAGCCATATTGCACCTTCAGCCCAATTTGCAGCGCTGTTTCTCGGCAACCTCAGTGGGGGCGTTAAAGAGGACATTAGCCCATCATAGTAGAGCTTACTGCTCTAACAAAATACAGATTTTTAGCATTTTTTTACTATAGAATGACTTTTTTATGAAACTTTGAACTTGGCACATGACACCATGCACAAAGAACCGTATTGCCCAGAGGGTGCATTAAAGGGGACATTTGCCTATTATAGTATAGTACTACTCCTCTAATGAATTACTGTAGAATTCTTTTTTTTTTATTATTAATATGAATAAAATCCTGTTAATATTGTTCACACACTCTCTCTCTCTCAGGCCGACGGGTCTCGTGAGCGTCTCTCGGAGCTGCAGTACAGCCGGCTGGTGGATTTCGTCACTGGAGCATCTCAATATTTGTCTCCGTCTCTGTCGTCGCTCCATCAGCATCCGCCCATCACTCCAGCGGAGCCGCCACCCACCGTCTCCAAAACAGTACACAGTCTGCAAGTTCACCATGGTGAAAAACAGAGCACTGCGCATCGGCTTCCACTGATGCTCATATCCTCAGACTTTATTATTTAAAGAGTGTAAAACACTTTGAGACTTCACTACATCAGCCAGAGCTCGTCTCTAATCCGCTGCTTTCTGTATGAATGTCATGCTTTAAACCAAATGAAGGCCTTTCGTTTTGTATTTTTATAAATAATGCAAGAAAGATGATTTACTGTTTTTATTGTATTATTTGCTCCTGTATTCTGGTGTAATGAAAATATAAGTGTTGCTTCACAATGAATCTACGTTTTGTAATAAAATAAGGTGTATCATCAGATTGAGGTCAGTGTGTCTGGTGTCTGTCTTCGTTTTCACTCTTCGGCCTGGTTTGATGACGTGAGCGTCTGAGCTGCGGCTGCGTTTGTGAACCGGAGCTTCTGCCTGCAGGGGAAACAGTCACATGTTTGAGTCACTGCAGGATTCACTGCAGATGTTGCTCTAGTTTGTGAGAAAAACTTTGCCTTTTACAATCAGACATATTTTAACAGGAAGTTAAAATATTCGTCAAGGTGCAGCATCATTTACCTGTTCACATTGCTAACTAGCTATTTATAACATTTTAGACCTACATATATGTGCATGTGCTTGACCTGTCTTACATGATGATGATGATGATGATGTCACTTCCGCAGTGTTTCCATGCTCCAGCATCGCCATGTGTTTCCAGTAGGACCAGGAGATCTGACGAGATCAACAATCAATCATCACAAACATGTTTTCATTTGCTGTGTGGAAAGAGTTCATCCATCATTCTAAAGATCATTTCAGACTTTCCGGTCAATTATTTTGTTAATTATATGCAAAATGCAAGACATTAAACGAGGTCAGTGAGACACTACTGTGTGGATGAAAGTTTCTACATGAGTTTAGTTCTGGAAAAATAATCACTTTCCATTTAACATTAACTTCCTTAGTTAACATGAACAATACTTTTATTAGGGTACGTTTACATGACAACGCTGTCAAAATGATCCCATTCACACGGATTCGTGAAAAACGACTAAAAACGCTGTACATTTATGCATGCCAGGTCAGTAGTTGTCATGGCGATGGCGGGATATCATGAACTAATGGTGTTATAGCCTTTATTCATCTCTAGCTAAATGAATTACATTACTAATATATTTTTGACTTTTTTTTTTTTCTTTTTTTCAGTTAAAATTCTGACATGTAATTTCAAACTGGGAAACTCCGACTTGGAATTTCCGACTAGGAAATTCAATGCCCTCTCAAGTCATATTTACTACTGGGAAACTCGAGAGATAATTTTTATAGTGAAAATAGCCTGTATTTGACCAGAATTCCAGAATTGTCAGCAAGCTGAGTCGGGCTTCAAAATTATCTCAAGTTTTCCAGTAGTAAATATGACGAGAGAGCAGTCATGTCCAATTTCCGACTAGGAAACGCCAACCAGGAATTTCCGACTAGGAAACTCCAACTAGGAATTTCCGACTAGGAAACTCCAACTTGGAATTTCCGACTAGGAAACTCCAACTAGGAATTTTCGACTAGGAAACTCCTAGTCAGAAATTGGACATGAATGCCCTCTCAAGTCATATTACTCCTGGGAAATAATGTATTATTTTTGCTATAGAAATAATCTTAACTAATTAATGCACTTTGAACTGATCAATAAACCACTGTATTAATGAATAATAAATACTATAAAACTATATATTGCGCATTATTAAAGCATTACTGCTTTGTTTCTTAACACTGGTTAATTCATTAGATACCATGAACTCATGATACGCTTACAGTCTTTAGTCATCTCTAACATTACATTACTAATATGTTTTTGACATTACAAACTTTTTCAAGTTTCAAGTTTAAAATTCCAACTTGGAATTTCCAACTAGAAATATCTGACTTGGAATTTTCAACTAGGAAACTCCAACTTGGATTTTCAGACTAGGAAACTCAGATTAGAAAACTACTAGTCGGAAATTCCTAATCAGAATTTGGATATGACTGCCGTCACAAGTCATATTTACTACTGGGAAACTCTGACTCAGAATTTCCAACTAGAAAATTCCTAGTTGGAAATTGAATATGACTGCCGTCACAAGTCATATTTACTCTTAAGATAATTTTTATAATGAAAATAGCCTGTATTTGACCAGAATTGTTGCGACGTGAATGTCTATATGGTTGTCAGTGAATGGGATGCTACATTTTATTCAAAATTAAATATCTTAAATACACTTTGCCTTTAATAAGCTTTTCCCAAAGAAACAGGAAAGAATCAGCCTGCTGTCCTCCATGATTCCTATTCTTTCTGACATCAAAGCGCTTGAACATGATGAACGTTAAAGTGTTTAAATCATTTCCCTCACGGTAACAGTGAACACAATTTAAGCATAAATGAAAACTTTATTTTAATAAATACTTATTCGAACAAAAACAGGGATAACAGTTCTGGTCAATTTTAGAACAAAGGCTAAAAAACATTTGCAATAATGAAGAGCAGAATAATAAATGGACAACGATCATTCACACAGAATACATGTCCTAATATAATTATAAGTTCCATTAATACACAAACAATCCTTTAATACAGAACCAACAGGTGTCCAGTATCAGGAGACACACACACACACACACACACACACTGAAGGTTTGGAGAGACATCAGCAGATGAGTCTGGTTTCACTCAGTGAACAGAAGAACGGTGGCTTCCAGTGCTTCCAGTCTGAGGAGAGAAGACAACGGTGACCTTTAACCTTAAGCATATCATGAAAAACTTTCACACACAATGTTGGGAACCAAACAACATTGAACCCCGCTGTCATACAGTCATACAGATTTGAACGACATGATGGAGAGTAATGATGATTTTTGTGAGTGTTTCTTTGGACAGATCCAGACACAGAATCCATGAGAACAGAGTTAATGCTTCAGTTCATCCGTGCTCCTGATCACAGAAACAGTGTCTTTTCTGAAATAACCATAAATCAAAGAGAATGAAGTCTTACTGTCATGGTGAGCTGAAGATGAAGATCCAGTCTCCTCATGTGAAGTCCTTCATGAATCCGTGTGACGCTCTCGTGTGTGAACAGACACTCATCTGACTGGATCATTTATGAAAACCAGGACAGTGATGGATGATCTTCTCCTGATCCACTAGAACAGACTCGATTCACACGGGCGAACGTGGCTTTTCTTCAAAAACTTAAATCATTTTATAACTTTTAAAAAATATGAATATTGTTTTACCCATCGTTTTCATTGTAAATAGATTAATCTTTCACTAATTTTGACTTTTGCCTTTGAAAACTGAGCTGAAGAACACGACGGATCTGTGAAAGCGCTGATGATGAAGAGCTCCAGCTAATGTGAAATAGATGAAGAACACCGTGACCTCTGACCTTATATGTGGCCGCTTTCATGCCATCACTCCCAGAGTTCTGCTGCTGCTCTTCACCAGCGCCTGCTTGAGCCTCGTCCTCCTCCTGCTGCTCTTCATCACACACACAGTGTCAATAAAATCTTTTTTTCTTTCATTTGAATTAAAGCATGAAGGCTGATCGCAACAATCTGAAGTAAAAATATCCTCTCCAATCACAAACGCATTTCCAGCCGGACTATAGAAGATGATCAATCATAATACAACATTACTGTAGCCGAGGAGAGGACAGACGTATGATTATTGATGGAGTAATGAGTGTTTAAATGTGAATTTAGGATCTCGTTCTCCAGATCCCACTGGCACAGATTTGATCAATAACGCTAAAAGAATGAAATAAAATAATATTCATGTGCCAGCTTTATATTCCAAAAAATCTCCTCATCTTTTTGAACAATGTATTTTAATAAAATTAGGTGTTCACGTATCATCTTGCATTAATGAAGTTAATATTGTTTGTAGCTAATTGTCAAAAAAGTACTATGATTAAAAGAGAGTTCTGAGGTAAAAATATATCTACTGTCATTGACCTAAAACAGGTTAAAATCAGCCCCTTTAGCAAGACCCTGTGCTGTAAATACACTGTGAATTAAACTCTAAAACTGAACTAATGAGATCATCTGCAGCACATGATTACATTAATGATTGTCAATATAATTAGAAAATAATGAAAAAAGAGAAAAAACTGAATGCTTTAGATGTGTTGCAGAGAAAAACAGCAAAAACTCCAAAGTTCTTCTGTGGGTCGTGTTTGTGTCGCAGTGCTGATCTGGACTGTACCTGAGAGCTGCTGTCGTCCGGCTCATCTGTCTGTCTGCTCCTCTGTCTCTCCCTCCACGACTTCTGATCCAGCATTCGCAGAAGATCGTCCTCCCCGACGGTTGAACGCAACGCCACGAACTCCGGCCAGTGCTTGAGCAGCTCGCTGAACACACACACCTGATACACAGACAGACAGACCGGGGTCAGACAAACAGACAGGCGGGGGTCAGACAGACAGACAGGCGGGGGTCAGACAGACAGACAGGCGGGGGCAGACAGACAGACAGACAGACAGGTCAGTCACAGACAGACAGACGGGGGTCAGACAGACAGACAGGCGGGGGTCAGACAGACAGACAGACGGGGGTCAGTCAGACAGACAGACAGGACAGACAGAAGACAGGGGGTCAGACAGACAGACAGGCGGGGGTCAGACAGACAGACAGGGGTCAGACACAGACAGCAGACAGACAGACAGGGACAGACAGACAGGCGGGGGTCAGTCAGACAGACAGACGGGTCAGACAGACAGACAGACAGACAGGGGTCAGTCAGACAGACAGACAGGGGTCAGACAGACAGACAGACGGGGGTCAGACAGACAGACAGACGGGGGTCACAGACAGACAGGGGTCAAGACAGCCGTCAACCAGGCGGGGTCAGACAGAATAGCACGGGTCAGACAGACAGACAGAGCCAGACAGAACAGACGGGGTCAGAAGACAGACAAGACGGTCAGACAAGGACAGGGGGGTCAGACAGACACGGAGACGAGGGGTCAGAGACAGACGTGACACGGACAGACAGACAGACAGACACGGCGGTCAGACAGACAGACAGGGAGAAGGACAACAGACAGGGGCACAGACCGCCAGAACAGGACAGACAGCGTCAGAGAGACCAGACAGGGGGCAGACAGACAGACAGAAGGGGGACAGACAGGGGACAGACCGACACGCACACAGACAGGGGTCAAACAGACGGGTCAGAACAGACAGACAGACAGACAGGGGTCACAGACAGACAGGGGCAGACGAGACTCAGACAGACACAGACGGGGTCAGACAGACAGAAGAGACAGACAGACAGACAGAGGGGGACAGTCAACAGAGACAGGGGAAGACGGGGGTCAGACAGACAGACAGACAGGGGTCAGACAGACAGACAGACAGACAGGGGTCAGACAGACAGTGCACAAGGTGTCTGTCTGAAGATGAAGGGACAGTCACAGGCGTCTGCAGACCTGCGTCTCTCTGAAGACGTACGGGCCGAGCGCTCGCTGCTGACTCACGACCCGCTGCGCCGCTTCAGGAGGAACGTGGATCTGCAGCGCTGGCGGGACGGACGAACTGATGAAGCGGCTGATGATGATGGACACCTTCCTCTGGAGCGTGACGTCATCACAGCGGGAGTGACACAGATCCTGCACACACACACACACAAAAATAAAATAAATCTGAAGAAAATTGATTAAAATAAAATATAAATGTAATTAAATAAATAATATAGCTAAAAGTACAGTACTATAGTGAGTAGAAAAATTTAACATAATAGAAACTAAATATATTTTTTCAAATGTATTTAATTTTTCACAGCATAAATTGGGTCTTTATACATGAAAACATGAAACCTTTTCATTTTTAAGGTCCCTCGCATGAGAATGATTATATTTGGGGGATAGGGTTAGGGTTAGGGTCATTGTAGGTATAAAACCTGGTATAAAGTGCATGTTTACATAAAAACAATAGAAAAATGGAATACAAAAACATGTTCTGTGTGAAGACAGACAGAAGAAGTTTCTCTACATGAGTCTGTGGAGCGTCTCGTCTCACCTTGTACCTCTGAACCTCCAACCAGAACAGCAGATCGTTTTCCAGCAGATCATCACGGGCAGACAGGAACTTCTGGAACTGCAGACGGGTGACGGGATTCAACAGAGCTCTGCGCAGACACACCGACTCCTGAGAGCAGCTCATCGAACCTGCAGACACCTGCTGACAGACAGACAGATGGACAGACAGACAGAGAGAGAGAGAGAGAGAGACATTTCTTAATGGATCATTTTTGTTCAAATGAGAGGATCATGTCAGAATAAACACAGACTCACCTTCCATACGTGTCTCTTCCTGCGCTGACGGACAACCTGCTGCTTCTCACACACTTCTGTTACCTGCACACACACACACACACAACACCCACACACACACCTGTCTGTCTCTCTGGATGTGTGTCAATAAACTCCATACTTCAGCATTGAGTACACTGAGACATTACTAGTGGACTGGAACAGTTTCTCTCCCATATCATCAGATGAAGCCGCATGAAGGAAACCAAACCCCGTATATTAATTCATTTGTTCTCCAGTGTTCTTTTTATGATATTCATTATGCATGTACATGTCCAGGCATATTTTAATATCATCATCATCATCATCAGTGTGTAGTGGATGCAGGACAGGAGCAGAATGAGACGGATCCTCAGGTGTCTCATGATCTGATGTAATTAGTGTAATTAGTGTAATTAGGAAACCGGAGGTGTAATTTGCTGACAGGTAACTCGAGGAGAGACGGACTGGAGAACATCAGTGATCCTTCAAAGCATCTCTGAAACACCAACAGACCGAGCAGCACAATATATTCATGATAAAACTCAAGCACACACTGCTTTAGCAATACAAGCGTACGATCAGAGGAGCAGTGACAGTGTTTCTCCACCAGAGGGCCTCGAGGAAACAATGGGGTTTAAAAGACACTTAATATTCAGGAATATTATTGATTTGACTGCACTGACACTATCAGATAAGAACAAAACTTCTGCAGTCCAGAAACTTTTTAATTATTTTAGTTACTTATTTTAATTTCTGGACACTCTTTAATGCATGTTTAAAGTCTGTCTGTGTTGAAGATGATGGTGTGAGCGTGAGGATGTGTTATTCTACCTTCCCGCTGCTGCTGACGCGAGATGAACTCTGAGCTGGAGAGAAACAGCGGCAGCCATCGGGTCTCTAGACGATTGTGAAGAAGAGACTGAAGCTCAGTGAGAACAGAGAGAGAGACCAACTCATGCTGGAGACGCTGCCAACCGCCGCACATCTGCAACAGCTGCACACACACACACACAAACACACACACACACTCATCGTGAGTCACATCACTCATAAACTCTCACTGTCGAACTCAAGCAGATCGAGGATCTGTGAGGATCTATGAGGATCTCGTACCCTCATCTGCTGTTCTTCAGTGGCTGGGCTGCCGGCTCCAAACAGGAAGTTGCTGCTGAGATATTTGTCTCTGATGTTTGTGATTCTCTCCTCCAGTAGCTCCGCATCACTGTTCTTCAGCTGCTCCACGTCCAGCCAGCACTGCAGATCCAGACTACACACACACACACACACACACACACACACAATTCCACCAAAACATGAAGCAGCACAACTGTTTTCAACATTGATAATAATCATAAATGTTTCTTGAGCAGCAAATCGTCATATTAGAATGATTTCTGAAGGATCATGTGACACTGAAGACTGGAGTAATGATGCTGAAAATTCAGCTTTGATCACAGGAATAAATTACACTTTACTATATATTCACATAGAAAACAAAATATCTTATATTGTAAAAATATTTCACAATTTTGATCAAATAAACACAGCCTTGGTGGGCAGAAGAGACTCAGAAACATTAAAACATCTTAATTATTCCAAATGTTTGTGTAAATGTGACTCGACTTGACATCAGTCCTGCTGTACTTCATTCACCTGGTCGAATTCTCCTCCAGGAAGGACAGGAAGTGCTGGAGCTCCAGGTGGTTCTGGAGCAGAGAATCCAGACGGAACCGGCGAAACTCCCGCGGAACCTTCGACCAGAGATCCGGCGCCGGAGCCGGTGGAGTTTGGCGCTCCTGCAGCACAACATACAGAACCAGCAGCAGCTTGAGTATGTACTAACAGTGTATAATACTCTCTGTGTGTATGAATTTACCATTTAATTTATTTATTCTCATAACCAAACACTAACTCTTGTATCTTATTTGATTCAATAATATGAACCCCTTTATTCTGGTTTTAAATTCAGTTATTTATTTATTTATGTCTGTCTGTCTACAAAGTAAAGCACAACCTGCACAAAAAACTGCATCCCACAATGCAATGTGTCTGACCAGATAAAAAAACAAATATGGTTGTGTGATCATAGCAGTGTTTGAACTGTTTATCACTGCACACTACGTCTCATACAAAGTGTGCACTGCATACACAGGTCACGTGACTGGAAACAGCATCAGGTGTGTGATGGTGAATTACCTGCTGCCGTCGGCTCTGTGTGTGTGTGTAGAGAGTCTGCAGTGTCTGGAAGAGCTCGACCTCGGCGTATCGCACCTCCTCCCACAGCGCCACCTACAGACACAGTTGAATTAAAATGAGGTCATGTGACAACAACGTCACACAGTACTGGCTGAGATGGTTTTCACATACTGTCGTAACAACGGTATGAAAGCTTGTTTGTGGGATATAAACACGTATTTGGAAGAAGAAAAATCAGAATTGTGAGATAATGTTTACCTGGATATGGTAAAACACACTGCAGAAACTAATAAAACATGATATATCTGAAGCTGATAAATCTCACGGTGTGGAGCGCGTCTCTGAGTGTCTGCGATAGGAGAGTCCAGGGCTCCAGCAGGACGTTCAGAGCGTGTTCCTCCGCCGGATCAAACAGATCCTCAAACGCAGGACTCAGACGCAGCAGGACGGCTCTCCGGCGCTCCTCGCTCAAACACACGCTCATCTGAGCTCCGCTGCTCAGGAACGAGGCGTACAGGAGCTGAGACCAGACAGAGACGGACACTGGATCATACAGGAAGAGCTTCTCGAGAGAGTCCCAAAGATACTGTTAGACCCCTGAACAGATGTGTGTGTGTGTGTGTGTGTGTGTGTGTGTGTACCTGAGCGGTGCGCTGAACTCTGTACGGATCAAACCTGCTCTGGCAGAAGAGCTGACGGTACGGCAGCAGCTCAAAGCAGAAATACACAGTGTTTTCCCACAACTAACACACATACACACACACACACGCACACAGACAAAAACAGCATCAGTTTACTGTCGGGAATTTGTTGCATTGCATCCAGTGTAGACAGCATCACTAATTATAATGGGTTCTATTTGCTTTTGTTGCACCGTGTTAACACAGTGTAGACCTGCTGCAATTCACACAATCTCTCTCACACACACAACACACACACCACACACACCACACACACAAAAACAACAAAACAAATGCAAGAGTAATCTAGAAACATTTAGAAAGCTTGTGTTTAAAGTTTAAAAGTATTTATTTGGTCAAGAGAACTGAATCTCACGTCCAGCTTATATTTTCCCACCATGCATTTGTGTTTATGAACTGAACTGACGTACCTGCTGCCCTGAGTTCTGACAGAAATGAGTGAAAAAGAAACCAGATCTGAATTCAGTGTGCAGAACCTCTAGTAGAGTCTGAATCTCACTGCCGTCCAGCTCGACCTACACACACACACACACACACACAGATCAAACACACACAGAGACCATCAGAAGGTCTACAGAGGCCGTTGGATCATCCAGTACCTTCATATCACTGCAGGCGCAGATGGACTGCGGTTCTGCATCTGCGCAGACGGAGGAGACGCTGTGGACGCAGACAGGAGAACTCGACACATGCTCTGAGGTCTGCCACTGATCAGACGGAAACAAGCAGAAACGCTGACCCCTGAAACACACACAATTAAAAGACACTTAATATTCAAAAATATTATCAATTTGACCGCACTGATATTATCAGATGAGAACAAAACTTGATCATATTCACATAGAAAACAAATATTTTATATTGTAATAACATTTTAAAATATTACTGTTTTTACTGTGTTCTTGATCAGATAAATGCAGCTTTACATGTGTGTGATTTCAAGCGTTACATGCGTGTGATTTGAAACGTGTTACATGCGTGTGATTTAAAGTGTGTTAAGTCGTGTGATTTAAAGCGTTACATACATGATTTAAAACGTGTTACATACGTGTGATTTAATGTGTTATATGTGTGTGATTTAAGTTGTTACATGCGTGTGATTTAAAGCGTTACGTGCGTGATTTAAAGCATGTTACATGTGTGTGATTTAAAGCGTTACATGCGTGATTTAAAGCATGTTACATGTGTGTGATTTAAAGTGTTACATGTGTGTGATTTGAAGCATGTTACATGCGTGTGATTTAAAGTGTTACATGTGTGTGATTTAAGTTGTGTTACATGTGTGTGATTTAAGTTGTTACATGTGGTGATTTAAAGTGTTACATGTGTGTGATTTGAGCATGTTACATGTGTGTGTGATTTAAAGTGTTACATGTGTGTGATTTGAAGCATGTTACGTGCGTGTGATTTAAAGTGTTACATGTGTGTGATTTAAAGTGTTACATGCGTGTGATTTAAAGTGTTACATGTGTGTGATTTGAAGCATGTTACGTGCGTGTGATTTGAAGCATGTTACATTTAAAGTGTGTGTGTGATTTGAAGCATGTTACGTGCGTGTGATTTAAAGTGTTACATGTGTGTGATTTGAAGCATGTTACATGCGTGTGATTTAAAGTGTTACATGTGTGATTTGAAGCATGTTACATGCGTGTGATTTAAAGCGTTACATGCGTGATTTAAAGCATGTTACATGCGTGTGATTTAAAGTGTTACATGTGTAAGCATGTTTGCGTGTGATTTAAAGTGTTAGTGTGTGATTGAAGCATGTTACAGTGATTAAAGTGTGTGTGTGACTGCGTTGTTTAAATGTTACATGTGTGTGATTTAAAGCGTTACATGCGTGATTTAAAGCATGTTACATGTGTGTGATTTAAAGTGTTACATGCGTGTGATTAAAAAGGTGTTACATACAGGTGATTTAAAGCGTTACATGCGTGTGATTAAAAAGGTGTGACATGCTTGTGATTTAAAGCGTGCACACTGACCAGTACAGCAGCAGGATCTCTGATAGACGGGGCTGAATGTCACACAGTTGCTCCTCCCGCCAGCAGATGGTGCTGTTTAATCCCAATCGAGAGAGCAGCTGTTCGCTCAGAGCCGCTGGGCTGCTGCTGACCACATACTGACACTTCATCCACCCTAAAAACCTGCACACAGCACACAGCTGTTAGTGCGCACTACATTCGTACTGCACTATTAGGCCAGAAACAGACTCTACATGAGAACACAGACACAGACGCTTCGTCCCAGTATACATACTCGACACTGGCGTCCTGATGCTTTTTTGCACACACTTTGGCACATGAATTACGTGGCTAGAAGCGTTTGTGTTCTCATACTTGCTCTTGTTGGCCTGTGAGTGTTATAGTTATTTCACCAAGTACAACATGTTCCTGGATCAACATCTTTGGCTGACTGGAATGTTGTTCCAGGATCAACATCTGATTTGAGGGACAAGTTTACAGTTTATGTCAAGTTTAGTCTTACAACCAGGGTTAGGTGCTTCTACATCAGGGTTATTCACCTATCATTTCCCTCGGATTTTAGGGATAAGTTATGGGTAGGGTGAAGTTTAGGGGCAGTAATTGGTTTAGGACTAAATTTTTAGACAGGAATTTTGTTCCAGGATCAATAAAATATCTCTTACTTGGCAAAATCATAGTGACCAGTTACAGTAATACTGATGGTTGATTAGTTAGAGAGTTTGTCACCTGCTCCTGGTCTTTGCGCTGAGAGTCTTCAGTCGCTCTATATCCATCCACAGATGTAGGATATTCTCTCCCGGCCCGCCGACCAGAGACCTCTTAAAGTCCAGAAAGTTTTGCCTTGCACCGGCTTCACAGCTGCGTCCCGCCGATTGGGAACAAGCCGCCTCTCCGACCGCCGTCCGTCCTGTGACGAAACAATCAAAAGTTAATCAATTTTAAAACTAATTGGATTCAGCTAAAGCTTGTGTCTCTAGTATAACAGATTGAGTGTGTTTAGATGTTTCTGTCCATCTTTAAGAGGGTGTGTGAATCTGTCCCACCGTTGGCCGTTCTGTGGTCGGCCGTCTTCGGAGCGCTGAATCTGCTGCTCATCTTCTCTGAAAAACTGCAAAAACTCCAACCAGACCGAAGACAGTGCTGCAAACCCATCAGAGGTCAAGTCAGCTTTATTGACACAATACACATGTTTTCATAGCAGTGACAACAGGAGTATAATGATGCAAAGATGCAAACAGAAGCGGTCTGTAGTGCGCACTAGAAGCACAAGGTTATGACCTTCATCAAACGCACCTCATCACACACATGAGAGGACGAAGCGTCGACAGTCACTGGACGCCCAGATCTCCATGGGCCGCTGAGCTGAGACAGACATTTGGTCAGCCTGTGCATGAAAACATCAGAGAATAAAAACTTCATCCTCATCCTGAGAGAGAAGAACACTTTTAAACCACAGTCACTTCATCGCAGGATCATGTTCGATACCTGAACTCAAAGTAGCAGTCGCTCTGCAGGAAAAAACGGCAGTCTGTCTCTCTTCAGCCACTGGAGGCTCTGATCTCGCTCCAGACACTGCAGAGCAAGAGTATGAACGCCAGTAAATGCATCTGAGATATCTGTGCTGGAAACCAGACAATCACTGAGGAAGAACATCATGTTTGGTGTCGTATCTCGTGCACACATACGGTGACGGTGTAGCTGTTGTCGGGGATCCAGTTCAGGTCCGACAGCGGTTTGGACCGGATCTGGTGTAGAGCGGTTCTGATCCGGCGGGACAGATCCTCAGCTGTGTGATCCAGCAGCTCAAAGCCTGCAGAGATCCCATCATACCTCACAGCCGGTCCAAACACCTGACGACCACAGAAACACGTGATGAAGCACACTATCAGATTTTAATCTATATACTCACAGAAGAAGTGTTTTTGTTTTTTAATCTCCTGCAGAGAAATGAAGGTTTTTGAGGAAAACATTCCAGGATTTTTCTCCATATAGTGGACTTCACTGGGGTTCAACGGGTTGAAGGTCCAAATGTCAGTTTCAGTGCAGCTTCAAAGAGCTCTACATGATCCCAGACGAGGAATAAGAGTCTTATCTAGAGAAACCATCAGACATTTTCTAAAAAAAAAAAAAGTATATACTTTTTAACCACAAATGCTCGTCTTGAACTAGCGCTCTTCTTCTTCTTCTCTATTTTAATTCCAGCAGTGTAGACGCTGCTAAGTGTATTACTGCCCTCCACAGGTCAAAGTTTGAACTAATTGTTATATACTTGCACTAGCATATTGAATATGACAATTTAGTTTTAATTTAATTTTTATTTTTTTAGGAAATGTCTGATGGTTTCTCTGGATAAGACTCTTATTCCTCGTCTGGGATCATGTAGAGCTCTTTGAAGCTGCACTGAAACTGACATTTGGACCTTCAACCCATTGAACCCCAGTGAAGTCCACTATATGGAGAAAAATCCTGGAATGATTTCCTTCATTTCTTTTCCACTGAAGAAAGAAAGACATGAACATCTTGGATGACATGGAGGTGAGTAAATTATCAGGAAAATTTAATTTGAAAGTGAACTAATCCTTTAATGACATGAAAAAGTCATGAGAATTTAAAAAAAAAAAAAATCGACATTATGACGTCATAATTATGAGAATTAAAAAGTTGAAATTATAAAATTATGACTGTCAGAATTATGACATAATTTTGAGTAGTATGTCAATTTCTACTTTTAATGTTTTTTATTATGATTTTAAAAGGAAATCATTTAGACTTTTCATCTCATATGACAGTATGTAAATTCCTAAAAGTCTAAATTTATTCAACATGTCATAATTGACTTTTTAATGTCATAATTTCGACTTTTGTTCTCATAGATTGTGTCATGTCATGATTTACACAAGCATGTTTTTCTCAGGTGGAAATGTGCTTCCATAAAAACTGTTTATCAGTTTATCAGCCCTGAAATCTGCCCTTGTCTTCATCTCTTCACTCTGTACCTTATGTTACAGTCACGTGTGTTTGTTTACTGTGATTTACTACAGTATTCTCACAGGCAGCTGCAGGAAGGCGTTGAAGAACTCGACGAAGATCTGATCAGAGAGACTCTGTTCCTGTTCAATCACATGATC
Organism: Culter alburnus; assembly: GCA_028476615.1. NCBI lineage: Eukaryota > Metazoa > Chordata > Actinopteri > Cypriniformes > Xenocyprididae > Culter > Culter alburnus. The sequence continues at coordinate 95,559 of JAOTNS010003491.1, forward strand.
AATCAGACACATTAATGATTCATTCACGTTAATAAATACACGATCCGATCCCGTCATTCCGATACTCACAAAGTTCTCGCTGGTTATTTCCGGTAAATCTGAGGAGAAGAGCAGAATCTCATCAGACGCAGTTAAGCTACAAACCGCTGATAAATCTGCGCGAACTCACCTGGAAATGCCCGAGACATGATTCTGAGGAGTTCGGTTCGGATCCGGAACCTGTGGAGAATCCGAGCGAAACTTTAACCGCGCGTCTGATCGCGTTGCCATGGAGATCAAACTGAAACGCGAGAACAGACGCGCCGCGGGGATTCAGACGCGACGCGACACGAAGAAAAAAAGGAGGAAAGTCAAGCTTTGGTAAATTTTAGTCGAAATTACGACAAAAAGTCAAAATCATGATATAGTACGCAGAAACTGAGATTTAAAAAGTCAAAATTAAGACAAATTCTACTTTTTTCCCTACTTTTATCGTCATTACCATGATGTAGCAGAAATGAGCATAAATCTGCTCGAGTTTAACTCCCATAATGATAAAACATGTCTAAAGAGTCACAAGAAATAAAAGACCCATGAAAACAGAAATTCACATAATTATATATATATATATATATGGGTCATTCTACAGAATTGATTCAAAGTAGAAAAATATTGAAAAAAAAAATTTTTTTTTCACAAATTTTGTAGGCCTATGTATGCAAATTATATAATATCCAAGCTACACATTTCTAGTAATTGTGCATTTAATTCTTATATTGTATTTTTAGAAAGTTTTGGAATATTTTTCCTCTCTTCAAATTTGTCACTACCGAAACACAATAATAAATCATTTAATAAGAAGAGTCACATTGACCTACTAAGATTTTATTTACATCTACCTTGTGAATATATTTTTGCTATTTTTAAAAAAAATTTTTTCACACGTAAATCCATAACAATTACAATTTTAACAATATTTCAAGTGTGATTTATGAGATTTGTTGTATTTTGAATTCAATCTTTCTTTGTAAAAGTCAAAGTTTATCAAACTGATTTCAAAGTTCATTAGTTTGAATAAACATTGAATCAAACACTATAATAACATCTTAGTTGATCATTCAATATACTTTATTTCTGACAAAACATCCCATGTTTCAGTTGTGACAGTATTGTGTTGGTAGTGACCACATCACATGACACAATTTAACTCTCATACTAAAACATATTAAAATACTAATGATTTGCATAAATGTACTAAAATTGTGTTTATTTCCCCCAAATAAATGATTGTGTTTCCTTTTATCACTACCAAAACAATGATGTCACTACCGAAACACTGACGTCACGAAACAATGATGTCACTACCGGAACAATGATGTAACGAAACAGTGATGTCACTACCGGAACAATGACGTAACGAAACAGTGATGTCACTACCGAAACAGTCACAACTGAAACATGTGGAGAAGTTTTGGTAGTGACAATTTTTCGATATTTTTTAGCTCAAAGATGATAATCAGCACATGATTAGCTAGCACAGTTCTGAACAGTTGTACACACAAAAAACATTTTATGGAATAACACCCAAAAAAGTTTGCTTAATTTCAGAAAAAGGTGTTTGTTAGTGACGCTCCTTAAAGCTCCACACAGATTTTCAGGCTTCTGAACACATTTAACTCAGAATGATGATCTGCTGTGAAAGAGAGGCTGTGAGAGGAGGAACACAGCAATATCTCCTGATCAGAAATGTAGAAGTGTGTTAAAATCAGTCTCAGATCAATGGAGTAAAACACACACTGTTTCAGTAGTGACATGAACATGAGGGACACTTTTTTTTTTAACAAAGTTTCATGATTTAAAAATATAAATATTTTTTAACTTAACTCCTCCCAAATGAAAGTACCCAATAAATGATGATTTTATATATATTAATCTTACTGATATTTTAAACATTATTGTGGGATTCAATTGAAGAATCTTAGTAAACATCTAAAATTTGAATACTTAAATGCTTTTAAATGTTTTCTGGTTGTGGGACAGCAGTTTACACCAGTTCTGCAGAATGACCCAAATTTATATACACACTTCAGACAGATCTCACACTCTTCTCTAAAGTGTTCTGCTCATTCCTCATCATAAGATGACAGCGTTCGGTTAAAACATGAAGCATTTTTAGGTAAAAAAATGGGCTTTATTTAAAACAATGTATAAAAACAAGCATGTAAAGAGCAATATGTACACACATGCAGATACACAGGACCGAAACGACCGCTGTACATAAGTGCAAAACTCATGAGAAGTTCATAATTAAAAACAAACGCACACATACAGGAGTGCAACACACACACACACTCTTTCTCTCTCTCACACACACTCTCAGAGCCGCCTCACATTGCGTTTGCTCTGAGCGCTGCCCGGCAGCACGTCTCTCTTGCTCCTGCGTTTGGCAGACAGGTGCGCGCAGTCTTTGGATCCGTGGAAGCCGCACAAACACGAGGTGCAGAAGCGGAAGCGGCAGTCGCTCCAGCTGCACAGACCTTCGCCCCGCAGCGAGTGACAGCGCGCCGGATGCTGACAGCGCGGACACGGCTTCAAGTACTCGTCACTGAACAGGGTTTCAGCCACCTGAGGGTCCAGACAGAGAGACGTTAGTACCAGCTGACAGGGAACGTTCTCTTAAAGTTATGAACAAACGTTCTTCCAGTACATTATGCAGCCAAAAGATGACAGAATAACTTTTTAAACCTCTAGATCAGGGATGGGCAACTCCGGTCCTGGAGGGCCACTGCCCAGCAGAGTTTAGCTCCAACCCTAATCAAACACACCTGAACCAGCTAATAAAGGTCTTTAGGATTAGTAGAAATTTATAGGCAAGTGAGTTTTTATCACTCTGCAGGACACTGTTTTTGCTCTAGAAGTAATTTGGGACAGGTGAAGAAGTCTTTATGTGATCAGGACAGGTGAGTTCTCATGTGCACCTGCAGGAACTGCATGCGTTTGGAGCTGCAGTGGCGGCCGGAGCCGTGGGTCGGAGTGCAGGGCGGGTGTGTGTGGGGTGTTCTGGCCTGAGCCTGTACGCTGCCCAGAGCGGATCTACACGCCAGCGCCGCCCTGGTGTCCGCATCTGGAACATGGGCCGGTTTACCACCCTACAGACAGAGACACCGTCAGAGAAAAGCCCAGCATACTACGACACTTCTTCACTGCATACTGTGCAAAGGATGCAGATTTTATACATGCATGGGATTACAGTAGAACAACCTTCTATGTTTTGACCTCACATTACCAGTGTGATAAACTGTAAACATGGTTTACACTGTGTTCCAAATTATTATGCAATTGACATCAGTAAGATTTCAGTACAATAAACATTCAGATTTTAGTTTTTCTAAGAAAATGTTTGTTTGTTTATTTATCCATGTCTTTTTAGATAACTGGTATCAATCTCAGACAAAATAATTTGCCAGATCTGTGGAAACCCTACTTAGAGGTTGTTCCACATTATTAAGCAAGTCACAGTTCTCATGCAATATGGAGAGGAAGAAAGATCTTTCTGAAGATGAAAAGCATGAAATGGTGCAATGTTGTGCAAAAGGCATGAAAACAACTAATATTGTGTGAAACTGAATGGAGATTATTGAATTATCATAAGATTTGTGAGTGATTTAGAGCACAGCAGAACTCGGTCAGATAAAGGCTTATTAATGAAAGTTCCTGTCAAAAAAATTATTGTATTAAAAGGGCAGCTATAAAAAAAAGCCAGTGTTGAGCAGCAAACAGGTATTTGAAGCTGCTGGTGTCTCTGGAGTCTCAAGAAGCTCTCCATGCAGGCTGGCAGTTGTGCGTAAAGATGCATTTTAGACACCACTAACCAAACCTAACAAAGGGAACGTGTACTTGCGTTGCCGGATTATTGGTTTGCGCATAAACCGGGTCAAAAGGTTAATTCTGGTAAAATTAAACTGATGTTGTTTGGGAGTTATCAGCATAAATGTGCTCGGTGTTTGACCAGAATTAATGCAAAATTACAGCATTCATTTCCAAATGATAACTGGACGCCACTCGCATTCAACATGAGGTCATGTGACAATGCAGCACCGCACTGTTTGAAACGTTTAACGCGGCTAGAGTTTCAAATTTAAATGATTAGTTCACCTCAGAATGAAAATGTCCTGATAATTTACTCTCCTCCATGTCATCCAAGATGTTCATGTCTTTCTTTCTTCAGTGGAAAAGAAATGAAGGAAATCATTCCAGGATTTTTCTCCATATAGTGGACTTCACTGGGGTTCAACGGGTTGAAGGTCCAAATGTCAGTTTCAGTGCAGCTTCAAAGAGCTCTACATGATCCCAGACGAGGAATAAGAGTCTCATCTAGAGAAATCGGACATTTTCTAAAAAAAATAAACATTATATACTTTTTAACTACAAATGCTCGTCTTGCTGTGATGCTCCACGCATGACGTAATCATGTTGGAAAGGTCACGCCTTAGGTGGAAGTACCGATCCAGTGTTTACAAAATGAACGTACAAAGACCAAGTAAAAAAAATAAATAAATAAAAAAATAAATAAAAAAGTGAAACAACGAGGTTGAACAATTCTGAAGTTTTTCGCGGTACTTCCTCCTTCCTTTCCAACATGATTACGTCATGCGTGGAGCATCACAGAGCAGTGCAAGACGAGCATTTGTGCTTAAAAAGTATATAATGTTTATTTTTTTTTTAGAAAATGTCCGATGGTTTCTCTAGATGAGACTCTTATTCCTCGTCTGGGATCATGTAGAGCTCTTTTGAAGCTGCACTGAAACTGACATTTGGACCTTCAACCCGTTGAACCCCAGTGAAGTCCACTATATGGAGAAAAATCCTGGAATGTTTTCCTTCATTTCTTTTCCACTGAAGAAAGAAAGACATGAACATCTTGGATGGCATGGAGGAGAGTAAATTATCAGGAAATTTGTATTCTGAGGTGAACTAATCCTTTAAGGTTAAATGCACACGTCACCTCCAGTGCGATCTTGAGCTCTCTGATGTGGCTTCTCCTCCTGTGAGCGGCTTTCTTGTCTTCTGTGATAACATCATTCCAGTCATCAGAAACCTGGCCAAACCTGCCATCAACCGCACGCTTTATTATTATTATTGAGCTTCAAACACCAAAACGATGACGAATATCTGACCATAACTGACCTGTAGATGTCAGCTGCGGACAGAAGACTCAAGATAACAGCTAGCACGTGTCTCAGGTTTCTCATCCTCAGTTCCGAGATCACGTCCACCTTGTCCAGACCCATCTTGCGGCCGATGAGTCCTGACAGAGGCAGTCTGGTTCTGATGGGTCCGTCACGCAGCAGCTCCTCCAGACTGGTCTGCTGCTGCAGGTCACGTGCGCCGCGGCGGCTGATGGCGTGTACGGCCTGCAGCGCTGGCGTCAGAGACAGATCCTGCATCTTCAGCGTGGCGGCGCTCAGCGGGGTCCCGTCTAAAAACACCTCGTCTTTGTGCGGTTCGCCGCTCGTCCGCAGCTCTCTGGGCCCGTCCTCCGACTGCGAGCCTCCCTCTCGGAGCGTGGACAGTCTCCGCTGTCTCTCCAGCCGCGAGCGTCTCTTGTCTCGGCCGCACGAGCCCGTCGGCAGCACCAGCTCCTGGAAAGACCCGTCATGATCCACCGAGGAGTCGTGCGATTTATCCAGACCGAGAGAGCTGAAGCCGCTGTCCTCCAGTGCGGGCGTGTGAGCGAGGGCGTGTCCAGGATGAGCTTTCCTGTTCTCACGGGCGACTGGAAGTTCAAGTCATTAGTTTGTGGCGAGCTAGGAAGACCAGCTATGATGCTTTCGTCGAGATCGGGTTCAGCGATAGGAGGGGGAGGACGTCGAGCGAAAGGCGGAACAGGAGAAAAATCGACAAAGTGCTGTACGGCCCGGTCCCGAAGCTCTCCTTTAGCGATGATCCGGGATACGAGCAGACGCCTGCGGAGCGGCGCGTCCTTTCTGATCAACTTGGGGTCTCGCACAGGCTGACGGTTCCCTCTTTGGCTCTTTAATCGAGTCCTTGGACCAGCTCTGGTCTTTTCTGTGTAGAAGAACGGTGGCCTTGGTGCCGTTTGGATGCCGGTCTTCCTGGGCGTATAGACCCGGTCCGGCCGCTGACGTTTACCTGTGCGCCCTCCATATCTTCAGCCGGCCTTCAACAAACACTCGGTGGACCCACGAGTACTGTCAATCAACAAGACAGTGAATTAAAGGTTAATTGAGCATGTCATACATTATTTTACAGATATTTATAATTATAGGGCTGGGTAAAAAAAAAAAATATGATTTCTCGAATTTAATCCATCATTTTTACGGACGATATCGATTCGTCAAGAATCAATTAGTCTAGTTTTCAGTTGATGAATGAGCAGAATATGTAGCCCTCCCATCCAAAATCACAAATCTTTGTTACTTTTGATATGAAGCAAAGTCTTTCAAATGACGTCTTATTATCAAAAAATAAATGCCGTTTTGGCGCTGTTTATGTGGCGTGACGGATCGCTTTAGCCCTCAGTTAAAGAGAAGCATGTGATCATCCTCTCCTCCGCTTTAATACCAGTTACAGCGAAATAAACATGAACTTGAAGGTATGTTAAATATACAGTACAACTTACTGAAATCCGTATCATGTCTCGTGTAATCGCTCAGTGTTTCAACCTCGGAAAGACTCAATAAAACAGCTGTAAACAATGTCATGTGACGTCACATTTACCTCAGAAAAACATATTCAGTGACCATAAACTCAATAGTCAGCTAGAAAAGTGCTCTAGAAAGAAACATTCTGATAAATATAGCTATGCACGTTACATATTCATTATCATTTTTAATGTTCTTCAATATTTAAAATGCATGTTTGAATAAATCAGTTATGACAGCCGCGATTTAATGTTTATATTCAAAAAACCGAATTGGAGTAGAAATAGATGTAATTCTAAACTTTATTTATAATAAAACATCATTGAGTGTAATTTAAGTGTTTGTATAAAAATAAGTTAATTTAACTTCAATATTATTATAGTAGCACCAGCTGACTCACATGTGTAGTTTACAGCATTAGTTGAGAGATTTTTTTCCTCTAGAAAATTTGCCATGTGCTGAAACTGAAATACATCCAAAATAATCGATATCAAATCAAAAGCATGTGAATCGAATCGAATCGTGAAAACTTTGTCAATACCCAGCACTAATAATTATAAAACATTTTTATAATGATAAGGATTGTTGCAACATGCTATGTTCTGTAAAAGTAATTTAATATTAATTTTACACAATAATAACAATATGGTATAGTATATAATATTACCAATATAAATTTTTAATAAATTGTCATGTTAAGTGCACACAAACATCATTAACTTTAAACTTGTAATTGGAAACTATATTGGAAGCAAAAAACAAACAAACAAACAAACAAAAAAACCATACCTAATATAATATAAACTAAGTTAGCAGGCTATTAGGGTAGATGCATGCTATGCTAGTACATAAGCAAACTTTATAAAATAAAAAAATAAATAAAATAAACTGTAAGAACGAGAAATGCTTGATTTCACAACCTATAGCTTCAGTTATATATTAGTATATGAACCATGACATTAATGTTCATTGTAACACCTTTTAAACTATATAAATCATGACGTGATTTTGCAGGAATTATAATCAGGCGCTAAAAATACTATCCATTAAAAGTCTGTTGCTGGGATCACTCGGGGTCCTAAAGGTGGGGGGGGGGGACGCGATTCTCACCCCAGTTCAGATATACATCACAATAAAGAATACCAGCCAAGCTTAATTTTTATTACGACTTTAAGGTGTCTTCAAGTTTAAGTTTTTGCTGGATCCAGTTTTTAGTGTTAAACACTTAATTCAAACCTTGAACATTTTAAGAGAATTTAAATGGAAGCTTGTTTCTGCCAGAATAGAGGGGGAAAAAAAAGGTATCAGGGGGAATTGCGAAATAAAGTCGCGATTACATGTTTATATTTCTATTATGTGGCGGACAGGCTTTCATATAACGTTACATTAGGAAGAATATCATCAGTCAGAAATTAGTTCATCAAAGTAATGTCCATATGACAGTGATATACAGCTATAAAATAATTATCGTCGTGTATTCAGACACAATGAACGTTATGCAGCTTGAGCTAATAATGATTACAATGTGAGGATAATAAACATTGTTTGAAGATACCAGTGTGGAAAGTTTCTGTCAGAAAAGCCTGGAGAAACTCAGCGTTCAGGTTTAAACATCTTCCGCCGTTCAGACTGTGTGTAATTAGACCGTTTCGTTAATTGGCTTTACATTCGGTTCTGGAGGAGTCGGTTACGGTTGTCATGGCGACGCGCTGAGCGGTTTCCCTCCTGCAGATTCAAACTTTGCGCCGCTTGAAGTGCGCGTGCACGATAGCGCTCGCACCTTGCAGCCAAACACACACACACTACTTTAGAGCATTTATAAGAAGCACAATTCGTTTAAACAGTTTTTGTGAAGGAACACGAGATTTAAGCATCACAGCTGACTGAAAGATGCCAGAATAAGACAAAAACAAACTACTACTACTTACTACTACAACACACACACACAGTCTCGTCAGCTGCAGCTCATCACGCGCGCGTTCACCCCACACACACACACACACACACACACACACACACGAAGGGCTGTGACACATTAATACTTTTTAGAAAGACGAACTTAATTCATGATAATGACAAACTGTGTTACTCACGCGTGTTTGGTCAGTTTCCGCTCAGAGAGAGAGAGAGGCGGTGAGCAGCAGGTCAATGAGGCTCCACCTTTCAAATTTCGAGCCCATTTCACTGATTGGTCGCGGATTTAAAGAGACTCATTTATGTCACTGAATCATTTTTCCAACTATTAAACATACAAAATATTTAATACAAAATTATTAGATTTATTAATGAGATATCATGGATTTCGGAAATGTTACAAATAAACATGACATCAGCACTCGTTTTCATTTTTTTTTTCTTTTTTTACAAAATAAAATTGTAATTATATAATTTTAACCACTGGCATTTTGAATAAAGAAACTTCCATAAATAATTAGAAAAAGTTACTATGTGGCCAAATTAAATACATGTTTTTCTGTGAATGTAACTGAAAATTCATATCTTCGTTAGTTTTGTCATTGTGAATGGCATAAAGCACAAATATCGCAAAAATAACATATTTCTGTAAGACATCCCACCCAGTCTCACAATATTAAAGTACAGCTGTAAGATTATATTCAACAGTGTCTGTCGTGAAGCGATTGGTCTATCGGGAATCACGTGACGCGGAGGCAGCCCTATGATGTACACGTTTCTTGTCATTAATTTGTTTTATTAAGATATATCTGTTATCTTCATGAATGTCTGAATATATTTATGAATATAAAGAGATAGAAAGTCGAAAGTTAATAGAAAGTTTAAAAGAACAGTATTTATCTAAAATAGAAAGCTTTTTAACATTATACACTAGTGTTCAAAAGTTTGGGGTCAGTAAGAATGTTTTATTTTTTGGACATAAATTAATATTTTTATTCAGCAAGGATATATTAAGCTGATCAAAAGTGACAGTAAATTCATTTATAATGTTACAAAAGATTTTTACTTCAGATAAATGCTTTTCTTTCTATTCATCAAAGAATCCTGAATAAAATGTTTTTACACTTTTGAGTTTAACTCACACTGAAAAGTCAAAAATTATTAAATGCCCATGAGAAGGATGCAATACTAATGCAATGTTAAGGCATGACCAATGGACAGTGAAATGCTCATTAGGTCAGACAAAAACAGGTGAAGAAAAGACACAGGATCTGAGATTTAAGTTAGGTAAAGAATCCTGAAATATGACCCACACTTCATAAGAATCACAAGCTGAAGTGTTGTGACATACATGAAGACTGGTTTTATAGGCTTTACAGATTGAGAATGACTCTTGAAGGACCGGCACCACATCCTCTTGTCCCACCGCTTGAAGAATTTAGGCATTTGATAGGCACCATGTGGAGCGGAGTAGTTACTACACATACCCGGCAAAGTTTTATAAAATAAGCATGCAGCTACAAAAATGTAATAATTTATTGATAACAAAATTACACTCAGTATTGATCGTCTATCAACTCTTCAGAAAGGATATTTTCCGTGGCCACAGAAAATAACTCTTTCTCAGCATGTAGCTGTGATCGTAATCGTTATCAATGACATCGGCTTATTAGCAGATCAGAATCAACTCGCAAGAATGTGCACAAACGTTTGAACTAAATCACGAACACATAGCTAAACTAAACACACACAGACATACAAATCATGCATACATACGAAATGAGAGTGGAAATGAATTGAACCGTAGCATAACAGGGGAGTGAGCTATGAAAAGAGTCATTTAACCAACTGGAAGAACCATCAGTTTCTCATTATAAAGCACCTTTGTTAACAAAGGGGTTCACAAACATAATACTAAATCGCTGTTTAGTGTTCAAATGTACAACACTTGCAAATGCCTTAGCTGTTGAGGAGCGTCCGGATCTGCAGTCTCAGGAGAAATTCTTGATGGTGCGGTCCGATGGTGCTGAAGTTGTAATCAATATCTTCTGCGATGAATGAAGAAATGAGGATGAACTTGCGTTGTTAATTTGACTCTGTGGTCGAGGAGGTTGCGAACGGCTTGAGGTGAAGGAGGCCTGCCAGCGCTGTATGACAGATGTACCGCTTTATTGTTTTTCCTTTTTTATTCAAAATATTCACAAACTTGTTGGCTGTCATCAACTATCTGATATTCGATTCTCAAATACATGTAAGTGATGTTGAAACAACTTTGTTGTTGAAACAATTTTATAATGATCATCTTGGTTGATCTATAATGCGTGATGGGTGCCGCCCATCAGAGAGTCAGATCTGTCAGATTTACAACATGTGAATTCATCCACTTCTACTGAAATACATGAAGGTAAGTGGCCAGTAAAGTGGAAGAAGAGTAAACTTTATATTACCTTTGTCTTTATAGTAACTTTATAAGACCTTGTCGATTTATATTTGAATGGATTGCTATTGCACTGTACATGTGCCAGCCAGATACTTAATAATAATACTTGATAATAGATAATAGATACTTGATTTTTTTTTTTTTTTTTAAATGTACACCAAATACAAATTTATATTATTTTGCCTTGCATGCATTTAAAATCATTCCAAAGAGTAAAGTAAGTAAAGAGTGAACATCGTAATAAATAATGGTTTGGTATACATGAATCAATGAAACCGCAGGTTTCTACAGTAAACAATTTCAGCAAATTTGCTACACTCTGTCAGAGCTCGCTCCACTGTAACAGCAGTTTCCAGAAGTGTTTCGAAAGACTCATAATCTACCATATGGACTTCAGGAAATGTTATGGTATTAGTGCAAGCGCTGACAGTTGGGTAACACAATGTGGTTCGGCTGAAGACAGCAGTGGTCAAATTTAATAACTCAATTTCTCCCTTTCTGATCCAAGCAGATGCCATTCACTGCATTATCTTCAGTACAGACAAGGTTTCTCCTGCTGCCCCATCTTCTGGTTGTGTATCTTCAGAAGAAATAAAGAGATAAATTAGAATTAATGTTTTAGTTTATTTATACCCTTTTAAATGGGAACTGCAGTAGCATATTTACACCTGGATATCAAATAACAGCTTATCCTATTTTTTACTCCATGCCTTCAAGCTCAAGTATCTCAAGCTCAAAATCTTTCTTGATTTTTGACTCTTTCACTTGTTTAATCAAACCATTTGGGCTCATCTCTGGGGCCAGGTGGGATAAAATGTAATGGGAGTCAACCTAAACACCAAAAAGAAAAGCATAAAAATAGATTTTAATATTTGTAAAAAAACTAAAAATAAATAAATGCTCAAAACAGTATTTCTGCATGCATTGTCATGACGAAGAGATTGCGACACTCCTGCATGACTTTGGTAAGATCGTATCAAGGCCGTCTCGCAGCTGTTGCAGCATTGAGATGCGTTTTGTTGAAATATATCAAGCAAGAGCTCTGGCAAAACAAAGATAAAGACAATAAAAAGCTTCATATTTAAAAGCAGGGCATTCAAAATTCCAAAGCAGATAATACTAGTAAAATAATCGTATGTCGGCAGGACGGGAGGATGAAGGTCGAGGAGGGAGGCAGTCGGATCAGCCCCATTCCACCAATCACAGCGGATTATCAGTGAATCCCAGCTGTCCTGATGAAAGTTTGTAAAACTATCTGGTGTAAAATGATCACTGCAGAGGCGGGTGTTGGTGGCTCTTCACAAAATGTTTCTACCTCTTCTCCATAATCATCGTTTTTAGGAAATTTAAATAAGGAGACCGAGCTGTTGTGTATGTTATCGCAACCAGGAAATATGCATTTGAGTGACGAAGGCATATCTAGAAAAATGTAGGCTGTATAACTAACGTTAATGACAGTAAGGGATTGTGTTGTGTTAGCGTCATGCAGCACGTCCTGATTTTGCTGAGTTAGATGCGTTCCTGGGTTAACATATTTTGTTGATCCTGGAACAACATTCTAGTCTTAACCCTATTCCTACCCCTAAACCTAACCCTACCCATAAGTTATCCCAAAAATCAGAGGGAAATGATAGATGAATAACACTGATGTAGAAGCACCAATTCATGATTTTAAACCTAAACTTGACATAATCTGTAAACTTGTCCCTCAAATCTGATTGGTTGATTTGAATGTTGTTCCAGGATCAACAAAAATGTTGACCCAGGAACATGTTGAACTCAGCAATATCAGGTTATGCTTAGTGTCATCGAGCCACCGTTTTAGCTCCGCCCAAAAAATCCTGAACACAGAATTGATGAAAAACTGTTTAACGCTCTCCACAACTCCACAATTCAGTACTACTGGTTCACAGTCTTTGTAATGTGTTTCAGCAATACATTTCTAACATTTATAATGTGTTTAGAAACAATTCTCAGAATTGACTTTACAGGCACTTTAAGTATTCTGTGTAACACCTGAACTGGCCCTTTTAAATGTGCTTTCTCCTACCTAGCCATTTCCTGTTCCACGGGGACTTTCTGACTGCTGGATCTGGCTCTGAGTCTGATCCCGCCTCGAATCTTCTTCAGGGATTACTCCAGACACCAGGGACATAAAGTGCTTCAGTTACAGCATGTTGATCATACTGGGGGAAAAAAGATGCAAAATACTACTATGATAATAATGAACAAATCATAAATTGTCATCTGATTAATTAGTAGAAATATCTAATAACTTACCTGTGGTTGTGATCTGCCTTGTTGGGTTCGATTCTGCCATTAAAGAAAAAGAAAAACTAAAAGTCAAATGTAAAACATTTACAATAACTATACATTAACACCCCACATGGTTTGTATTTTTGGTTTTAACAGTGTTAATGTCAATTTGCACACTCACAGACACACACACACATATATATATATATACACACACACACACACACACACACACACATCTCAGTGGCCTGCAGTAGTTTTCTGAAATGAGAGGCAAAGTCCTCATAGTTTTTTCATTTTTTGTTTTATAAATTAATAATAATAATCAATATAAATTCATGTCCCTGTTACACTTAATGGTTTCGGCGGGAGAAAGCTGGATAAAAACTAATCATGACAATACATTTTCAGACAATCACGCTTCCGGAATAATAGTCTAAAGTTATTATATTAAAATATTAAAAAAAAAAATTGCAGGATTTACGATATTGATGATCGTTAAAACGCGTCATCACAGTCTGTGAAAAGGGTCGAAGGCTGCGTCCTCCGGAGGTCGCACTTGTAGGCCACATACGTCATCGAGGATGTCTTATTTAAGAAAAGTAACCGTAATAATTCATTGTGATGTGTAAAATACTGTCATTTATTTTTACTTTGCACTCTTACGGTTAACGTACTTTTCTGAAATGAATGTCTGCCTCGATGACGTATGCGGCCGACAAATGGGACCTCCGGAGGACGCGGCCTTCGAAACGAGACTTCTGATTACCTAAACCTGACTTCACTGGAGCTGTAATCTATAATCTATCAAACTGCTGTTAAATTATACTGTTAAAAGGTGTTAAATCAGTTATCTTACCCAGTACTTACCTGTTGCTCCTCAAACTAGCGGCGGGAAAGTCCCTTTCAAGACAAGTCATATCACCCGGCGGCCATTTTAGAAACGCCTCTCGGGCTTGCAGCTCCTATATTTGAATGGGGAAACATCACATTTTCTAAAGCTGTGATCCAAGCTTTCGATTAAATTTCATATTTGAAATCACCAATGAAATCTGACAACAACTGTCTCATAAATTTCTAAACGCTCGAATCATGACAAAAAACGGTATTTTTCAGGCTGGATCCAGCTAATGCGCATGCACAGTCCTAAATGCGCGTCTCTTGCGTCTCATATCAGAGTCGCGAGTCTGACTGTTTCTATAGAAACCGGAGCTTCTAACGGCCGCTGCAGTGACGCGATGACTTTACCAATCAGCGATTGGCTCTTATTTAGAAGGCGGGACTTATTCCGCCGCACTTTTTCCCATTCAAAACAATACGAGTGACGCGTCTTTGGGAAAACGTAGTGGGCGTGGTCAACCTGTCACTTAAATCGAGAGTGACCAATAGAAAAAGGTTGGTGGGTAGAGACCGCCCACTGAGATTCAGCTTCACTCGCAAGCTAAAGATTTAGAGCAACATTTGTGGTTTTGTGATGAAAAGTGTTTGAAGTGTACAAAGAAAAATAAAGATTTTGAAAGATTTACACACACTGCAAAGACTTTTTTTGATCAATTTCTTTATTTTTCAGCCACCTTAATATGACTTTTTTGCAATCTTTTATCTTTTTTAATTACAAAATAATTAGTTTTACTCTCAAACACAGCTATTATTAAATTTATTTATTGAATAAAAAGATACACAAAAAAAAAACTCCATAATAAAGTAGATCCACACCAAAAACATCTTAATTGTATTTCACTGAAAATCATTTAACCTACTTTTTGGACTGATTGTGCCATCACTCTTGTCCTTTGTTGATCTTTTGACCTTGAGAGATAGTTATCTTTTGCAACTATACATGACACAGAACTTTCTCGGGAAATACTGCAACACGACGATCAACTGATAAATGATTCAGCTTGGCTAGAATCTAGATATTCATCTTTATTTTCCCTATAAAAGACCCAAATCAGACTGTTAACAGCAAACGCTCAGGTAGTGTCATACTGACCAGAACATTTTAAATAGCATAAAACAACGTATTCAATAATACAGGACAAAATAATACGCTATATTTCTGTTTTGACATTTATATGTTTTGTCTGCAGTGCTTGATTTGAGTAAGAATGGCAGTCTGGACTGTTTACCTGTCGATCTGTCTTCTCTTTCCTCTGGCTGCTTCAGGTAATTTCAGTTTTCACTATATTCAGTTTGGCTGCTAGTTTGTGTTTGGATCTAAACTTTTAATCTGATTATTCATCTAAATGAGATTTCAGGTGTAAAATGTATATACATGTTTTTTGTTTTTTACAACAAGTGCAAAGGTAAGATCTTGGTGCTTCTCTTGTCAGTGTTATTGTTATAGTTAAAGACGAGTGAGTGAGACAGAATGTGTGTTGATCATATTTGTCCAGAATAAATCGGTTTAATTAAATTAAACAGTAATAAAAATAAACAAATGATCCATACAGACACCTGTGACAGTGGCTGGGCTGCACACGGATGCAGATGCTTCAAATTTTTCAACACTCCCAAAACCTGGATTGAAGCAGAGGTACGAGACGGCAGCTCTATAGGATTCCTTTATCTGAAAGAGTTTCAGTTTGCTAACTGTCGGTCTTCTGTCCGCAGAAAACGTGTTTGGCCTATAATGGGAACCTGGCGTCTGTCCACACCCATTCAGAGTACACTTTCATACAGAACCTGACTCAAGATGCAAATCATGCTTTAACAGAGGCCTGGATTGGAGGATCCGATGCGGTTTTGGTATATTTTAATTTTTTATATGTTGTTCATCATGTTATCAAAAAGCCTTAATTTTAATTTGGCTTGTCACAGATGGATATTAACAAGTTTATAGTATTTTGCACATATTCTTACAATGGCCATGTTTTTTCTCTTTGTTTTTGGGTTTAGAACAGCAGGTGTTTGTAGACACAAGTGGTTAGTGAGGCTCAGCGCACATTTTAGATTTATTAGCAAATATGAAATATTATAATGCCGTGATCTCTGGTGTTCTGATGGCAGGAGGGAACGTGGCTCTGGAGCGACGGGAGCAGAATGAACTTCGAACTTTGGGCTCCTGGACAACAAGATGTCAATAACAAACCTCACGAGGACTGCCTTGGGATGAACTTTGGCAGTAAGTGTTTTTATAATATTATGACAAATATTTCATCAGTCTTGAACATTTAGCAAGAGTGCATCGATTCAGCAGAGAATGTGGACGAATAACTGCAATAAAACACTTACAACAATAAAACACTTTTGTCTTTCATAGGCTCAGGCAACTGGAATGACTACACCTGTGACTGGAACATGACTTTTGTGTGCGTCAAGAAATAAACACCAGCATTTATGTCTGAGTTTAAATTTGCAATCTGTTATTCTCTTACAATTACTTATTCTTCACTCTGTCTTTCTTTACATTGGGCTACTTACTTACATTTCTTTACATGTAATGTGTAAGTAAAACTCAATAAATGTGAAGCAAACTGCATTCAGTTGTTGTTTCTCTGCCACAAAATCAGATTTAATTCCTGACAGAAACACCTGAAGGTCAGACATTTTAAGGGACAGATGGGGCAGTAAAGGGACGGGAGGATATTGAGGGGTGGGGTGCTTGTTAATACAAATTATTAATTTGTTACAAATATCCAATTAAAAGAGAAGACAGCACCTTCACTTTGACTCTTGGCAGTATCATCTTAATATATAGAATGAATAACAAAACGTTTACAATCAATCATATTAAGATTAGTGCTAATTCAATTAATTGATTTTAAGTTATTCTTTCATTCACATAATTTATTGTCTGTCTTTAGCATATTTCTAGCAGATCCCTTTACTCTCAGCCACATGTGACTGTCTGGTTTGTCTGCCTAGCTTCATTTGAATGGAAGTATAATACATTTAATTTAATATTATAAAGCATAAATCTATACATTGTGTTCCTAATTATTATCCAAATGAGATATTTAAATAAAAATTATTTGTCATATCTTTTTAGATAACTGTATCAGTCTCAATAGTTTGCCTGGTCTTAAAACCTAGCCTACTTAAATAAGTTGTTATGCATGAAGAAGAATGAAGAAGTGCAGTATGAGAAAGAAGAAAGATCTTTCTGAAGATGAAATCATGAAACAGTGCAATGCCTTGAAAAGTCATGAAAACAACTTCTATTCTGCAATAATTGAATAGAGATTATTGAACTGTTAAAGGATTTGTGAGTGATTCAGAGCACAGAAGAACTCAGTCAGATAAAGGCTTATTAAAGAAAGTTTCTGTCAAATTAATTGTATTAGGAGCGCAGCATAAAGCCAGTGTTGTGCTTCAAGAAACTCTCCATACAGGCTGGGTTGATTTCCATTTACCTAAGAAGAGCTGGCAAACTATTCATCAAACCTGTCTGAGAAAAAGATATGAATAATAAAACAAACAATTTCTTTGAAAAACTAAAACCTGAATTTGTATTTTGCTAAAATCCCACTGATATGACATTTGAATAATGATCTGGAACTCATTTAGAACATGTATATAATATTATAAATGTTTTGTTATAGATTAGTATAATAATGGGAAATATTCTTTACAGGAGTTAAAGTGTGACTGCCTGCTGAAAGTGATGATTTAGTCTCCCTCCCTCACGAAAATTAACCATGTTAAATCCATGGTTTCTGGCGTATTGATTACCATTCGTATAACCACACACAAATGCCATATTTAAACTATGGATTTTGTAGCAGAATTAATTAATTTGTGGTTATAACTATACAATAACCATGTTTGTTTGTTTGTTTTATTCGTAGTAAAACCCTGGTTAATTGTTGTAAGGGTTGCTGGAGTGTTGAATCAATGTTTGCAGGAATGATGAATGGCCTTTAGCCTCCCTTCGCTATGTCTCGGTCTTCTTTTTGTGAAGGCATTGTTTTTTGTCTAAAGTGTGACAACATTAAATTTGGTGTTATTTATGTTATATAAGATCGGGTAAAATAATTTGATTAGACACAAATTAAGAAGGTGGATGTTTTGAAAGTTTTTAGCACTATAGGACCAGGAGTAAAACATTACCGACAGAAATACAACAACAAACTACCAAATTACTAATTCTGCGGCCCAATTAAAAAAAAAAAAAAAAAAAAATCTTTTTTTTTTTTTTTTTTTTTAAGAAAGATTATTTGATTCGTCGAAAGAGCGCGGGCATTTACAGTTTTTTTTTTTTTTTTAATTTAACAATCGCTAGCCAAGGACAAATTTCTCAATACTTGGGTCATTTTTTCCGAACTCTTCACAGTTCTCTTTAACTTTCCGCTTCACAGCTGTTAATTTCACATTAAAAACGCACTAAAACTCCAAAACACTTAATTTGTCTCAAATCAACTCATTCTTGCAAAACACCACAAAGGTTTCCCAACAAACACACTTTATTACTCATAAACGTTTTATGAGTAAAAATATGTTTGCTTCTGTAAGTTCTACTGCTTATTATTCACTTCAGTATTTGTATGTTTACAATAATCGCGGGTTTCTCAGAAGCTCGTGTGAAGAGAAGTAAGAGAGAAAGATTAAACTAGTTTGTTTGTAATTTGAGGTATAAGGTAACACAATACTAAGTATAGTATTATAAATGTGCATATATTTTTCAAAAAATGAAAATATAAAAAACTGCAAGATTTACGATGTTATAATGACCGTTAAAACGCGTCATCACGGCCCATTCAGTTTTGTATTATGTTTGAATTTGAACTGAATTAAGTTGAACAGTTTTAAATGTAAAGGTGTATATTGTTATTTAATGTTTACGGAGTTTCGCTGGTGTTTGTGTTTGTTTGAGAAATTAATTAATGTAAATTGAAAGATGTCGGCATTGAATGTATTTTGTGTCAAAGTTATGATAAATGAGTTTATCCCACAGATGAGTATTGAGAAATGTGTCCTAGCGACTGTATAAAACACTTATAATAAACAAAACGATATCGTCCGCTAATATAGCTAGTTATCGTTATTAAAGTTATCTTTATCATTCGAACTGGCCTGTGGTGTTTTGGGGTGTGACGTCACGCCCCTGCAGCAGTCTAAGCCACGCCCTCTCTGTGTTTGTGTTGCCATGGGAACCTGACACGCGGCTCCTCGAGCTCGTCCTGTAATCTAACAGAGAAACAGCAGAACTCTAATCTGGTGAGTTTAAGAGTCTCAGATATTATCTCTCTCTCTGTGTGTGTGTGTGTGTGTGTGTGTGTGTGTGTGTGTGTGTGTGTGTGTCTGTAGTCTGGGGACAGAAATGTGACGTCTAAAGAGTCATAAAGTACATCATGTTTTATTGTTGGCGACGTTTAGCTTTGTGTTTGAATACAGTCATTATATTGGAAAATATGAGGTGTTCCCTCATTTCGACAGGTAAAAGTGTGTGTGTGTGTGTGTGTGTGTGTGTGTGTATTTAAAGATATTTTGAGGACAAATTTGTACACAGAAGTGAGCTAAACCTGACAAAAACTCCTTTTGGGGACGTCCTCACTGTAAAAACGGTATAAAAATAAAGTAAATAAAGTTTTTTTTATTGTAAAAATGCAGAAAGTTTTCTTTTAGGCTCAGTGTGTGTGTATGTTAGGGTTACAGTTTTTATAACTATCTGTATATAAAAACAATAGAAGTCTATGCAGTGTCTCCATTTACAGTAGATAGCTGAGTGTGTGTGTGTGTGTGTGTGTGTGTGTCGCAGGTGTCATGAGTGCTCCAGACTCCAGCTGCAGGTCAGTTCCTGTGGAGCATCTGGACTACAGCTTCATCCAGAGCTGCTCTGACCTCAAACATCTGGAGCAGATCCTGAGAGTTCTGCGGTGAGACCCGTCTGCTGACTGACCGTCTGCTGTCTGTGTCTGTCTGTCTGACTGTCTGTCTGACCGTCTGTCTGTCTGTGTCTGTCTGTCTGACCGTCTGTCTGTCTGTCTGTCTGACCGTCTGTCTGTCTGTCTGTGTCTGTCTGTCTGTCTGCTGTCTGTCAAATCTGTCTCTCTGTCGTCTGGTCTGAGACACGTCTGCTGTCTGTGTCCACTCACATGTGCTGCTGGTGTTTCTCAGGTCCGGTCAGGAGGGTTTTTACCCTCATCTGATTGAGTTCTGTGAGAGACACATAGAGAAACTGGACCCAAAGTCTCGAGTCCTCAGGAAAGAGAATCGCGCCGCAACCGCTTCCTGTTTCTCCACGGAGGAATGGAGGAACATCTCTGAAGAACTGCAGGTGCTGGAGACAGAGATAAAAACCCTCAAACAGAACATGAACCCTCACAGATCAACTCTATATTCATTTAGTTCAGAAATACTTTGGATAACTTTTCATTTTCTCAAAGCATGCTGGGAACTAGGAATCTGCTGTAACTTCAGGAGAGTTCTGATGTAATGTGAATCTGACTGTTTGATGCTGCAGAACATCCTCTAAACAAGAACATTTACCTGAAAAGGAAAATCTGATCAAATAATTAAGACTTGTTTTCAGAAAACGTGCTATCACAACATCCTTTAAACAAGGTGCATTTCATTTGTTTTTAACTAAACTTAATGAGGTTTATGTTTAAAACAATTGAAAATATACATTTGTATTTGAGATATATTCTCTGAAAACAAGTTATAATATTATGTAAAATTTTGCATTCATTTTAAGAATGCCAAGATAATCTGCTAATATATAATCATGATTGTTAATAATCAGTGTGTTCTCACTCTGATCAGAGTTTTGTGGTGTTTCTCAGATGTGGGAGAGAAACATCAGAACAGATGAAGCGGAGCTGAAGCGAAGCGCCATATTCAGTGATGTTGGAAATGTGCCGCCTGTTCGTTCCTCAAACGGCCTCGTTCAGGTAAAGGTTTTTACGCTGGAGCAGATCTGACGCTCTCAGACTTCATCATGAAACGCTTCTTATCTGCTCAAACATTCCTGTAGAGAAGCAGCAGCGCTACAGTGAAGACTGTGAGAGAGTCCTGCGGCCCGCGCTCCTACAGAGACTGGGACAGGTGAGTGTGTGTGTGAGTGTGTGTGTGTGTAATGTGTGTGTGTGACTGTGTGTGTAACTGTGTGTGTGTGTGTGTATGTGTGCGTAACTGAGTAAATTTGTAACTGTGTGTGTGTGTGTGTATGTGTGCGTAACTGAGTAAATTTGTAACTGTGTGTGTGTGTGTGTGTGTGTGTGTGTATGTATGTGTGTATAACTGTATATAACAATATGTAATTGTAATTGTCTGTAACAGTTTGTAACTGTGTGATTGTGTAACTGTGCTGTGCGTGTAACCGCCTGTAACTGTGTGTGTAATTGCATTTGTAACTGTGTGTGTGTGTGTGTGTGTGTGTGTGACTGTGTGTGTAACTGTGTGTGTGTGTGTGTGTGTGTGGTATGTAAATGTTGTGTGTGTGTGTGTGTATGTGTGCGTAACTGAGTAAATTTGTAACTGTGTGTGTGTGTGTGTGTGTGTATGTATGTGTGTATAACTGTATATAACAATATGTAATTGTAATTGTCTGTAACAGTTTGTAACTGTGTGATTGTGTAACTGTGCTGTGCGTGTAACCGCCTGTAACTGTGTGTGTGTAATTGCATTTGTAATGTGTGTGTGTGTGTGTGTGTGTGTAATTGTGTGTATAACAGTGTGTCATTGCGTTTGTAACTGTGGTGTGTTGTAAAAACAGTGTATAAGCGTGTGTGTGTGTGTATAACTGTATAATTGCGTGTGTGTGTAACTGTGCGTGTGCGTGTGTAACTGTGTGTGTATAATATAATTGCGTGTGTACTGTGTGTGTATAACAGTGTATAATTGCGTGTGTAATGTGTGTGTATAACGTATAATTGCGTGTAACTGTGTGTAATTGCGTGTGTAACTGTGTGTGTATGTATAATGCGTGTGTATGTAACTATAATTGCGTGTGTAACTGTGTGTAATGTATAATTGCGTGTGTAACTGTGTGCGTGGTAACTGTGTGTAATTGCGTTGTAACTGTGTGTGTGTGTAACTGTGTGTAATGCGTTGTAACTGTGTGTGTATACAGTGTATAATTGCGTGTGTAACTGTGTGTGTATAACAGTGTATAATTGCGTGTGTAACTGTGTGTGTATAACAGGTATAATTGCGGTGTAACTGTGTGTGTAACAGTGTATAATTGCGTGTGTAACTGTGTAACAATATGTAACTGTGTAACCGTGCGTGTAACTGTTTGTAAGTTTGTAACGGTGTGTGTGTAATTGCGAGTAACTGTGTGTGTGTGTGTGTGTGTGTGTGTAACAATATGTACTGTGTGTAACTGTCTGTAATTGTGTGTGTGATTGTGTCTGAGTGTGTGTAACTGTGTGTAACAATGTGTATCTGTGTGTGTGTGTGTGTGTGTGTGTGTGTGTGTGTGTGTGTAACTGTGGGTGTGTTGTGTGACTATGTGTGTGTAACTGTGTGTATAACAGTGTATAATTGTGTTTGTAACTGTGTAACAATATGTAACTGTAACCGTGCGCGTAACTGTTTGTAAGTTTGTAACGGTGTGTGTGTGTGTGTGTGTAATTGTGGTATAACAGTGTATAATTGCGTTTGTAACTGTGTGTGTAGTGTGTTTAACAGTGTATAAACTGTGTGTGTATAATTGCGTGTGTAACTGTGTAACAATATGTAACTGTGTAACCATGTGTGTAACTGTTTGTAAGGTTGTAACGGTGTGTGTGTAATTGCGTGTAACTGTGTGTGTGTGTGTGTGTGTGTGTGTGTGTGTGTGTGTGTGTGTGATTACGTGTAACTCTGTAATTGCGTTTGTAACTGTGTGTGTGTGTGTGTGTGTGTGTGTGTAACTGTGTGTGTGTGTGTGTGTGTGTGTGTGTGTGTGTGTGTTGTGGCTGCTTGTGTGATGTGGAGGCAGAGGTCAGTAAGATCCACAAGAGCCACACAAACACTCTCCGTCCAGATCCTCCTTCAGTCCAGCAGACGGTCAGCAGCAGCTCAGGTCAATCCTCATCAGCAAACACTGCAGCTGCTGCGTCACTTCAGACACTCGCTCTGCAACAACACAAAACTTTTGTTTTATTTCTAAAATTATTCATTTTAATATGACATTTTAATTATTCAGTTAAGTGTAAGAAAGTGTTTTTATTGTTTTTAGATTAAAATGATTCATTATTCATAAACTTTCAGTTTATCTGAATATCAGTAACGTTCACTGAGAGCAGAAAATAATAAAGCATAAATCTGAGCTGAACACACGAGATAAACAGCAGCAGTAACAGCAGACACCACACACACACACACACACACACACAGATGTATGTAGAAAGCAGACGGACGCCGCAGTAAGTGTGTTTCACTGATGGAGGTGTGTGTCCTGCTCTCTTCAGCTCTGACAGCGCAGGAGAAAGACGTTCTCGCCCGCCGGGAGAAAGACAAAGGCAACGAAGCTTTCAGAAGTGGAGATTACGAGGAGGCCGTGGCGTATTACAGCAGGTGAGCAGAGGAGTGTGTGAGAGCCTGAGCGCCGCTGCCGAGCTGCTGTGACGTGTGTGTGTGTGTGTTTCTGTAGGAGTCTGTCTCTCGCGTCTTCAGCCGCTGCATTCAATAACCGCGCACAGGCTCACATCAGACTACAGCGCTGGAGCGCGGCCCTGAGCGACTGTGAGGCGGTGTTACAGCTGGAGCCAGAAAACATCAAGGGTGAGGAAAACACCACCTGTGTGTGTGTGTGAGTGTGTGTGTGTGTGTGTGTGTGTGTGATCAAGCCTTGTCACATTCACTGCAAAAAATGCTGTTCTTACTTAGAATTTTTGTCTTGTTTCCAGTCCAAATATCTAAAAATTCTTAGATCAAGAAGCATTTTCTAGACAAGTAAAAATTATTTTCTTGTTTTCAGGAAAAATAAATCAAAATTAAGTTTGTTTTTCCCTTAGAACAAGCAAAATAATCTTAATCCAAACTGAAAACAAGATTATATAGCTTATTTTTGGTTTGAAATAAGATTATTTTGCTTGTTTTTAGGAAAAAACTGACTTAATTTTGACTTATTTATCCTGAAAACAAGAAAATAATTTTTGCTTGTCTAGAAAATGCTTCTTGATTTAAGAACTTTCAGATATTTTGACTAGAAACAAGTAAGAACAGCATTTTTTGCAGTTTTGACACCGACTGTAAATCACAATTATGACATAAAAAGTCAAAATTACAAAGAAAGACACAATTTGACATTTTATATCAACTTTTTAATCTTTTATGTCATAATTATA
Organism: Culter alburnus; assembly: GCA_028476615.1. Classification (NCBI taxonomy): domain Eukaryota; kingdom Metazoa; phylum Chordata; class Actinopteri; order Cypriniformes; family Xenocyprididae; genus Culter; species Culter alburnus. Next base: position 120,032 of record JAOTNS010003491.1, read on the forward strand.
ATTTACTAAAGCATGATCTTTTTTCTTTTGCGGCTGAAATGGGCTTCCATATACATCCCAGTGAAACACACATTCTGATTAAACATTATGAGGTCAATTTTTTTTAGAATTAACATTAATTTTAAATTTATGCACCAATGAATTGTTCACAATAACATGCATTTAGAAAATAAACAGACTGACTTTACATTTCATACCGACTGTAATTACTGTATGCTTTAATAATGTGTGTGTGTGTGTGTGTGTGTGTGTAGCTCTCCTGCGTCGCGCCACTGTGCACAAACATCTGGGTCACCTGCAGGAATCACATGATGACCTGAGAGCCGTTCTTCTGATGGAGCCGCACAACACCACAGCACTGGTACAGACGCACGCCTCACACTGACCACATGATGGCGCTGTTACACATGACACAAACTGTACATGAAAGAGACGTTCAACCAAAAATCATCATTTACTCGCCCTCATGTGGTTCAGATCTGTCTTCTGGTGTTATGAAGAACATTAGACCCCATCGACTTTCTTCATATGGACAAAAAACACTCAAAACATCTTTTGTGACTTACAGAAGGAAGTCTTACAGGTTTGAGTGACATGATGGAGAGTAAATAATGACAGAGTGATTATTTTTATCCCTATAAACCTAACGTGACCTCTGACCTTCAGAAGCTCCTGACGGAAGAGACGGAGCAGCATCAGGAGAGACGCAGCACAGGCAGGAAGATCCTCATTCAGGAAGTGGATGAAGGTGAGGATGAGTGTCAGTGGAAAGAGAGAGAAACTGAGAGTGTGTAAATGATCATGTATTGTGGGAAATCAGAGAGCAGCTGTGTTTCGTTCAGACGCTCAGGATGAAGACAGACAGAAGCAGGACGTTAGTGAGGGGGAGAGTGGAATCATGGGAAATACACACAAGACGCCCAGCTGCTCCAACCTGCAGACAGACGGGCCGAACGGACTGACAGACATCAGCAGCGATGACACCCAAGCTGGAGCTCCGCCCCCTGGACACGCCCACCTGAAGAATGAGGAAAACACTCTCCTTGAGAACAGAGAGGAGAAACACACACGGGCTGCAGCAGGTACACACACACACACACACACACACACGCACAGTTGATTGGATGTTGAGATGTGGGCGTGGCTCTTAGGGCTGGGTAAAAAATATTGATTTCTTGATTCTCATTTTTACGAACCGATATCGATTCTTAAATCCCAAGAATCGATTAGTCTAGTCTGTTTTCAGTTGATGAATGAGCAGAATATGTAGCGCCTCCCATCCAATAAATCACAATAATCTTTGTTACTTTTGATATGAAGCAAAGTCTCAGATTTCAAATGACGTCCATCTTATTATGAGATTCAAAAAATAAACACCGTTTTGGCGCTGTTTAATGTGGCGTGACGGATCGCTTTAGCGCCTCAGTTAAAGAGAAGCATGTGATCATCCTCTCCTCCGCTTTAATACCAGTTACAGCGAAATAAACATGAACATCTGAAGGTATGTTAAAATATACAGTACAACTTACTGAAATCCGTATCATGTCTCGTGTAATCGCTCAATCAGTGCTTCAACCTCGGAAAGACGTCAATAAACAGCTTGTAAACAATGTCACGTGACGTCACATTTACCTCAGAAAAACATATTCAGTGACCATAAACTCATTAGTCAGCTAGAAAAGTGCTCTAGAAAGAAACATTCTGATAAATATAGCTATGCACCGTTACATATTCATTAATGTTCTTCAATATTTAATGCATGTTTGAATAAATCAGCCGTGATTTAAATGTTTATATTTCAAAAAAACGAATTGGAGTAGAAATATGATTATGTAATTCTAAACTTTATTTATAATAAAAACATCGAGTGTAATTTAAGTGTTTGTGTATAAATAAGTTAATTTAACCTTCAGTATTATTATAGTAGCACCAGCTGACTCACATGTGTAGTTTACAGCATTAGTTGAGAGATTTTTCCTCTAGAAAATGCGCCATGTACTGAAACTGAAATACTACATCCAAAATAATCGCATCGAACTGAATTGAATCGAAATCGTAATCGAATTGAATCGAAAGCATGTGAATAGTAATCGAATCGAATTGTGAAAATTGTGTCGATACTCAGCCCTAGTGTCTCTCAAAAGTGGAGGCGGGTCTGAATATGAATTTGCAGTGGATTGTAAGAAAGGGGCGGAGCTTAAGCTAACTAAATGATTGGAGGAGACCAGCATACATCATCAGAGAGAAGTCTGATGTTTTCTCTTCAGTGATGACATTCTGATTAAACATTATGAGGTCAAAAAATGAAAAATGAAACATGTACAATAAGATTAATGCGTTTTCATCTAGTGGCGTCTTTAATAAATAGAGTTGTTCATTTTTGTTGGTCAGATCACACTGATTGATATGAACAGATATTTGATCTGAACATGCGTTAGTAAATGTTGAACTGGTTGTTGTTCAGAGTTTGAGCGGCTGAAGGACGAGGGCAGCGGGTTGTTCTGGAGCGGCTGCTATCAGGACGCAGCAGAGAGATACACGGAATGTCTTCAGCTGAAACCACACGAATGTGCCGTTTACACCAACAGGTGTGTGTGTGTGTGTGTGTGTGGCTGAACGACACGCAGACAGGTAACACGTGTGTGTGTGTGTGTGTTTCAGAGCGCTCTGCTACATCAAACTCCAGCGCTTCACTGAAGCCCGGCAGGACTGTGACTCCGCCCTTCAGCTCCAACCCACCAATAAGAAAGCTTTCTACAGACGTGCACTGGCCAATAAGGGCCTGAAGGTCAGTGTGTCACTGTGATCGCCCAATCGTCTTAATTCAAGCAGCAACGGGAATATTGGAATTGTTTTAAAGTCGGCATTTCTTCCCTATCATGACGGATATCAGAGAGAAACCACTTCTGGAACAAGAACAAATGTGTTTATTATAAATGATTTATAGGAGCACATCATTATTGTTTTAAATTCATGTTCCTCGTAATCTTGAATCAGCATCTCTTCTCTGATGACGAGGGCGGGGCAACCTGTCACTCACATGAGATCCACCAATAGCAAACCACAACCATCCAATCAATTCCCCACAGACAAAATCAAGCCCCGCCCTACATTTGTTCTTGTTTGCAAAGCGTTTCAGTCGATATACGACACAATAGAGAAGAAAAGACGAGCGCAAATTAATTATTCTGCAGACGTTGAATGCGATCCTCTCGTGTGTGTGTAGGATTACCTGGCGTGTCGTTCAGACCTGCAGCAGGTGTTGCGATTGGACGCGAGCGTGACGGAGGCAGAGCAGCTCCTGATGGAGGTCACACACCTGATGAAGGACAGACATCCGTCAGGAGCGCGCAGGAGCGTCCACATCACTGAGGTCAGCACACACACACACACACACACACACACACACACTCTCTCACAGTACAGGTCTGAGATCAGCTCTCTGTGCAGGTGGATGAAGATGATGATGATGATGATGAAGATCAGGTCAGCAGTGCAGACGGCCGGTCCATCATCCCTCAGCCCTGTAACGCGTATGAGTTTGGTCAGGCTCTGAACGCGGCTCGCTCTCAGGATGACCTGCTGACCTGCGCGCTGAGCTCCTGCGCTCCGTCGCATCAGACCGCCTGCCGCGGTTCATGGGCTCGCAGCTGGACGCACACACCCTGAGCTTCATCACTCGAGCGCTGAACACACACCTGCTGCACACACACCCTGAGCTGGTGTACACACACCTGCAGCAGCTGCACAACACACACAGACTCACGGTGAGACCCGCATCAGCACCGCAAGCTCCTTTCTGCCACAGAACAGAGCAAAATCATGCTTTTGTAAATCATAATTATGATATACCAAGTCATTTATGAGATAAACAGTCATGTGTGTGTGTGTGTGTGTGTGTGTGTAGATGGTGTTGATAATGCTGGGCCGGGACGAGCGCTCACAGCTCTCTCAGCGCTTCCAGAACCTGCGCTCAGTGCAGACTGAAGCCTTCTCACAGAATGACATCACTAACCTGGCCAACAAATACTTGTGATGCTCCTCCCACCGCACGTCCTTCCCATGATTCCACACTCCAGCTGATCTCAATAATATAGGCATGATTTATGCTGTCAGTGTTTCAGAGAGAATGTATGATTCACTTTGTTCAGTGTGAGATGATTTTATTTCTGTGTTTATAAATGAATGTTTTCTGCTGGAGTGTAAACTGCTTTCTCAGAGGTCCTGTGGGTTACAGCAGCACTTCTCAACCGTCTGCAGAATGAATAAAAGTGCTAAAATAACACATTATTATTATTAATATTATATTAAAATAATCTGATTTGAATATAAATGAAGTCAAACACACAAATCAAGATATAACCAATTATATTTCATTCACAGTCTTGATTCAGTGACCATCTTTGAGTCAGAAAGTTTAAGAGCCGCTGACAGACAAGAAAAAATATCACACTTTTAATGAGATTTAAAAAAAAAAAAAAAAAAAAAAAAAATGACAGCCTACTAAGTCAAAATTATGACAAAAAGATCTGTCATTTATGGCATATACATCATAAAAAGTCGAATTTTTCATAAAAAGTAGAAATTATGACAAAAAGTCGAATTTCTGAGTAAAAAAGTCGAAATTATGACAAAAAGTCGAATTTCTGAGGTAAAAAAGTTGAAATTATGACAAAAAGTTTATAACGAAGTTGAATTTCTGAGGTAAAAGAAATGAAAAATAAATTATGACAAAAAGTCAAAATTCTGAGGTAAAAAAGTAGAAATTATGATAAAAGGTTGAATTTCTGAGGTAAAAAATTGAAATTATGACAAAGTCGAATTTTTGAGGTAAAAAGTAGAAATTATGATAAAAGTTGAATTTCTGAGGTAAAAAAATTTGAAATTATGACGGTCGAAATTCTGAGGTAAAAAAGTAGAAATTATGACAAAAAGTCGAATTTCTGAGGTAAAAAAAAATTATGATAGATTTCTGAGGTAAAAAAGTAGAAATTATGACAAAAGTCAAAATAAAAAAAAAATTATGACAAAAGTCAAATTCTGAGGTAAAAAAAAGTCGAAATTATGACAGTCGAATTTGAGGTAAAAAAGTAGGTCGAATTTCTGAGGTAAAAAGAAATTATGACAAAAAAATGATAAAAAATTTCTGAGGTAAAAAAAAGTGAAATTATGACAAAAAGGTAAAAAAGTAGAAATTATGATAAAAGGTTGAATTTCTGAGGTAAAAGTTTATGTGAGTAAAAAAAAGATAAGAAATTATGACAAAAGTCAAAATTCTGAGTAAAAAAGAAATTATGTCGAATTGAGGTAAAAAAGTTTAAATGACAAAAAGTCGAAATTCTGAAAAAAAGTCGAAATCAAAGTCGAATTTCTGAGGTAAAAAAAGTCGAAATTATGACAAAGTCGAATTTCTGAGGTAAAAATAGAAATTATGATAAAAGGTTGAATTTCTGAGGTAAAAAAGTCGAAATCATAGGTCGAAATTATGACAAAGTCGAAATTCTGAGGTAAAAAAGTAGAAATTATGATAAAAGGTTGAAATTATGACAAAAAGTCAAAATTCTGAGGTAACAAAAGGCAAAATTATGACAAAGTAGAAATTCTGAGGTAAAAAAGTCGAAATTACGACAAAAAGTCGAAACTCTGAGATAAAAAGTCAAAATGATGACATAGTAATTCATAATTAGGAGATAAAACGTCGATAACATAACAGAATAAAAAGACTAAACCAATCATGACGCACGTCATCCAGGCCGGCGGGAGGCGCCGCTGCGTCACATGCGCGCAGCCGCAGAAGGAGACCGAGGGACAGCGGATCGCGAGGATCTCAGATGTTCTTCCAAACATAAAGTCCATCTAATCCTCGCACAGAATGATCGCAGCGCGCTGTCTGCTGTCTAAAGCGCCGCACAGGACGGTGTTGAGAGCAGCAGGGTCGCGCTGTTATCGGCCTTTACAGCAGAAGGACACACATGCTGTAAACCACAGAAGAACACAAAACCTCACAATCACAGTTCGAGACATCACAAACACCCGCTGAACACCCGACAGCCAGCTCAACACAAGGTGAGGCTCTCATTAACAACCTTCTCATTCATTAGGCTCATTAACTACACAATCAGGCGTGTCTGGGGCATATTTGACACCGATATCAAAAGATTCATCATTAATCTCATATAGTCCATGAACTGTAGACTGTTTAAAGACAATTAAGCACATTTCATCTTAATTCTCACAATCATTCATATGGCACGGTGCTGAAATATGGATGGTCTTAAAAATAGGTTTAATTTTTATGCTAATTTTATTATTTTTTTCCTGTTAATTTTGTGGTGAAATTAAGTTTATTTAAAGATTGGTAACACTTGTTTTACAGTACCTTTGTTACATATACTGTAATAATGATAAATAATGCATAATTACATGCAATTAACCTAAACCAAACCCTATAGTAAGTACATGTTAATTATTCCTACTCAGGAGTACTTAAATATATAATTACACTGTAAAAAGGACAGCTTAATTAAAATAAAGCGACATTTTCATCACAATTAAGCACATTTAATCTTTGAATTATCATTAATGCAATGCAATAATAAAGTGATTAATTAAAAGTGCCTAATTGTCAGGAATATGTAACAACGTCAAAATCTGAATGTTTTCAAATAGGTTTCATTTTTATGCAAATTTTAGTATTTTTTTCCTGTTAATTTTGTGGTGATATTAAGATTCCATTAGTTAACATGAGAATGAATGAAAATGAAAAATTTCTGAAACATCTATTAATCTTAGTTAATGTTAATTTCAACATCTACAAATACATTATTAAAATCTGTTATAAATATAATTTAGTAGACCTGAACTAACATGAGTTAACAAATATGAATGTATTCATTACTGTTAGTGTAATTATTGTGTTGTTCTGCTGATGTTGCGGAGATGAGCCGGATGTGTGGTTGTGTTCAGGGTTCGACGTGGCTCTGCTGGTGTCGCTCCTGAGGCAGGAGAACGCCACAGACATCTGCGTCATCAGAGTCCCGCCAGAGCTCAAATACACCGATCACATGATCATCGTGAGCGGATCGTCTCCACGACACCTCAACGCCATGGCAGAGTTTGTGCTCAAAGCGGTAATGACTCGAGCTCACACCACTGTTCCAAACAAATCAAAAGTCTAAATGTAAATTGAATCAAGGTCTGTGGAAGCTTGTTTCTGTCTAATAAAACACAAAAAAGGTCATTGTGATTTTTATCTCAAAATCCTGAGAAATAAACTCGGAATTGTGAGAAATATTTAGAATTGCAATATGTAAACTCGGAATTTTGTGAGAAATAAAGTCAGAATTGCTAGATAAACTTGGAATTGTGAGAAATAAAGTCCACATTGTGAGAAATAAACTTGGAAGTCGCAATTACCTTTTTATTCCAAGGCAGAAGACTAGAACTAAAAACCAAATATAATCTCAGAGTTTGATTCGGTTAAAGACTCATTTCACTCTTTATATTTGCAGTTCAAGTTTCTGCGGAAGGATGAGGAGCGGCACGTTCGGCTGGAGGGCAGAGACTGTGATGACTGGAAGTGCATCGACTTCGGTTTGTAGCGGGTTTGAGTTTGAGCTCAGAATGACACGCGTGTGACTGATTGTGTTCTGATGGAGCCGCTTTTGTCCCGCAGGACCCATGGTGCTTCACTTCATGCTGCCGGACACCAGAGACACGTATGAACTGGAGAAACTGTGGACCCTGCGCTCGTATGACGAGCAGCTCAACCGCATCCCACGAGAAACGCTTCCCTCGGACTTCATTTATGATATGAAGCACAAATGATCCTCCTGGATGACTGAATCACGAACTGTTCAAAATCACAGCGAGATTCTCAGTCAGTGCCGTACGTCACCTCTGCGTTCTTCTGTGGGAAACCAGCTTTTGTGAATGTAAATGCTGTAAAAATATCAACAGTGACTTCATTAAAAAAGACAAATCATCAGAAATATTGTTTTGAGTTGCTAATTTTGAATAAAAGGATTTAATTCACAAATACTGCGAGTCAACTATGAATGTTAATAACTTCTGCTTGATGAATCAAAGATGCTCATGCAAATACTAAAACATTTATTTATATATATATATATATATATATATATATATGTACAGTATATAATAACTAATAATAGGTATAACAATAGCACTAATGATAGTGATAACTAACAATTTCAATAACTAACAATAATGAGTAATACAACGATGATGTGTGTAACGATACTAACAGTAACAATAATTATGAGTATAACAATACTAACTAACAATAACTATAATGAGTATAATACTAACAACGATAAGGATTAGTATAATGATACAAACACTAACGATAATGAGTATAAAGATACTAACGATAACGATAACTATAACATAACTATAATGAGTATAACTAACAACTATAACAATGAGTATAACGATAACGATAATGTGTGTAACGATACTAACAATAACGACAACTAACGAGTATAACGCTACTAACAATAATGATAACTAAGGAGTATAACAATACTAACAATAACGAGTATAACGCTACTAACAATAACGACAATGAGTATAAAGATACTAACAATAACGATAACTATAACAATACTAAATGAGTAGGATGAGTATAACGATATAATTGTGTAACGTACTAACAATACGACAACTAACGAGTATAACGAGATGACTAATAACGATAATACTAACAATAAAACTATAACAATAACTATATGAGTATAACAATAACTATAACTAAGTATAACGATAACGTGTGTAACGATACTAACAATAACGATAACTAACGAGTATAACAATATTAACAATAACGATAATGAGTATAACGATACTAACGATAACTAACGAGAGTAACGATACTAATAACTATAACAATAACGATAATGATGAGTATAACGATAACTATAACAATAACGATGAGTATGATAATAATAATATAACGATAATGATGAGTATAACAATGCTAACAATGACGATAAATAATGATAACGATGCGTATAACAATACTAACAATAACGATAATGAGTATAATGATACTAACAACGATAACAATAACGATAATGAGTATAATGATACTAACAACGATAACTAACAATAATGTTAATGAGTATAATGATACTAACAATAATAACAAACAATGAGTATAACGATAATAACTAATATATGTAATGATAAGAACAATATAAACTATATTGGTGAGTATAATGATAACTATAACAAAATCTAACATAACACTAATGATAATAACTATAACAGTGGGTATAACAATAACTAATAACTGTAATAACGATAATATAACTAAAATGATAACGACCAGTAACTATAACAAGAGCGATAACTATATTGATAATGACAAGAATAATATCAATATCTATAATAGAAATTAATTATAGAAACTATAATGATAAATAATAACTATAACTATAATAACAAGTATAAACGATAACAATAGCGATAATTAACTATAACAATAACTACAATCTATAACCGTTAGTTATATTGTAGTTGTTATTATTACTGTTATAGTTTTTATAATTAACTATAACAAGAACTATAATGACAAACATATTCACATCCACACCAGAACAGACGATATCATTCTGTTTATTATAATAGCTGCAGTTTTGTCATCTGTCGCTTTAAATTTGAGCTCTTAAAGCAGGATGGATTCTGATTGGCTGTCAATGTTTTTACCATTCATCAGCTGGAAAACAATCGTTCCTCTGTGCCGTTATCACTATAGATATTAGACTCTGATATTCTCTTAGAACTGTTACAGCTTTACAGCTATAAAAGATTAACCAGGAGACGAACGCTCTGTGAATAAATGTGTTTATTTGTCAAGAGAATCACAGTAACATTACAAATCAAAGTGATGAAGAGAAACTAAAACAGCCGCTTTTAAAAGTGATGCGCGACACGCGATCCTCCAGCGTCACATGAGCTGTCATCAGTCACATGCTGATTTCTGCGGCTCCTCATTCCGTATTTGACCCATAATCCCCACGGAGAGTCTTTAGGAGCGGATGAGGCCGTTCCTGCGGAGTCATGAATCACGACGCTACCTGTGTGTGTGTGTGTGTGTGAGTGTGTGTTTACGGTGCCATCCAGAAGGGCATGGGCTGCTGCTGCTGCTGCTGCTGCTGCGTTTGTGTTTTGTTCCGGTGGGGAGGCGACGGCGGGCAGTGGTACGTCCCGAGCGTCCAGCCGGCTTTAGAGGGTCCGTGATCGTCCTCTTCGTCAGAGGAATCTCCGGCGTACGCCACCAGCCCCGTCCGGACGCGCTTCACCTGCGGCTCTGATGGACAGACCAGAAACCAGAGAGAAACACACAAAAACAACACCACGTACCAGCAATGAAGGAAACAGGAAGTTAAATCAAACGCATGTGGTGGGTGACAACCGCATGTCATTGGACGCGTCCAATCAGGAGGCGGAAGGGAACGAGGCCCCGCCCATCAGGCATCCCCCCGGAGGGACATGAAAGAGAGAGGAAAAAACACAGAGAAAGAGAGAGAACACAGAACACAAGAGAGACGCCCGTTAGTGCGGCAGTCACACGGCACGGCAGACGCGCAGGGGAGGAGCCTCATTCTAACCAATGACGGCCGTCAAGCTGAAGCGTGTCATTTCCTGCAGGATCACATGTTGGTAAAGATGCTGAAATGACACGCTTCAGCTTTACCTTTACTCTACTGATACGGTCCGCCGCTGCTGCAGCCTCATATCTGCATGCAGAAAGCAGTCAGTGTGATTTACAGCGATCATCGAGGGTGTGTGTGGCGTCTGTCTTACCCAGAAGGCTCGGCGCTGCCGTCTTCTCGTCTGCTTTCGGAGGTCTCAGTCCGTTGACCGGCGCTGACGCACACGGAGGCGGCATGAGCTGTCTGCTGCTGCGCAAACAACACCACATACAATCAATCACCGTGATCAGCTGATCAACGCTGTCAGGTTTCTTTGAATAGAAAATCATCATGTTGATGTTTATAATATTAAATCTAGTTACTGTTATTATCATAGTTATTATAGTTGACACTAATATAGTTATCGTTTTCATTATAGTTATCGTTACAGTTATCATTATAGTTAGCGCTAATATATAGTTATCATTAGTTATTATCATTTTTATCATTATAGTTATTAAAGTTGACACTAATATAGTTATTGTTATCATAGTTGTCATTATAGTTATTATACTGTTATTATAATTTACGCCAATACAGTTATCGTTATCATTATAGTTATAGTTATCGTTATTATCGTTAGTTATTGCTAATATAGTTATTATAATTATAATTATTATCATAGTTATTGTTTACACTAATATAGTTATCGTTATCAGAGTTTTCGTTACAGTTATTGTTATTATCGTTACAGTTACCATTATAGTTGATGCTAATATAATTATTAGTTATCGTTATTATCATTATAGTTATCATTATAGTTTACGCCTATATAGTTATTATAGTTATCGTTACAGTTATCGTTATTATCATTAAAGTTATCGTTATAGTTAGCATTATAGTTGACGCTAATATAGCTATCCTTATCATAAGTTATTACAGTTATCGTTATTATTGATAGTTATTAAAGTTGACACTAATATAGTGATTGTTATCATTATAGTTATTATAGTTGACGTTAAGTTATCGCTATCATTAGTTATTACAGTTATCGTTATAATTATAGTTGACGCTTATATAGTTATTGTTAACATAGTTATCGTTACAGTTACTGTTATTATCATAGTTATTATAGTTTACGCTAAGTTATCATTATAGTTATAGATATTGTTATTATCATTATAGTTATTATAGTTGATGCTAATAGTTATAATTATAGTTATCGTTATCATCATAGTTATTATAGTTGATGTTAATATAGTTATCGTTATCATTAGTTAATACAGTTATCGTTATAGTTATTATAGTTTACGCTAATATAGTTATCGTTATCATATAGTATTATAGTATCTATATAGTTTTATAATATAGTTATCGTTATCATTATAGTTATCATTATGGTTGACGTTAATGTAGTTATCGTTATCATTAGTTATTACAGTTATCGTTATAGTTATTATAGTTTACACTAATATAGTTATCATTATCATTACACTAATATAGTTGTCGTTATCATAGTTATTACAGTTATCGTTATAGTTATTAGTTGATGCCAATATAGTTTTCGTTATCATTAGTTATCGTTACAGTTATTGTTATAGTATTATAGTTATGCAATATAGTATATTATAGTTAGTTACAGATATCGTTATATCATTATAGTTATTATAGTTGATGCTTATATAGTTATTATAATTATAGTTTTATCATTATCATCATTATAGTTGTTATTTACGCTAATATAGTTATCGTTATCATTATAGTTACAGATATTGTTATCATTAGTTATTATAACTGATGCTCATATAGTTATTATAATTACAGTTACCGTTATCATTATAGTTATAGTTAGTTATTGTTATTATCGTTATAGTTACCATTATAGTTGATGCTAATATAATTATTATTAGTTAGCATTATTATCATTATAGTTATCGTTAGTTTACGCCAATATAGTTATTATAGTTATCGTACAGTTTCGTATTATCATTATAGTTATCATTATAGTTGACGCCAACATAGTTATCATAGTTATTGTTATTATCATTAGTTATTGTTATAGTTTACACCAATATAGGGTTACACTTTATTTTTCAGTGCTGTAGTTACATTGTAATTACTCAAATAAGTACTGATTAATTAAGTTGGCTTGAAAAAGCCAACTTACTGATCTACTACTTAAGCTTATTATTAAGTTGGCTTGAAAAAGCCAACTTACTGATCTACTACTTAAGCTTATTATTATTATTATTCTTCTTAGACTAAATTTCTAAATGCATCTCCTCCTAGACTGTTCAAGCTACAACCACCAAACTCGGACTAGACCTTCAGACTATTCTGACTTAGTGTGCTATATCTTTTCAGACTGATCAGACTTACGGTTTTCCTAAAAAAGCTGATCAAAACTTGGAAAAATCCCATTGACTTTCATTGACGGAATGTTCAAATGAGCCAAGACTATTCAAACTCCAACTGTCAAAATTCAAATTTTGACAGTTGGAGAGGCTCATCAGACTCCATTAGCTGCATTAGCTGCCATTCTATGTACTATTTCTAATCCATTGAGACTCATTCAAACTTCCATTCTATCTAATATGTCTTATATCTATCTTCTATCAAACTATCTATCTATCTATCAAACTAAATCTATCTATCTATTTCTCTTCTAATCTATCTATCAAACTAAATCTAGCTATTTATCTATCTAATCTATCTATCTATCTATCTATCTCTTTCTATCTATCTATCTATCTATCTATCTATCTAAATCTATCTTTCTAATCTATCTATCAAACTAAATCTATCTATTTCTCTTTCTTATCTATCTATCTATCTATCAGACTAAATCTAGCTATTTCTCTATCTATATATCCCTTCTCATCTATCTATCTATCTTCTCTCTATCCTTCTCATCTATCTATCTATCTTCTCATCTATTCTCATCTATCTCTCTTCTCATCTATCACTTCTCATATCTATCTATCTATCAACTAAATCTATCTATCAAACTATCATCTATTTATCTTTCTAATCTATCTATCTATCTATCAACTAACTCATCTATTTCTCTTTTCTATCTATCATCTATCAGACTAAATCTATTTTCTCTATCTATCTATCTATCCCTTCTCATCTATCTATCTATCTATCTATCTATCTATCTATCTATCTATCTATCTTCTCATCTATCAATCTATCTATCTTCTCATCTATCACTTCTCATCTATCTCTCTTCTCATCTATCACTTCTCATCTTCTCTCTCTCTCATCTCTCTCTATCTCTCTATCTCTCTATCTATCATCTATCTATCAACTCATTCAAATTCATAACTTTATCTATCTATCTAAACTATCATAGCACCACCCCAAACAACCTAGCAACCACCCAGAACACCATGGCAACTGCATAGCAACCACACAAATCACCCTGGCATCATCCTAGCAACCAGCCTGGATACAATAGCAACCGCATAGCAACACCATAACCACCCCGAGTACCCTAGCAACCGCATAGCAACACCATAGCAACCACCCGAGGCAACCATAGCAACCACCCCGAACCTAGCAACCCATAGCAACACCCCAACCACCCTACCTAGCAACCGCATAGCAACACCCACCCCCGAGTACTTAGCAACACATAGCAACACCATAGCAACCACCCCGAGTACCCTAGCAACCGCATAGAGCAACCACCCCGATTACCTAGCAACCGCATAGCAACACCCTAGCAACCACCCCGAGTACCCTAGCAACCGCATAGCAACACCCTAGCAACCACCCCGAGTACCATAGCAACACCTTAGCAACCACCCCGAGTACCCTAGCAACCGCATAGCACACCTTACAACCACCCCGAACCCTAGCACCACACACCGAGTACCCTAGCAACCGCATAGCAACCGCTAGCAACCACCCCGAGTACCCTAGCAACCGCATAGCAACACCTTAGCAACCACCCCGAGTACCATAGCAACACCTTAGCAACCACCCCCGAGTACCCTATAGCACACCTTAGCAACGGCACCGCATAGCAACACCTTAGCATACCCTAGCAACCGCAAGCAACACCATAGCAACCAAACAAGTGCCCTAGCAACCATTTTGCAAAATCTATATCTCTGCATAGAACATCGTACAGACATGGGGGTTGGTTTATATTGTCAAGCAGCCTTTGGAGTATCATCATTGGTAGCTGGCAAGTCACTCCCTAGCAACCAAACAGTACCCTAGTAACCGTTTTGCAAAATCTGTATCTCTGCATCAGAACATCGTCCAGACATGGGGGTTGGTTTATATTGTCAAGCAGCCTTTGGAGTATCATCATTGGTAGCTGGCAAGCCACTCCCTAGCAACCAAACAGAGTACCCTAGCAACCGTTTTGCAAAATCTATATCTCTGCATCAGAACATCGTAGAGACATGGGGGTTGGTTTATATTGTCAAGCAGCCTTTGGAGTATCATCACTGGTAGCTGCCAAGCCACTCCCTAGCAACCAAATAGAGTACCCTAGCAACCATTTTGCAAAATCTATATCTCTGCATCAGAACATCGTCCAGACATGGGGGTTGGTTTATATTGTCAAGCAGCCTTTGGAGTATCATCACTGGTAGCTGCCAAGCCACTCCCTAGCAACCAAACAGAGTACCCTAGCAACCGTTTTGCAAAATCTATATCTCTGCATCAGTACATCGTAGAGACATGGCGGTTGGCTTTTTGACTCATGCTAGCAATCTGGACTTCCAACATGCTAGCAGTGAATAGCTACATGCTAATAGTGATTAGCTAAGTGCTAAAGTGGGATAAGAACATGCTAATAACTCTATAAAAACTCCATAGTATCCATCTGTGACAACTACCAATCTATCTATCTATCTATCTATCTATCTATCTATCTAATAAAACTTAAACTTTCAAACTTCAAACTTTTAAAACTTCTTCAAACTTTCTGGCTATGCTTTTTCAAGCCAACTTAAAGTTTGTCCTCAAACTTTTTTATCTAGTTATTATTATTCTTCTTACTAAATTTCTAAATGCATCTCCTCCTAGACTGTTCAAGCTACAACCACCAAACTCGGACTAGACCTTCAGACTATTCTGACTTAGTGTGCTATATCTTTTCAGACTGATCAGACTTACGGTTTTCCTAAAAAAGCTGATCAAAACTTGGAAAAATCCCATTGACTTTCATTGACGGAATGTTCAAATGAGCCAAGACTATTCAAACTCCAACTGTCAAAATTCAAATTTTGACAGTTGGAGAGGCTCATCAGACTCTATTAGCTGCCATTCTATGTACTATTTCTAATCCATTGAGACTCATTCAAACTTCCATTCTATCTAATATGTCTTATCTATCTATCTATCTATCTAACTATCTATCTATCTATCTGCTCTTTCTAATCTATCTATCTATCAAACTAAATCTATCTATCTATCTATCTATCTATCTATCTATCTATCTATCTATCTATTTTCTCCTTCTAAATCTATCTATCAACTAAATCTATCTATCAAACCAAATCTATCTATTTATCTTCTAATCTCTATCAAACTAAATCTATCTATCTATCTATCTATCTATTTCTCTTTCTCTATCTATCTCTATCTATCTATCTATCTATCTATCTATCTATCTTCTCATCTATCACTTCTCATCTATTTCTCTTCTCATCTATCTATCTATCTATCTATCTATCTTCATCTCTCTTCTCATCTATCACTTCTCATCTTCTCTCTTCTCATCTATCTCTCTTCTCATCTATCACTTCTCATCTATCTCTCTATCTCTCTATCTATCATCTATCTATCAACTCATTCAAATTTATAAACTCTATCTATCTATCTATCTATCTATCTATGATCAACTCTCATAGCAACCACCCAAAACAACCTAGCAACCACCCAAACACCATGGCAACTGCATAGCAACCACACAAATCACCCTGGCATCATCCTAGCAACCACCCCGAGTACCTTAGCAACCGCATAGCAACACCCTAGCAACCACCCCGAGTACCCTAGCAACCGCATAGCAACACCTTAGCAACCACCCCGAGTACCCTAGCAACCGCATAGCAACACCCTAGCAACCACCCCGAGTACCCTAGCAACCGCATAGCACGAGTACCCTAGCAACCGCATAGCAGAGTACCCTAGCAACCGCATAGCAACACCTTACAACCACCCCGAGTACCCTAGCAACCGCATAGCAACACCCTAGCAACCACCCCGAGTACCCTAGCAACCGCATAGCAACACCTTAGCAACCACCCCGAGTACCCTAGCAACACCTTAGCAACCACCCCGAGTACCCTAGCACCGCATAGCAACACCCTAGCAACCACCCCGACCCTAGCAACCGCATAGCAACACCTAGCAACCACCCCGAGTACCTAGCCCCATAGCAACAGCAACCACCCGAGTACCCTAGCACCGCATAGCACACCTTAGCACCACCCAGTACCCTAGCAACCACTAGCAACCACCGAAGCAGAGTGCATAGCAACACCTTAGCAACCCATACAATTAGCTTAGCAACCACCCCAGTACCCTAGCTAGCAACCATAGCAACCAAACAGAGTGCCCAGC
This sequence comes from Culter alburnus, assembly GCA_028476615.1. Taxonomy (NCBI): domain Eukaryota; kingdom Metazoa; phylum Chordata; class Actinopteri; order Cypriniformes; family Xenocyprididae; genus Culter; species Culter alburnus. The sequence continues at coordinate 137,281 of JAOTNS010003491.1, forward strand.
AACCATTTTGCAAATCTATATCCTGCATCAGAACATCGTACAGACATGGGGTTGGTTTATATTGTCAAGCAGCCTTTGGAGTATCATCATTGGTAGCTGGCCAGTCACTCCCTAGCAACCAAACAGTACCCTAGTAACCGTTTTGCAAAATCTGTATCTCTGCGTCAGAACATCGTCCAGACATGGGGGTTGGTTTATATTGTCAAGCAGCCTTTGGAGTATCATCACTGGTAGCTGCCAAGCCACTCCCTAGCAACCAAACAGAGTACCCTAGCAACCGTTTTGCAAAATCTATATCTCTGCATCAGTACATCGTAGAGACATGGTGGTTGGCTCTTTTGACTCATGCTAGCAATCTGGACTTCCAACATGCTAGCAGTGAATAGCTACATGCTAATAGTGATTAGCTAAGTGCTAAAGTGGGCTAAGAACATGCTAATAACTCTATAAAAACTCCATAGTAACCATCTGTGACAACTACCAATCTATCTATCTATCTATCTATCTATCTAATAAAACTTAAACTTTCAAACTTCAAACTTTTAAAACTTCTTCAAACTTTCTGGCTATGCTTTTTCAAGCCAACTTAAAGTTTGTCCTCAAACTTTTTTATCTAGTTAACTAAATGTACTTACTATAGTGTTACAGTTAGGGTTTGGTTTTGGTTTAGGGTTAGTTACTTGTAATTATGCATAATTTACTGTTATTACTATAGTAATTAGAGCTTCAATCTACACCAAGAAGCAGCTCAAATAGAAGAGTTTTCATGTGTCACATGTTTTGATCACATCATTCACAGACTTACATTAGTGTGATTCAGCGTTTCATCACTGCACTGTTATTTAAAACAGTCCTGAACGCAGCATGTGCAGAGGTGTGTGTGTGTGTGTGTGTGTGTGTTGAAGCGTCTGACCTGTCTCTCTCTCTCACAGGCCCTGAGGAAGCAGCAGACGGGGGTCCTGATGCCTCTGAGCTGCCCACAGACATGCCTGCACCTAAATTAGTCATATGAATGGGTCCATGCTATGAGCAGAAAAACACAACAGCATTAACACACACCCTCATTTACAGACACACACACATCACTGACTGATCATCACACACACACACACACACACACACACACACACACACTTCACATCACTCTTATACAGAAGAGGAAAAATCACATTTATAGTCAAACATGTGAGCATTTCCCATCATTCACCACAAGAGAACACAAACCCTGCTGAGCTGCTGTGTGCTGACCGGCACAAACTGGTTCAGTGTTTTATTGATGTATTTTTCTCTTTCAGACAGTATTACTCTAATGGTGCGGTCTAGTTAGGCGGCTCACTAGGGTTTGAGTTTTTATCTGCTGTCATTCATTACAAATAAACAGCCAAATACGCTCAGGTCCTCGTGACCCCACAGGTCACTTCATTACAGGCTCCACCCACAAACTGTCTGTCACCATGGCGACAGGACGCTGACATCACACGCACCTGCAGAAAGGGAGCAAAGCCATACGGTGATCGGCGTAGCGTCCGGCATGTGCCGACAGCTCACCTGGTATCCCAGAAGGCCTCTGTCCGTCTCGTCCGGCACCTCCTCCGTGAAGCGGCGTTTCTGTGGCGGGTTGGGCGGGGCCGTGGGTTTGGGCGGAGCCACTGCAGCGGGCGGGAACGGAGCGGGAGGAAGAGTCTGGAGACAGAGAGCAACGTTTCAAGAGACGGGAGACGGATGGACACACAGACGGAGAAGGTGTGAGCACGTTACCTGTGGCGGGACGTTTGCGGGCGCGGGTGTGATGGGATACTGTGCGGTCGGGGGGGGCACGGGGGCCGGGGCCACAGGAGCCACCGGATACGGAGGAGCGACGGGCTGCGGTGGTGGCGGGACGGGCGCGGGATAGGAGGGCTGGAATCCGGCGGGAGGGTAATACGGAGGCTGCGGCGGGATTCCATTAATGACAGGAGGCTGAATGAAACCTGCTGACAGACAGACACACACACACACACACACACACCACTGTGATGAACACAATCAAAACATGTGATCTTACAATTACTGAACTCGATTGAGCTGAATAATGATGCTGCTGTCTTTATAGATGAATTTGAGTGTGTGTAAATGTGCGCATGCATGTGTGTGAATGAGTGTGTGATTTTTTGTGAGTGAGTGTGTGTGTGTGTGTGTGTGTGTGAGTGAGTCAGTGTGAACGTGTGTTTGTGTGAGTGTGTGTGAGTGCGAGGGTGTGTGTGAGTGCATGTGTGTGTGAGTGAGTGTATGTGTGAGTGAGAGTGTATGTGTGTGTGTGTGTGTGTGTGTGCAGTGTGTGATTGTGTCTGTGAGTGTGAATGTGTGTGTGTTTACCCTGTGTGGGCATCACACTGCTCATCTGATTCAGGAATCTAGAATACTCAGCATGAACCTGCCAGACACACACACACACACATTACAGCAGTGTTGTTTACTGTTAACAAACTATTACAAATCATTTTCATTCACTGAAATAAAGCTGAAACACAATATAAATATTAGATGAAACAACTAGCAATGGCAAATAACAAATAAAATAAGTTAAATTACTAAAGCTAAACAATAAAAAATTAACCCTTGTGCATTGTTCAAATTTACTACCCTTTCGTTATGTTCGTGGATGAAAACATCCACTAAATTAAACTGCTGTAAAAATGTATCAGATAAATATTTTTTTCAATTTTTTTGCATAAATCTGTTAATCAACCTCAGTCCTGATCAAAACTACTAAATGTTTAAAAAAAATCCAGGATTTTTACTCTTTTATTGCCAAGTTTATGAAGTGATGTCACTGATTTGGGGAAAAAAACACACAAAATTACTTATTTTTAATATAAAAAGTGATTGTGGACTGGATTTTTTTTTACCTTTTATCACAGTCTTGGACATGTGAAAGATTGTAACAACATTGGTTTTGATGCATTGTTAGTTTTTGTGCAGCATCAGATTTTAATTTTGCGCAAAAGTCTTACTCTCTCACACACACACACACACACACACTATAATATACTGTTATACTCCATATAACTCCATATAAAAGCCAGAAACTAAGCTTTTTTTGCACAAGCCTATCTAAAGGGTTAATGGTGCCACCTGGTGATCAACTGTAAAATGAGAAATTTTACCTCTTCCCAACAGGGAAAACCACCATCAATCAAGAATGCATGATTATATGGTGTCATGGCTTTGCAATCAAAAAATGTCATTATAATGGAAGTCAATGGGGCAAAAACAGCCACGAACAGTAAATGAGGGAGAAAAATTAAATCTGATGCTGCACAAAAAACTAACAATGCATCAAAGCAAATGTTGTTACTAATCTTTCACATGTCCAAGACTGTGATAAAAGGTAAAAAAAATATCCTCCACAAAATAATTAATTTTGTGTTTTGTTTTTTTCCCCAAATCAGTGACATCATTTCAAAAACTTGGCAATAAAAGAGTAAAAATCCGGATTTTTTCCAACATTTAGTAGTTTTGATCAGGACTGAGGTTGATTAACACATTTATGCAAAAAAATTTGAAAAAATTTATTATCCATTTTACAGCAGTGTATTTTTGAGGTTTTGAAAATTTTCAAAGCATTTTCCCAAAATATGTATCAAAATAAGATTTGTCACCAAAAATCATTCCATTTGCTGAAACACAGAGAAAGTTGTGGCCAAATTAAGACTCAAAAACACCCCATAGTGGATGAAAACATCCCCAACAACACATAAGGGTTAGCTCAATAAATTTTTTTTTTTTTTAAAAAAGTAATAAAAGCAAGACCACATGGCACTAAAGTGAAAATATAAAAATATAACAAATTAATAGCATTAATAAATATAAAACATTTATAAATCATACTAGAATAACACTGATTACATCACAGATTTATTGTACTACTGTTATTTTACTTTGCATAGTTTCTCATTGTGTGCAGAAAAACTGCAAACTGATGAACAGACTGTCACAATAAACCTGAACATGAACAGAGAGAGAGAGAGAGAGACGGTCTTACGGTCTGCAGCAGGTTTTCACAGAGGGTTTTTGCAGCAGCAAGTCCTTCAGGTTTAGGGTGACTGGAGGAACAGAGAAACTCATGAACACTGATGCTTCAACTGCCTGAACACTGTGTGTGTGTGTGTGAGATCTCTACAACCTGATGTATATGTACATGGGCTCAAACGCCTCTCGTCCGGACGCGGGCTCCAGGCAGCCGGACCCTTTCCCCCTCAGGAAGACTTTGGCTCCCGTTTCTGCCTGAATGTGCTGCAGGTACGAGCAGCCCGGACCCTCCACACGCTCCTTCACGCAGAATCCCTGGACAGCCTGATCCAGACCCACAAACACCTTATCCTGCACATAATGCATCTGAACACACACACACACACACACACACACATGGGTCAGGACGGTGTGAAGCGATCGGAGGCTCTCTCTGATGTGAGTGCACATGTACTCACTCCTCCTGGAAAGTGCGCTTTGTGTGGAGCAGGGGGGATTGTGGGTGGAGCGGCGGGGCCGGGCTGCTGGTACACGGTGACCGTCGCTCCGCTGTAGGTCGAGCTGGTGGCGGCCTTCACTACACCGTTAGTAATGATCTCCTTAATCCTGTTAACGGCCTCTACACACACACACACACACACACACACAGAGAGCGATGTTAAACACACACACACACACACACACACACACACGTGATCCTCAGAATGAAACTCATCCATCAGTGGCGTCACTCACTGTCCACTAAGTCTCTGGTTTGTCCCTGCACATGCAGATAGAGCGGACGGTCACTGCGGAGAGATGGAGAGAGATGCATTAATACGGGAAGATTAGACTGATCCGAAGCTTGAACAGAACTGGATGTTCGTGTAAAGGCCGTCAGTGTCACAGTCGGATGAAACGGAGCGTCTCACCTGGGCAGCGCTTTGCTCTTCTCCTCTGCTGACATGTAGCGCCCCCTGGTGGACACGGCAGCGCCGCTCACTCTGCTGATCTGTGTGGAGATTTGAGAAGAATCAAGCACTGAGGAAAGCACCTGACGACAGAAGGCAGACACACGGCCTGTTCCTGCTCTCACCTCGTCTTGAGTCTGTCCGCGGGTCAGCAGGTTCCGACAGGTCAGCGGGACGTCGTTTATCTCCACCTCTGCCACCACCAGGTCATCTTTCACCTTATTCCCACCGACACCTGCAACCTACACACACTTCTTGTCTTTAATTATTAATGCGTGTTTGCTCCTCATATTCACTGTTAGTGTTTGAAAGTTTCTCGCTTCATTTTGAACTGATTGTTTTAAAGTGTCACGATGACAACTAACTGAAATAAGTTGAAGTACTAAAATGACAATTTTTAATCCAAAAGTGTGCTCATTCAGATAAACACACATAGATTATCGAATGTTTACTTCAAATATCTTTATTTAACAGTATTTTTTTCTATTTTTACCCATAATAGGATGATGTGAGCATTTTGGAGCGCTAAACTCTCACATGCAATGTCTGTTTCAATCATACTCGACACCAGAGGGCGCCCTCGCACAGAAACACAAGTGAGACTCATAGGATTAATAAAACTTATGATGTTCCAGGAAATCCCTAATATGGACGTCCAGCAATCACTGCAGCTGAATAAAATGCAGATGACTGATCAAACATGAAGCCATTAGCTGTGTTTCCATCTAAAAGTTGTGAATTTAAAATTGGAATATCACATAAAACGTTTGCGAATAAAGCAGCATTTCCATCTAGTGAGCCGAAGAGAACAAAATCGTCACTTCCTGATAAACTGGCGCTGAACATCACTTAGAAGAATGGGAGTTGCTGCAGTAGGAAAAGACGCTGTATATAATAATTTAGTAATTACTCGCGCCTCAGAACACGCAGACGAAACGCAATAAAGTTATCTCACTTTCAGAGACGGATTCCTGATGTGTTTCCATTGTAGTTTATGCGCATGTTTTCTTTAGGGCTGCAACGATTAATCGCGATGAATCGTTTGCAAAATAAAAGTCTGTGTTTACGTAATATATATGTGTGTGTGTTCTGTGTATAATAATTATGTATATATAAATACACACACATTCATGTATATATTTAAGAAAAATGTTATATTTATATATAAAATATTTATGTTTATATGTAATATAAAATATATATAAATATATATATTTATAATACATGCATATATTTCTAAACTTTATACCTGTATGTGTGTGTATTTATATATACATAATTATTATACACAGAACACACACATATATATTACGTAAACACAGACTTTTATTTTGCAAACGAATAATCGCGATTAATCGTTGCAGCCCTAGTTTTCTTACTGGATAAAATGTTTATCTGACTCAATTGAGCGCGTACATTTTTACTTTTTAGACGCATTTTGCCGTTTCCATCCAGCTTTTTTTTTTTAATGCAATATATTCTAAAATGTGCATAAAAACAGGTGGATGGAAAGAGCTATTGTGACAATATGTGCGTTCTTTAAGCCACCTCGGTTATTTTCATAAGAATAATGTATATTTATAACTGTATAGAATACTATAAAATAATATAATTTCAGCCTCATACTGTGATATAAGAAGCCACTTCAGTTTCAGACTGGTTCAGGTTGCTGTTAAAGGATTAGTTCAGTTCTGAATTAAAATTTCCATTATATACTTTTAAACCACAAATGCTCGTCTTGCACTGCTCTGTGATGCTCCACGCATGACGTAATCAGTTGGAAAGATCACGTGTGACGTAGGAGGAAGTACTGATCCAGTGTTTACAAAGTGAATGTACAAAGATTAAGTAAAAAAAAAAAGGTAAAACAATGATATCGGACAATTTTGAAGTTGGAGGAGAAAATGAGATGGAGTTTTTTGCGGTACTTCCTCCTTCCTTTCCAACATGATTACGTCATGCGTGGAGCATCACAGAGCAGTGCAAGACGAGCATTTGTGGTTAAAAAATATAAAATTTTTTTTTAGAAAATGTCTGATGGTTTCTCTAGATCAGACTCTTATTCCTCGTCTGGGATCATGTAGAGCTCTTTGAAGCTGCACTGAAACTGACATTTGGACCTTCAACCCGTTGAACCCCAGTGAAGTCCACTATATGGAGAAAAATCCTGGAATGTTTCCTCAAAAACCTTCATTTCTTTTCCACTGAAGAAAGAAAGACATGAACATCTTGGATGACATGGAGGAGAGTAAATTATCAGGAAAATTTTATTCTGAAGTGAACTAATCCTTTACATGTAGGCTATAATTGTTCTTTTTGAATGCAATGATGTGATTCTTTGAGAACAAAATAAACTAAGTAAAGTTGAATTTGACTGATAGCTTTATTTTTTCAAGATTTCTATAGACATTATAATATACTGTTATTGTGAATTCTTTTGGCCACAGTAAGTGTCTGATATCTTCACAGCCCTAAAGTGAATATATACATATATATGTTTGGTGTGGACTGACTTTATCTGCAGGCGCGGCGCTGCTGATCTGAGACGGCTTCAGTTTGCCTTTGGCCACCAGCATGGCGTTGATCTTGGCAGCGACGGCGGCAGCAGCGTCCAGAGCTCCAGTGGGAGCAGAACCTCCATCCGCCTCTCCAGACGACACCGGGCCGGCCTGGTCCCATTTACTGCGCCGTCTGACACACACACACCATCAACCATCATCATCATCATCATCTCATCATCAATGTTCACCTGCAGGACCTCAAACTCAGATCATCAGCTGTCAATCAAACACTAGTTTCATCACTCCAGATCCTGAACCAATCAGCTTCCAGAACTTCACTGAAGAGCTGAAGCACAGTACTTCTGATGTGTACCATAGTAATGTTTGTTTATACTTCACACTGTTCTCCTCACAGTATTACCATGGTACTGTTTAAACGTCAAAAAACTCGACAGAGGCGTTCATATGAAGATATCTGAACATATTGCTGATTAATTGTTTTGTGTTTCTGGTTCGTTATGTAACACCCGCCATTAGCAGCGAGACACACACACACACACACACACACACACACACACACACACACACACACACACACACACACACACACACACACACTTACCCGCCGCTGTGCGGGACACCGAATGACATCTGTTGTGTTGAGTTGATGTTTCTGATCACGGTGAATCGAACCGAACAGAACCGATCCGCTGCTGACGCTCGAGCAGACACACCATCCAACGGAAGCACAGCCGCCTGCGTCACTTCCGCTAACATCGCGCATGCGCAGCATCCATCTGACAAACTCCCTTCACAAATGTTTTTTTTGGTTTTAATTTTTATTATTAATGCAAAAATGACAGTCAACAGAATACAAAGGGAAAAAATAAGTCAATAATTTGCTAATTGACAGAAAAATATGAATAAATAATAAGATAAAGTAAACCCTCGCGAATGTTTTGTTAGATCATCGATCGAAAATTAATTGTTTTGAGAATTTGATTTGCGTTAATGTAAATTATGAACATTATGCATATATTATATTACACTCTAAAAAATGCTGGGTTAAAAATAACCCAGGTTGGGTTGAAAATGGACAAACCCAGAGGTTAGGTTAAATATTTGACCCAACCTGCTGGGTATTTTATTTAAAACATCTATTCATTAAAAATTACTATTTGGCTGGCTTGAAATGAACCCAAAATATGATGGAAATGAACATTTATTAATAAGTTTAATGAATAATAATTAAAAAATAAATATTTATGAAGTTGCTTATTAAATAATGTTCATCTTTTGATTATTATTGTTGCCTCTAATAATTATGTCTGATTTTTAATTTCCAACCTGTTTTGGGTTCATTTTAAGCCAGTAATTGAGTTAAATAAAACTACCCAGCAAACATTTAATCCAACTGTTGGGTTAAAGGGTTAGTTCACCCAAAAATGAAAAATGTCATTATTACTCACCCATGATTCGGATCGCGTGTCAAACTGCTGAAATCACGTGACTCTCGCGCTCCGAATCATGACTCGACACAAAAGATTCATAACGCTCCGAAGCTTCCTGAAGCAGTGTTTTGAAATCAGCCATCACTAAATAAGTCGTTATTTAGTTTTTTTGGCGCACCAAAAATATTCTGGTGGCTTTATAATATTAATATTGAACCACTGTACTCACATGAACTGATTTAAATATGTTTTTAGTACATTAATGGATCTTGAGAGAGGAAATGCCATTGCTGGCTATGCAGGCCTCACTGAGTCATCGGATTTCATCAAAAATATCTTAATTTGTGTTCTGAAGATGAACGAAGGTCTTACGGGTGTGGAACGACATGAGGGTGAGTAATAAATGACATTATTTTCATTTTTGGGTGAACTAACCCTTTAAAACAACCCAATCACTGGGTTTGTCCATTTTCAACTAAACTTGGGTTGTTTTTAACCCAGCATTTTTAGTTACTTATATTAATATAAATAAATGTAGAAACCTAAACCTAGCTTTCATCTGGTTCTGGACAATAAACAAACAAACAAAAATTAGGTTTATTCTGTATTTAAATGTGTTTTCTTTGCCGTTTCAGAACTCATTCATCATCATGTTTGTCACCAGCAGGTGGAGCTAAAGTCACGTGAAGGTTTTGGACTCATCTGTGGAAGATTACAGGCTGTTTGAAATGCTTCATTAATGTGTGTACTTTGTTTTTTAGGCAGCATTGCTGTATTGATGTGTTTCATTCAAAAATCAAGCTGAAAATCTATACTGAAGAAAATAAATCATAAGTAATGTTACTTAAGCAGGTTATTATGGTATTTTAATAGTAAAATCAACTTGCACACACTTTTTACATTCAAATTATTTCTTTTAGATTCCAACAAAGACCAGTTTTCATTCAATTTTTCTTTTTTGTGAAAAAGTCAAGTTCCACAGCAAAGCTTGGCATGAAAAAAATATAAAAATATATATTTATTAAAACAATGCTACATTGGGTAACCCTAATCCTAACTTTGCAGACATTCAGCTATAAAATAATACAATTTTCAGTAATAAAATAAAAAAAAACTGCATAAATGTAATTTATGTTTATTTATTTATTTGTTTTTTTTTTAAAAAAAAGAAATATTTAAAGAATCACTTTTGCTTAAAGAATCAAGTGAAAATGTATATTCCTGCATCAGGTTTTCGAAGAAGCTTTCATGAATATTAATTAGAACACAGTGAAGTCACTTGTCAGTCAGGATCAGGAACACATCCACCACAAGAAATAAAAACACTGAGCTAATGTAGGAGGAAAGGACCAGCAGGAGGCAGCAGAGTCTATTTGAACGTAAATCTTTGTTTATTTGCTCTTTATTTGTACAACATGAGAAATTATTTGCCATCACGGAGAAAGATTCCCTCTATGAACAGAAAACAGATCCCTGATTGAAGGCTTTGACCAGGAGCCTCGTCCCGTCACCCGAATCACTAACAGATCCACTGCTTTGCTTTTTACATGAAACAACTCAATCACATCAAGGAATAAACAAACGTCTTTGGAGAGACAGACGTAAAGGAACTTTACTTAATAACAGGGCGTTCATATTCCAAGCACAAATATATACAATAAATTAATATTCACCAAACATTTGCATAACCACTTAGTGCATGGCTCAAGATTTCCTGAGAATAGTTGCAAAAAAAATTAAAAATAAACTAAGGCAGCTTGACCTTTTTACATACAAAATTCAGCGAAGTACTTAATATTCATGATGCAAAGAGTTTTTGAAGAAATTGAGGATTTACAATCATCATCATTGGTGACTAATGAACAAGACAATATTTCACAACACAAAGATTCCATTTTAGTGCAAATAAACCTCTTTGGGTAATTTCCCTACTGTCAGCAGTACAGTAACATACACCAGACGAAAATCCCAGAATTCATCCCGACACGCTTCCCATGAGGATGGGCGTGTGTCTTATAGCTTTGATAATCAAGAGAAGGTCAAAGAGCGAAATGAAGGCGGCTAAAGCTATAGTATGATGTCATTAATGACTAATTTTTCATGTAATGCAAATAATTTTATTATCTCAAAAAATATATCTCAGATATGTATATTTGCTTCAAGAAAGGCAAGGCTCCTCCTCGTTTCATTCTGTCTGTTCTGTGCTGGTCGTCGGAGGCGATTGTACTTTTAATCAGAAATTCAATGTGCAAAACTTGCAAATAGAGGACGTTTGAATCTCAGTTCTCTACAGCACCTGAGCGGTTATATGTGCGTTTACACACGTTACATCTGATCAGGCTTCACGTCGCGTCTACCTGAGGCCATTACGAGAAAAAAAGGCAGAACCGATCCTAGACCAGAGGAGTCGCTCCGACTGAACTCAAAGAATCAAGGAGTCGCTCCGACTGAACTTAAAGACTCAAGGAGTCGCTCCGACTGAACTCAAAGACTCAAGGAGTCGCTCCGCTCAAGGAACTCAAACTCAAGGAGTCTGAACTCAAAGGAGTCTCCGACTCAAGGAGTCACTCCGAATGAACTCAAAGACTCAAAGAGTCGCTCCGACTAAAGACTCAAGGAGTCGCTCCGACTGAACTCAAAGACTCAAGGAGTCGCTCCGACTGAACTTAAAGACTCAAGGAGTCGCTCCGACTGAACTCAAAGACTCAAGGAGTCGCTCCAACTAAAGACTCAAGGAGTCACTCCGAATGGACTCAAAGACTCAAGGAGTCACTGACTAAGACTCAAGAGTCACTCCGACTGAAAAGACTCAAGACTAAAGACTCAAAGTCGCTCCGACTGAACTCAAAGACTCAAGTCAAGACTCAAAGAGTCAACTCACTCCGACTCAAGACTCAGGAGCTGAGAAGAGCACTCCTTGAGTCTTTAGTCGGAGCGACTACTTGAGTCTTGAAGCGACTCAAGACTCAAAGAGTCGCTCCGACTGAACTCAAAGACTCGGACTGAAGGAAGCTTCGTAAGGAAGAGAAGATGCAGAATAACCAAAGCGCCTCAACCAGGAAAGTCACAATAAATATCAAACCGACAAATAAATAAATAGAATAGTATACAAAAGAATTCTCCATCCTGCCGTGTCACCATCTTTAAAGAAAACGAGTGCGCAGGAAAACCAGACGCATTCTCTAAATTCAGGATGAAATCAAGCTCATCCTCCCAAACAAAAAAAACCCAGAACAAACGTAAACGAAAATCAAACAAATGCGTCCGATTAAGATTCTCAAGCCCCATCAGAGCATTTGAACAGTCCTGAAAGCCCTTTAAATGTGTGAGAACAGAGACCTGGTCCATTTTAAGTCTTTCTCTCAAAGACAACAGCCAGAGAAAAAAAAAACATTTTAAAGGCTACAAATATCTGAAAAATTCACTGACATATAATTAATCTGAGTTAAGTTCAAACTAACCAATATTCTTTGGTATGAAAGGAAACTCTATCATTCGAAGAAGAAAAAAAAAATTCCAAACTCATTTTATTTGGAAAAGGCTAAATTTAAGAGCAGCTACAGTAGATTCCCCTTCATGGTATCCTGAGCGCCTGTAGGTGGCGATACGTCCCGTCCAGAGGAAGGCCACGCCCCTCTCCGCCTCTAGCTGCTTCATTTGCATTCTTAATTCATTCAGTTGTTAGTTTTTAAATCAGGTTTGTTCAATCACTCGAATGTTGCATAGCGTGAACGTCAACCTCACAGAACATTAACAAGACGAATCTCCAAAAACAGTCAATTTGGATTCATACAAAACCACATACCGCAGAAAAAAAGCAGATCTGACCAACAAAACAAAGACCCTGCGTGATTCTTCATGAGCTCCACCAGCACCAGAAACAGAAGATGATGCGACTACACCGCTGATATATGATGGAACCACACACACACACACACACACACACCACACACGTCACTCTTCCTCCTCGCCAGCGCTTCCTGCTCCTCATCCTCCTCCTCCTCCTCTTCCCACGTTCTATGTGCGACCGAGCCGCTCCCGTGCGGAGACGAGCCTCCTTCGGCTTTATCAGGGATTTTCCCACCGGCCCCGAGACCGCCCGCCACAGCAGCTCCGGGAAGGGCATCCGGGCGGCGGCCAGCAGCGGGACACCCGGCATGGGAATGCCGTGGCCCTCGAGGAGCCCCGCGACGGCACTCATGTGATCCGGGTGCTGCTGATGGAGGCCGAAGGATTCCAAGGGCGGAGATGCGCCGGGTTCAGGCCCGGTTCCGCGGCGAGGCCGGCGCGTTCGGAGCTCCAGGCAGCTGTGGCCCTTCCGGTGCCGCTGCAGATGGTCCTCGCGGGCAAAAGCCTTGTGGCAGAGCGGGCACTCGAACGGCCGGTCGCCGCTGTGCAGCGAAAGATGGTTCTTCAGGTCGTAGGAGTGCAGGAAACGAGCAGGGCAGCTGGGACACGGATACGGCCGCTCGCCCGTGTGCTTCCGCATGTGGATCTTCAGCTTGTCGTTCCTGAGACGAGAAATAAGAGGAATTAACTGCAACATTCTGGCCGTGACAAACACAGGCAAATACACTCCTGAAACTGTGAATCAGAGCAAATTTCCCTAACAATTACAAAGAATTGGCAAGTAGCAAGATGAATTAAATGTGAATTTTAAAACTGAAACAGTATTTTCTTGTAAAACATACTCAAATAATCTTTTAATCAAATATTTTATTCAAATAAGGCAGCCGCTGATCGTACCGTGTGAAGCGGACGCCGCAGGCCGTGCACTGGAACGGTTTCTCGCCCGTGTGTGTTCTCATGTGACGCGGCAGCTTTCCCGCTCCGTGGATGATCTTCTGGCAGACGGGACACTGCTGTGGCGTCTGAGACTTCCTCTTCCTGCCGCTCACGGCTGCTGCTCCGCCCCCTCCTCCGTCCCCCTGTTGTGATTGGCTGTGGTGGGGCGTGGCTCGCCCCTGCGCACCAGACTCCTCCTCCTCTGAGGGCGTGTCTTCGGGTCTGTATGGAATCATGGTGGATTCATTCGGCCAGTGCGCACCTCCGTTCATTAGCAGCCCTCGGTGGGCCTGTCCGGCCGCGGGCGGAGGGTTTCCTTCTCGCCCTTGCGTGGGAAGCACGCCGTACTCTGGAGTGTCCTCAGACGGCGAAGGCATGAAACTCACCGGTCTGGCGGGGGGACACGGCTCGGGCCACGGAGCACCGATCCTGCTTGCGTCGAGACGGCAGCCGCTCCGCCTCCTTCACGGGGTCTGTCGGATCGTCGTCCGCCTCGCCCAGAATGTCCCTGCAGGCGTCCGCCACGCACTGGATGCCCAGCAGCTGCGCGCCCTTCAGAACCTCCCTCATGCCCGAGCTGCGGATGGTCAGCGTGGCGGTGTAGGCGAACTCCAGCAGCGCGGCCAGCGCGTCAGGCGACACACAGTCCAGCTGGCACACGCTGCAGCTGTCGCCCACGCCCTCGCCTCCATCCTCGCCCTCCTCCGCACCGAACAGACGCCGGAAGTACAGGCTGACGGCGGCCATGACGGAGCGGTGTGTGGGGTATCGTGCGCCGCGTGAGGTCAGCGTGAGGTCGCAGAGCAGCCCGGTCCGCCGCTGCGCGTTGAGACGGGACAGCAGCTCATTGCTGTGCTCCGGGAAGGGGATCCCGATTAGACCGTCCTCTCCTGGAGACATCGCCACCTACAGGCACAGAGGAAACACAAGTGAGTGGTGTACACTGCTTTAAACAACATTGTTTTTTCATGCACTGGTCAATTTTGAGATTTTAGGCTATTTTGCTTCCATAACTTGCAAAGAAAACATGCAAAATACACTTTTAAGTCTTTATTTTATTGCACTTTATCTATTTGCATCTGTAGATTTCAATCAAGGCTGTGAGTTTTAGTCATAAATCTCCACTTCAGCAGCTTCACACACACCAAACTTTACAGTTTTGTTAATTTCTATATTCTGAAGGTTTGTTCATATATCATTCGCATGATTTATACAACATTTTACTCCTAAAAACATGGTGAAAATGTGTTTGTTTTCTGGCTGTTGACGGTATTTTCTGATTTATGGAGTTCTAGAGAGAAATCCAAAATTCCCTCTGTAAAAACCTTTAATATGTCAACAGAACCAGAATTATAAACCTGCTTTATCCAATGTTCAAATGTCTGTTCTGGAAATCTATGCAAATGAGTGCATATTTAATTAGAGTCCCTCATTTGCATATTTAAACAGACAAAGCCGCATGACATTTCAGAAAACTTGAAATACTTTTTTTCTCAAAATTCTTAATGTGATGTAATTAAATTTGCAAATGAGTCCCTCATTTGCATATTTAAACAAACAAAGCCGCATGAAATTTTTTCAGAAAACTTGAAATACATTTTTTTCTGAAATTCTTAATGTAATGTAATTAAATATGCAAATGAGTACATATTTAATTAGAGTCTCTCATTTGCATATTTAAACAAACAAAGCCGTATGACATTTCAGAAAACTTGAAATACATTTTTTTTAAATTCTTAATGTAATCAATCATCTGGGAAAGTATGATGATACTTAGTTATTATTAGTTATTTCTTCACCCTGCCTTAAAAACCCTTCTCACATTTCCAGGATTCTCAGAAGCAGAACTCGTCACAGTTCTATAGTGATGAACGGAAACTACAACAAATATTTTTTGTTCCCATTTGCCCCAATAGCAAAAGGAAAATCCATGATAACGATTCTATAACTTTCCAAAAGAGGAGGAAAATATTGAGAGATTGATTACGTCGGTCAGAATTGAGAAATCTAACAAAAACAGATGAATCCCGTAGACTGCTATAGCTGGCGAATCTTATTTGATAAGTTTTGGTCATGACCTTTATCAGGAATTGTTTTCAAACAGGAAGTCAAACACAGTCAAATTTAAGATACAAAGAAACCAATGAGAACATCATTACAATTAACAATAGGGGGTCAGAAGAAAGAAAGATGTCAAATTTGCAGTCACACACACAGCAGTTTTCTGTAATTTAATGCCAAGGTAATATAACACAAACTATAGAGTTATAAATGTGCATCAAAAATTAAAATTAAAAACTAGATTTGCAATGTTAATAACTGTGAAAATGCGTCATCACAGTCTGTGAGAAAGGTCCAATGATGTAAATCCTGAATTATGATTACAGTGTCATATTAATAATAATAGCAATTATGATAACAATAATTAAGTGTACTTTAAACTCAACATACGAACACGAACGTGTTCTGAACATGTTATATAAGTGTGGAGTGTGTGGAGCAGCACCAAACGCCTCTCGTCCTCCATTGTTTGGACAAACAGGTCACACCTGACCCGCTCAAACAAAACTGAATGTAATACAAAAATTCCACACATCAACTTTAAATATTGACGCTAAAATTAATGCTATAAAAAATAAATTAAAAAATCCCCACAGTCACTAATCAATCAGTCTGTCGTTAAATGACTAGTCAACCATCCCTAATCTGATTCAGATGAAATGTCTGCCAGAAGTAATAATCATAAACACACAAACACACCTCTTGCTTTTTACTTCATGTGATGGAGGATTTTAATAAGGGCTTAAACGTCTCGCAGGCCTCCTCCCAAACACAAAACGCTAATTTAGGACACACCCAATCCAGCAAGCAGGATCAACGGATCAGAGCGACAGAGAGAGACGGAAAGAGAGAGAGCATCTGCATGCATGCATGAGTGTGTGTGTGTGTGTGGTGTGTGTGTTTGTGTGTGTGTGTGTATATGTGTGTATGTGTGTGTGTATGCATGTGTGTGTGTGTGTTTGTGTGTGTGTTTGTGTGTGTTGTGTGTATGCATGTGTTTGTGCGTGTGTGTGTGTGTGTATGCATGCATGCATGTGTGTGTGTGTGTGTATGCATGCATGTGTTTGTGTGTGTGCATGCATGTGTGTGTGTGTGTGTGTGTGTGTATGCATGTATGTGTGTGTGTATGCATGCATGTGTTTGTGTGTGTGTGCATGCATGCATGTGCATGCATGCATGTGTGTGTGTATGTGCATGCATGTGTGTGTGTGTGTGCATGTGGTGTGTGTGCATGCTGTGTCGGGCTGTGTGGGTGGGGTAAACACTATGGGACACAGAAGAACAGGGAGAAATTTTACTTCTATTTTCCACTTGAGATTTACATCAGAATCTACTCAGAAAAGACTTTCCATCTGCTGGAACAGAGAGAGAGAGACAGACAGACGGAGAGAGAGAGAGAGAGACAGACGGGAGAGAGAGAGAGACAGGCAGGAGGAGAATAAGAGCACATGTAAAAGTAACGGCTCTATTTTTATCAGATCACAGTGAGCGAATGAATTCAGACCAACAAACACTGAAGAGAACTGACTAAACTACATTTCAACAGACACACTTCAGATGTTATATCACGCGTGTTTGTGCTGTCGCGAACTATATGACCATAGTTATTAATTTGTGTTTCTCAAATGGAGCCCAACTAGAAGACTAAACAGGTGAGTGTTAAAGTAGTCAGACTCAATGTGTTTTGACTCGCAAAATATTATGCCAGAATAAATGCATTTGAAGTGTTGACTATAATTATTTAATCAGGTCCACCGTCGGGTCTCTGAGACTCCAACACAAGCACAGCAAAGTCAAACTCAACAGAACACAAGGGTTTACATGTAAAGCCCAAACACACACACACACACACACACCTGAGCCCGGAACTTTCCACCAACAACCCGGCAACCTCTCCACTTCCCCTAACGACCGGCGGCTCCGTACAGCCCATAATACTGGCCTCCCAAACCCTTGAGTGCTGCTTAACAACAATGCACTCCAACACCTGATTAACCTGATCCAAAACACACACACACACACACACACACTTACAAGGAACAAGATTTCCCTGGAACAGGTGTGGCGTCTTAAGGCTTCTGGTAATGTTACACAATTGAGACGGAGCAGATTAGTCACTAACGAACCACAAACCCCATTTCAGTTCAGTCCTCATTCACTCGCATGACTTTCTCACACACACACACACACACATTTCTAGACTAACGAACGTCTCGTTTAATAACCCGACTCGATCAAACCCTGGGACGCGGATCCTACCGTTCGGCCCTTCATGGCCGTCGACAGGAGCCGCGCTGCCGTCTGTGTCATAGCATCCGTCTGTCTCACTCTCTCTCACACACTTCTTTGAAAGTTTGGGGTTCGTCGCTCTCCGGTGGGGACCTCGACCTTTTTCTTCTCCTCTTTCTTCTTTCTATCTCTCCTTTCGTCTTCCTGTCTTGTGTAAAAGGTGTTCGACACGCCTCCCCCCGTCGCCCACGTGCCCCTCGCTCCCAACGCATCAGCTCGTTTCGAAACGGTCGCAAGTTTCCGAAAAAACAAAATCCCTCGCCCTCCGCTGCGAGCTGCGTTCGGATCAACGGCTGCAGCGACAGGAAGGATGATCGTCTGACTGATTCCGGCCTGTGATCTACGCTGCATCTTCACATCAGCATTTTCCATCTGATACAGCGCATTCATTAATCGATTGACTCTGGGAAGGTCAGACGGAGAAACGAAAATAGTTTCCAGCTCGGAGACGAGCCGTGCTAACTAGAGTTAACTAGAGTTAACTAGTGAAGGTGTGAAGAAACAAACAGTCCAACACCAGATGAGGCTCACACACACACACATGCACACACACATGCACATGCACACACATGCACACACACACATGCATCTAAATAACTGCAGGAGCACAAATAAACTAAATCATTTGTGAATTTAAAGTTCGTTCTGTAGATACCAGAACATCTGAACATGACACTCACCAGATGAAACTGTGTTAGAGGTTAAGAAATGAATAAATCTTAGAGAAAACCATCAAACAGTAAAAAGATGTGAAAACAGAGCAGGACAGAAACAAGAAGAGAAGAGTCACTGAGCTGAACCTGCAGGAGAGAGAAGAGCGTCACAGGAACTCCTGCATGAGCTGCACACTGCTGTTTCATCTCACCGTTTCAACCGCTCCTTCTGTAAAGAACCTCACTCTGAGACTTTATATCTGTAAACTGCATGAAAGAGCTCAAGAACGTCATGATGTCTGCTGGATCTTCATCCTCACCCACACGGCTCCGAATCTGCTCTGATGCTGAATCACATCGGTTCTGAATTTGAACCGAATCTGTTCTAAATTTGAAGCGGATCTGCTCTGAATTTGAGCTAGATTTGTTCTGAGCTTAAATTGGATCGGTTCTGAATTTCAAAGTAGATTTGTTCTGAATTTAAACTGGATCTGATCTGAATTTGAACTAGATTTGTTCTGAATTTAAACTGGATCTGATCTGAATTTGAACTAGATTTGTTCTGAATTTAAACTGGATCTGATCTGAATTTGAACTAGATTTGTTCTGAATTGTCCTGAATTTAAATTGGATCAGTTCGGAATTTTGAAGTAGATCTGTTCTGAGCTTAAATTGCATATGATCTGAATTTAAATTGGATCTTCTCTAAATATAAACTAGATCTTTTCTAAATTCAAACTGGATCTGCTCTGAATTTGAGCTAGATTTTTCCTGAATTTAAATTGATCAGTTCTGAATTTGAGCTAGATTTGTTCTGAATTTAAATTGGATCGTTCGGAATTTGAAGTAGATCTGTTCTGAGCTTAAATTGCATATGATCTGAATTTAAATTGGATCTTCTCTAAATATAAACTAGATCTTTTCTAAATTCAAACTGGATCTGCTCTGAATTTGAGCTAGATTTTTCCTGAATTTAAATTGTATCAGTTCTGAATTTGAACTAGATTTGTTCTGAATTTAAATTGGATCGGTTCGGAATTTTGAAGTAGATCTGTTCTGAGCTTAAATTGCATATGATCTGAATTTAAATTGGATCTTCTCTAAATATAAACTAGATCTTTTCTAAATTTAAACTGGATCTGGTCTGAATTTGAGCTAGATTTTTCCTGAATTTAAATGATATCTGCTCTAAATTTGAACTAGATTTGTTCTGAATTTGAAACAGGTCTGTTCTAAATTTACATTGGATCTGCTCTGAATTTAAATTGGATCTTATCTGAATTTGAACTAGATTTGTTATTAATTTAAATCTGCTCTGGATCAGCTGGATCTCATCCGTTCCTCCACAGATTCCATAATAGGCGAGGCAATTTTATTTATATAGCACATTTCATACACAACAGTAATTCGAAGTACTTTACATAAAGAGGAAACAAATACATAAGAATAAAACTGGAATGCATAAGAAATAAAAATAACAGAAAAACTGTTAAAAACTGTAAAAAAAAAAAAAAAAAAAAAAGAAAAGAAAAAAAAGAATATCCCTATCTGGGTCAGAGTTAGTCTTTAATTTAATTTAAGTTATCCTTCGCGTGAGGAGTACCCTTACAGACAAATCTTCCTGGACTAACTCTGTCAGAGCTCCATCCAGGGATAACTCAGAGACAACAAAATAATAAACAGATAACACACATAATCACACACTGCAAATATCAGACGTCAGATGAAACATGCAGTCTGGATCAGCTAAACCGTCTCTTCACAAGGAAATGCTCTATGAACTCACTGCTACTGAAAGTCACTCAGCAGCGTCATATAAACATGTTGCTTTGTTTATTAATAATGCATTTTTTGCCATTGCAGCAAGAAAACATTTCTGACAGAAACCCAGAAACGTCCTCGCTTTACTTAGAAACAGAGAAAACCTGGAAAATCTGTGATCCAGCAAATCAAGAGCTGGTGAAGCAGTACAGCCGTTCCCATCACTCACGCAATTACAAACTGATCACGCATACAATTAATGAATCGTAAAAACTTCATTTCTGTAAGTTTAGAGAAAACATAACAGACGGGGAAAAGAGAAAGAGAGCAGTTAAAACAGCACAAAACCTGATGAATGAGAGAAGTTTCTGTCTCAGGGTGAAAAAAAGCTTCTTCAGAGGACAAATAATAATAGTGTGAACGTCATTATTTTCCTCATTACAAAAAGTGTTGAAACTTTCAATGTTGTGACAATTTCACTGCCTCTTTACACTAAAAATACATTTATATAATACAAAGTATTAGGAAAATTCTGCTTTGCACTTTTTTACAGAACTTGAAAAAGACATTTATATTTATGTTTGCATCACAAAATATGACAGTTTAAAGATCATAAATGTCAAGAATATTTATGAAATGAATTTACAGTTGATAAAAGTAAAAACCGATCATCATTTTCTCGCCCTCATGTCGTTTTCTTCTGTGAAACATAAATGAAGATATTTTAAAAAATCTCTCAATGTTTTTGTCTACACAGTGAAAGTCAATGTTCAGTTCACTAAAGTTTCTCAAAATCTCAGAAGAAACAAAGTCATGCAGGTTTGAACGTCATGAAGGAGAGCAAATGATGAGAGCTCGCAGACTTTCGGTCCAAAAAGTAAAAAATGAATATCACACATAATATGAAAAGTCCACATCACACATTATAGTAAAATGCCACGATGGGATCTCGATCTCTATCATTATGTCAAATCTGTGAGCGAGGTGTGATTTTTGACGAGTTCCAGACGGCTGTCCTGAATCACCAGCTCAAACACATGAAACACCGTGAATCAGCTTTCTTACACAACACACACACACACACACATGATGATGGCCTAAAATTAACCCCCTTCTGCCCAATGACAAACAGCATACAGTAAAGACATGTTCATTCTGACAAGAATCACCCACATCTTTCTGCTCATCGCTCTTTCTTTTCTCAAGTTCTCTGTCACGCTTTCATCACATGTTCTGTGGCTGTCGTTCGTGTCACAGGATTGACTTATTTTACAATCATTAAAAGGTCCAACTGAGAGAAGGAAAATGTGTTAAACAGCAGTGGTTACATTCAGACCATGTGACCGAGACGACATCAGCATCACATCAGAACAACAACACACAACTAAAAACAGCGTGTGTAAATTTCATTCGATCTGAGGAGTGATTCTGTGAAGGCAGTCGGTCGTATGGAAATAAAATATCTGTGATCTTGAGTCTATTTTCTGTTTGTGTCACAGCGGATTCTCACGTCCCACTGCTGCTCTGACAGCTCACTTGTGTTCTTCCCCTCTCACAATACGACAATATGGTTTCCTCAACGCGTTCACGACATCATGTGTGTGATGTGTGTGTGTTTTTGTGTTGTGTTGTGTTGTGTGTGTGTGCAGCACTGAGACCAGTTTTCCATCAGAACACACATGACATCAGGAAGCAATGAAGGGGAAAATCTGAGATTCTAGCAGGAAGATGAACACAGCACACACACACACACACACACACACACACACACACACACACTTCACTTCAACTTACTCATCGGTCTCTGTGCAACTACATGCCACAGAAACACAGAAACAGCTTCAGTTTGAAAACTGACAACAACACAGTTGATGGAAAATCTCAAAAATAAACAATTCAACCACAAACGGCAACTTACATTTGAAGAGTCACTGTGTTTTTAGGTCTACAGGTCTGTTTTTATATATATATATATATATATATATATATATATATAATATACATATATAACACACACATATATATATTATATATATATATATACACATATATATATACATATATATATATACACTGTAAAAAATTGTTGGTTTAACTTAAAAAAGTAAGTTACCTGGTTGCCTTAAATGTTTAATTTCAATTAAGTCAAAATTTTGAGTCAATACGATGAAAGCGATTGGTTTAATCAACAGAAACTCAAAATGTTGTTATTTGAACTACATTAATGATGTAAGTTGATTTGACAAAACAACAAATGTTATGATAACAAATCATGAAAATATTTTTTAGTGTATATTTACACACACACTTTAAGATGACACTTTATTACTTAAGTGTCTGAATGTAGTCTAAACTAAATTTTAAATCACACACACACACACACTAAGAGATTTCACAGTGATTTATATTATTAAAACTAAAAGTAACTAACTCGAAGAAACCTTTGCTATTGGAGAGATTGATGAAAAACACACACACACACACACACACACACACACGCGTTAAGATGAATTAATTGTTTTATTCCTCATTTTTAAGTTGCTTTGAATAAGATCATCTGCTTAATGCAAATGTAAATTTCAGTGCACTAAAAACACAAGAGGAAAACACTGAAGCTTCAGGCACTTTCTGAAAAATAAATGACTGTAAATAACAAAATCAACATGTTTTGGCCAGATTTACTTACAAACAAAAATAACAGAAACAAAACATTTTGTAAGAGCAAATTGAAATCCGTTTCATATTCAACAATTTGATAATGTTTTTGAATTAAAAATTCAATGAAAAGAATGGCTTTGTAAAATCAGTCAGACAAAGGAAGTGCAGAAGCACTCGAGGTGGTGTTGTGTTCGTAGCGTACGCCACGCTCTCGCTCAGCTCCTCGTGCTCCTCCGGGAGAAGAGTGTGTGTTCGTGACTACAGGCTTTATTGAGGGTGGGAAGAACAGACGATCAGCTCGAAAACATTCACCCCGACGGAGAGTCCCTGTAAAGCTTCAGAAACCAGAAAACTTCCAGCAAACAGAACATGTTGAAAATCAAACTTATTACTGATAGAGGAACTTCATTCGATACACTGTTTTACTTGCTTATTGTGACATTTTGAAAAGTATTCATCTAAATTATAATTTTTTTAAGAATATCAGCAGCACAATTTTTCATTTCAATTACATTTAAATAGGTATTATAATAAATTAGGTTTTAATAAAGCATGATTTTTTTTAGATTGTTACAATATTTTAACTGCATGTTGTTTATTGTAAAATATTTTATGTATTTACTAATAAATAAAATTAAATGTGTGTTTGCTGATATTTAGAAAAAAAGGCTTCAGTATAAGTATATAAACTGAAATGATGCAGTCCTTTAGTGTTCGTCATGATGAATAACTGTTTTTTTTATTATTTTTTTTACACATATTTAATACTGGGTAGAAATCTTAAAATTAACGCTTGTTTCAAAACATTTATTTGTAAGAGTGCAAAAGTCAATGTAC
Organism: Culter alburnus; assembly: GCA_028476615.1. Classification (NCBI taxonomy): domain Eukaryota; kingdom Metazoa; phylum Chordata; class Actinopteri; order Cypriniformes; family Xenocyprididae; genus Culter; species Culter alburnus. The sequence continues at coordinate 161,238 of JAOTNS010003491.1, forward strand.
CGATACTGTGAGCTGAGCTAGAAAAATATGATTCGTTGAGAAGTTCAGCAGAGATTCTTGCAGTGAAAATGTCCTGAGAAAGATCTTCTGCACACACACACACACACACACACACACACACACACACACAAGGCTGGAAGAGAGGAGAGGGTTTTCTGTTCTCGGTGCGCTGCGGTAACTGAAAGTAGGCCATTGAGTCGTTGCATCGGGGAGTTTTTGAACGAGGGACGCTTCATTATTAATGTGGAGCTGAGGCTGGAAGAGACACACTGCACACGCTCACTGCGTCCCTCCAGCACTTCCTGTGTCCGTGTCCTGCTGAGAACGACCGCCAACATCAATTCATTGGCTCATTACATCATCAAGATCACTGACGCATGAATAACATGGACTGCTCAAACTTTGTTGATGTGCACAAGAAAATCATGAAAAAACCCACAATATTAACAAAAATCAATGCAGCAAAATGACTCTTCATCATCATCATCATCTGATACAGTGTAACATGAATCATCTATAAAAACTTGACTGATGTGCACAGATTTAAAAAGATGATATTTTGAAGAACGTTGGAATCAAACAAATTTGGACCCCATTGACTTTCATTATAAAAAACACAAAATATCTTTTTTGTGTTTCACAGAATAAATATATATTTTAATATACTTATCTTAAACGCTATTTTTTAAAGATCATGTACATTGTTATTATTATTATTATGTAAATTCATCTTCATCAATGAAATGTGACGTTTAAGCGTAACAGAGTTTTCCTGAATAAAAAGTTATACTGATAAAAAGCAGAAAAGAAGTCGGCACACCAAAGCTCCAAAAATAAGTTAAACATTTTTTAATATAAGACTCACACGGATTTTTTATATTAAAAATTTTTCGCTTAGTTTTGAAGCTTTGGTGTGCCGACTTCTTTTCTGCTTTTTATTAATATTTTTTGGTCGAGCACCCATTTGAGCATATTTTTGCAGTGATGTGCATGCTTTTGTCCTGATTTTGCTAAATATTTATACTAAAAAATAACTTATAATCATCATGTGTAACATAAACCACCTATAAAACAGATTGCTTGAATCTTCTTGTTATTGTTTCTGACTCATATTTGATTAAGTTCGCATCACTGATTCTGTTACTTTGAAACTATTTCTATTGTATGAAGCGCTAAATAAAGCTGAGCTCACGAGTCAAAATTACACACTTTTAAAAGGCCGAAAACATGAAGCTGATCCAACACAGCTGTTCTCAACACCAGAAAAACGACGCAGAGAGGAAAGAATCTGGGCTCTGAGATTTGAGGAAAAATCCCACAATCTAAAAAAAGAAAGCAGGCCACTTTCCTCTGTCTAAATACAGACGTGTTCTTCGAAAACACACAAGAAACGCTGCGAGTGGGAGAGTGTGTGTGTGTGTGTAGATCCAGAGACAGATTGAAGGAGCGCGACAGAGGGGAAACGACAGGAAGCTCACGTCAAAAACAGAAGAAAAGCATAAAATCAGAGTTGTGGATTGAGTGAGGAGGGGGAGTGATGTGTCATAGAGAGCAAACCAGAGGATGAGACACAGAAGAGGAAGAGGAGGAGGCTGGTGTAAACAGAAGCAGAAATGGGTGAGAGTGGGAGAACGATAAAGGCACAGGAAACCGCCTTTGCAGTGTGTGTGTGTGTGTGTGTGTGTGTGTGTGTCTATTCAGCAGAAACACGACTTTAAAACACAGACTGACTTGATGGTTAAATTGAGGAGTCTTGAAAGACACTTTATTTTTTGAGTCGACGCACAGGTGATTCTAGACCGCCTCGTGACCCAGACAACAAAGAAACGTTCTGGCAAGGTTCTCTCAAAGTTATGAACAAACGTTCTTCCAGTAACATTAATAGAAAGTTATAATGTTGTCAAAACGTTAGCACAAAAACATTAATTATACACCGTTCATGGAGAGTTTCATTCAGTTGGATGTTCCTCTAACGTTTTTTAAACGTTGCTACTTGTTTCAGAGAACATTCAAAAGTAACGTTCCCATAACGTTTGAAGAATGATACAATGGAATGTTCCTCTAACGTTCACACAACCAAGAAAAACATTTTTAAAACATTTAAAAAATATTGGACGTTTTGAACCATTCAGAAATAATGTGAACGTTAGGAAAACATTCTTAGAACATTTTTGTTCACTGGAGATGAACCTGTCAAAGATCTGTCCACTTTACAGTAAGGTTATATTTGCTAACATCAGTTCACTAAAGTAAAGTAGCTGCTCTCAGAACAGTGATCTAAAGTGTTCAACTGCAAAATAAAGCACTGCATTTCGTTCTAGTGAAGTAAATACTAACATCAAATCTACAAGTGTATTCATAATGATTTTAGTACACTTTCAGCTGTAGATGTAGAAATACACGTTTATTGAAATGTTTTGTTATATGGGTCATTGTGCAAATAAAGCTTCAAAACCGATCTAATGCATATTTTTCAGTCGTAAATAAGTTTCAGTTGTTACATAACATTTCAAAGTGTTTTTTTTCTTTCTTTTTTGTCAGGTGGTACAATTAAATATTTGTAAATGCACAAACCCAATTCCAAAAAAGTTGGGACACTGTACAAATTGTGAATAAAAAAGGAATGCAATAATTTACAAATCTCATAAACTTATATTTTATTCACAATAGAATATAGATAACATTAACAATGTTGAAAGTGAGACATTTTGAAATGTCATGCCAAATATTGGCTCATTTTGGATTTCATGAGAGCTACACATTCCAAAAAAGTTGGGACAGGTAGCAATAAGAGGCCGGAAAAGTTAAATGTACATATAAGGAACAGCTGGAGGATCAATTTGCAACTTATTAGGTCAATTGGCAACATGATTGGGTATAAAAAGAGCCTCTCAGAGTGGCAGTGTCTCTCAGAAGTCAAGATGGGCAGAGGATCACCAATTCCCCCAATGCTGCGGCCAAAAATAGTGGAGCAATATCAGAAAGGAGTTACTCAGAGAAAAATTGTTATCATCATCTACAGTGCATAATATCATCCAAAGATTCAGAGAATCTGGAACAATCTCTGTGCGTAAGGGTCAAGGCCGGAAAACCATACTGGATGCCCGTGATCTTCGGGCCCTTAGACGGCACTGCATCACATACAGGAATGCTACTGTAATGGAAATCACAACATGGGCTCAGGAATACTTCCAGAAAACACTGTCGGTGAACACAATCCTCCGTGCCATTCGCCGTTGCCGGCAAAAACTCTATAGGTCAAAAAAAGAAGCCATATCTAAACATGATCCAGAAGCGCAGGTGTTTTCTCTGGGCCAAGGCTCATTTAAAATGGACTGTGGCAAAGTGGAAAACTGTTCTGTGGTCAGACGAATCAAAATTTTAAGTTCTTTTTGGAAAACTGAGACGCCATGTCATCCGGACTAAAGGGGACAAGGACAACCCAAGTTGTTATCAGCGCTCAGTTCAGAAGCCTGCATCTCTGATGGTATGGGGTTGCATGAGTGCGTGTGGCATGGGCAGCTTACACGTCTGGAAAGGCACCACCAATGCTGAAAGGTATATCCAAGTTCTAGAACAACATATGCTCCCATCCAGACGTCGTCTCTTTCAGGGAAGACCTTGCATTTTCCAACATGACAATGCCTGACCACATACTGCATCAATTACAACATCATGGCTGCGTAGAAGAAGGATCCGGGTACTGAAATGGCCAGCCTGCAGTCCAGATCTTTCACCCATAGAAAACATTTGGCGCATCATAAAGAGGAAGATGTGACAAAGAAGACCTAAGACAGTTGAGCAACTAGAAGCCTGTATTAGACAAGAATGGGACAACATTCCTATTCCTAAACTTGAGCAACTTGTCTCCTCAGTCCCCAGACGTTTGCAGACTGTTATAAAAAGAAGAGGGGATGCCACACAGTGGTAAACATGGCCTTGTCCCAACTTTTTTGAGATGTGTTGATGCCATGAAATTTAAAATCAATTTATATTTCCCTTAAAATGATACATTTTCTCAGTTTAAACTTTTGATGTGTCATCTATGTTGTATTCTGAATAAAATATTGAAATTTGAAACTTCCACATCATTGCATTCTGTTTTTATTCACAATTTGTACAGTGTCCCACAACTTTTTTGGAATCAGGTTTGTATATCTACCAATACTTGAAATGAGCGGTTATTATCAGTATATCAGATATCTACATCCCTGTTCACTCTGACACAATGATCAGAGAGATCCTCTGGATGTTGATCACAGTATCAGGTTTGACGTTATTACCCCGTCAGTTGATAATAAAATATTTGCAGTTCTTCCACCCTGACATTTGAGAATATACAAATTGGCAGGCAAAAGTTTTTCAATTATCTCAACAGCTTTAAAACTGCAGGTATATATGTAGCATATTGTTTATATGTATATTCAAACAAAACATTATGCCAAAGCAGGCTCCAGGACTCAGAAGCACTGAATTAGAGTAATTCTGATTTCATTTGAAATCCATCTCTCCTGTCCACTTTCAATTCAATTCAATTCAAAATTGCTTTATTGGCATGACTGTAAATAATACAATATTGCCAAAGCATATAAACATAAAACAATAATAAAACCATCTGTATAATAGAAGAAAATATTATCAAATTTTATAACACTATCAAATATTACAACATAACTTAAATTAACTTAAACTTAAACTGTCTTCGTACAGTTTCTCCTCCACTGTCCTCAGCTCTTTTCTCCTCATATACGATCTCCTTTTATCTGTTCCACTCTTCCTTTTCTTCTCATTACACCCCTTCCTCTACCCACACCTCTTTATTTTCCCCTTCTCTTGCATATTTTCTCGCTCTACTTTCCCTTTCATATTTTCCCTATCACATAATGCGACTGTGATAAATGCGTAAACATTTGGGAAAACTGCATGTGTTGTGTGCATTATTAATCAAGCAGATATCAGGTTGGGGCTGACTGAAAACATGTGCATTTAATAATATGACAAATTCCAGAGTTTTTTGTTGTGTTTGAACAAATGAATGTTTGTGATTTGCGTAAAACCAATAAAAATAGCTGTGATTGTTTTTTCCTGATATATTAAAGTTTTGGTTGGATGTATGAACTATTATGAAAACATCTGAGAATTTTGTAGTGTTTTGAGAAAATGGTTCACATGATTTGCAATTTGTGTGAAATGAATGAAAACTGTTTAGGACAAAATGATCACGAGTTAACTGTCAAATCGATTGAGAAAAACTGTAATGCATTAACTAGCATCAACTAACAATGAGCAATATCTTCTTAAAGCATTTAACTCTGTTAATGATATTTAATAAAAACGCTCATTTTCATGTTTGTTCACAGTGAATTTAACCCTCTGGTTCCTTTGTTTAGGAGTCACACTTGGCTTCTTCACGGTCAAAAATGACTGAAGCCTTAAAATGTAACTAAACTTAAAACCAATGAAATATATTTTTGATCAATAATATTTTTGGATTATTATTTAGAATTTTGCGGGTATTTTATGATACTATGCAATATTTATAAAAATTTTATTAGCTATTTTTCCCCATTGAAAATAATACACAATTTTTTTCTAATATTTTTTAAAATTATTTTTCAATTAAAGCAGTATTCCATGGTAAAATCGAGGCAAGGCATTTAAAATCCAATTTTTTTGAAGGTAGATTAGCGCCATCTGGTGGGAGTGAAAAAAGAAAAACTTTTGTAAGGCTGTAGTGTAACCGCTAGATTCTATTATATAAAGTGGCTTATAAATTATTTAGTGTTTTTGACATAAATACTTATTTTTATTGAGTTGTGTATTTGGATATATATTTAGACATTCTCAAAGACAAAATCATAGAGATTCATAGAATCATAGAGATATGATTTTGATTATCTTTTTATCAAAGCTTAGATTTTTCTTTTTTGAAATGTTGATTTCAAGCGTCAGTTTTTGCAGTAATTTTACCTGAACACAGAGGAGGACATTTTGTTACACGTAACATCAAAATTCAATAAAAATGTAACAAAAAATAAACAGGTATGCTTTATCATAGCTTGATTTTTTTTTGTATTCACAAAGCTAATAAGACAAAAGTCACCAATCCCATTCCGATGACGCAAAAAAAATATAAAAAAATAAAAGTTTTCTGTCATTTTTGACCGAAGGGGACCAGAGGGTTAAAGCAGGTTATTTCAATCAGTGTTTACTGAAGTGCTGCACAATGAGTAAAAGATATCAGCAGGAACACACAAATCTCAATAATGAGATGAACAGATGAACAGATCAACATAACAAAGCAATATTAGAGTGAATTAAAGGCTCTGTTCCACACTGAAACCAGTCAAAACAGAACAAACGCAAGCGTTACTGACAGACAGACACATTTCTGATGCTTCATCTTCAGTAACAGATGATCAAACTAACAGCAGTGAGCGAAGCTTGTGTCACTGATTCAGCCGTTTCTCACAGCAGCACAACTGTGAGGAGAAGAACGAGAACGACCCACAGAGGGCGTCTGACGGCTCTGACGCTTTCAATGTACAAACCACAGCAAAAATGATTTGAAATCATCATTAATTTCTTTGTATTTGCTCTACATTTAAAGAACATTCACGATTGTAATCGATCCTTTTTTCTGTATTCTCAGAGGCCGCAAACCCGTTGTGAAACACTGAAAAACGTTTTGAAAAACACACAAAACAGAAACCATTTCCTACAAACTCTAAATGTCAAAAGGTCAACACAGAAGAATCACTTTCAACACTTTAAAGATTTCTAAACCCGTCACGAATCAGACAGAAACGAACAGCGGATCGTTGAGTCACAGAGCTGAGAATCTCCCTCAGAAAACACCGGCACAATCCAATAATTCCTCCAGATTCACACTGAAGAGAAGCTCCAGATCAAGACTGGCTCACACGGCGACCTCGTACAGTCGATATCACTCCCTGAGAAAACTGTTAACTTATGCAGGTTATTTTAAGTTTCATGAGCTTTTTTTCTCTGAAATGTGTCACTGTGGTTTTGCAGTGGCAGCGCATAGGATGTCATTTTTACATTAAAGGTGCAAAAGTTCTGATATGAATTATCTCTGTTTCATTTTTTACTTCACAATAAGCAGCTGTTTTAAAAGGGGTGTGTTTTTATTATCCACTGTCTCATCTGATTATGACACCAATATGATTATTGATTCTGATGGCTTTATTTTGGTTAGTAAGCGACGACTCTGTGGATGTTTAAGACGTTCTGAATATTTAAAGTGACAGTCTTCATTTAATCTCCCTCATGTCTCTCAAACCTGTTTGACTTTCTCTTCTGATATTTTGAAGAACGCTGAGAACCGAACAACACTGGACCCCACTGACTTTCATTATACGGCCAAAAAACAACACTGAGACATTTTCTTAAAATATGTTGAAGAAATATATTTATCTTAAACACTATTTTTTTTTAAGATCATTTACATTATTATTAATATTATAGTTTTTTTTTTATTGCTTACACAATGTCTCAAACTATGGCTGTTTTTCCTCTAAACTCTACACACAAAACCACAACACCACACACACACAGAACATCACACATCTCCTTCAAAAGCAAACACTCCATTCAAAACTATTTTAACCATTCTAAAAATGGTGTTTACAGACAAACATCAAATGATTATCCACACACACACCAAACACACATGTGAAGCACTATCATCTCGTGTCTTCAGCCTGAGGTGAATAACGACTGGCTGCTTACAGCTTTGAATGTGTTTCTATTGTGAAGCTGCTTTGAAATAATCTGTATTTTGTGAAGCACGGTAGAAATAAAATAAAATAAATAAAACTGTGTTTAGTATTTTGAAAGAGTTTGTTTTAAGAGTAAAGCGGATAATGTGCTTGTAGTTTTGCAGGCGAGGTCTGAACGTTTAGAGTGACAGAAGTGAAAGTGTGGGTGTGTGTGTGTGTACATAATAATGTGTGTGTGTGTGCACATATATATATATGTGTGTGTGTGTGTGTGTGTGTGTGTATGTGTGTGCGTTGTGTATATATATATATGTGTGTGTGCGAGTGTGCGGGTGTGTCTATATATTGTGTGTGTGTGTATGATGTGTGTGTATATGTGTGTGTGTTGTGTAGTGGAGTGTGTGTGTGTGTATTATATGTGTGCGTAGTGTGTGTGTGTGTGGGTGTGGGGTGTATAATATGTGTGTGTGTGTGTGTGTGTGTGTGTGTATGTGTGTGTGTGTGATGGTGTGTGTGAGTGCGAGGTGTGTGTGTGTCGTGTGTGTGTGTGTGTGTGTGTGTGTGTGTGTGTGTGTATGTGTGTGTGGTGAGTGTGTGTGTGAGTGGTGTGTGTGTGGTTATGTGTGTGTGTGGTTGTGTATATGTGTGTGTGTGTGTGTGTGTGTGGTGTGTGTGTGTGTGTGGTGCGAGTGCGTGTGTGTAGTGTGTGTGTGTGTGTGTTGTGTATATAATATATGTGTGTGTGTGTTATGTGTGTGTGTGTGTATATAATATGTGTGTGTGAGTGTATATGTGTGTGTGTGTGTGCGAGTGTGTGTGTGTGTGTGTGTGTGTGTGTGGAGTGTGTGTGTGTGTTTGTGTGGTGCGAGTGTGTGTGTGTGTGTGTTTGTGTGTGCGTGTGTGTGTGTGTGTGGTGTGTGTTTGTGTGTGCGATATATATATATTGTGTGTATTGGTGTATATATATATGTGTGTGTGTGTGTGTGTTTTTGTGATTTATGAGGACACAAATTTGAGTAATGTCATGGGTATTACACTGGTATTACGATGCAAACATGAAATATGAGGACATTTCATATTTAAAATAGCTTTAAAAACACACTAAATAATGTTTTATTAAAAATGTAAAAATGCAGAATGTTTCCTGTGATGGGTAGAGTTAAGAGTAGAGGTAGAGTAGAGTATAAAAACCATTACGCCTATGGAGAGACCTCACTGAGATAGCAAAACAAACGTGTGTGTGTGTGTGTGTGTGTGTGAGAGAGAGAGTGTGTGTGAGTGTGTGTGTGAGTTGTGTGTGTGTGTGTGTGTGTGTGTGTGTGTGTGTGTGAGTAAGGTGTCATCAGCAGCATGTTTGTCCGGTCAGCAGTTTCACATCGACCATCATGTCTCTCTGTGGGAACTCAGAAGCGTGTTTATATCAGAGTGTGATGTTGGGACGATGTGGGTGTGTGTCGTAAATACATCAGTAGTTTTCAGAGTAAAGCGTTTCAGCCAGTAAGGGAGGATTTCACTGTTTCATGCACAAGTGTTTGTGTGTGTGAAGATGATGTTGCAAAACCAACTGATCCTCATCTATTTCCTGTTTCTCCTCTTCAGCAGAAACTGAAGGCCGAGGAGCGAGAGGAGCTCGGGGTCGCTAAATATCTTTAAACGCATCAGAATCACAAATGTTCACGTTGTGTTAGTATGTGATACACAACCGTGATCCGAGCGTCTCCAGCAAAACTATTGAACATAATTGACATAAGGAGACATCTGCTAAATGCATTTCCATATTAACAGTCAGTAGAAGCGTGCACCGCCTCACTGACAGTCGATGTGTGTGTGTGTGTGTGTGTGTGTGGTGGTCAAGCCAACTTGTCGACAGGAGTGAAACTTTGCATCAGAAAAAGGAAACGCTAATGATTGCACTTCCTAAAAGACAGAAAGAGCAAACGCTCACTGTACGCCGCTCATGTCTCCCCCCTCACGTCTCTCTCCTCTTGTGACTGCATGAAAGTGAAAACCATTAGTGTGATATGGGGAAATTTTTGCATGGCTCCACATGCCCTGAATACAGCATTTACAGGAACAGTGTGTGTGTGTGTGCGTGTGTGGGTGCGTGTGTGGGTGTGTGTTTCGTCTGAGGGTCTTTTTAGAGGAAGAGGGAAATCCATGAGCCTTCAGTCTCTGTGCTGTCAGCATCAGTCATATGACCAACGCAAAACTGCTGAAACTCACACACACACACACACTGATCACACTCACCTCCAGTCCATAAACTCACAGATGTCTCTTCTGTCCGTCCGTCTCTCTTTCTCTGGGTCAATCCTGATGACAAGAAACAGACGAGTCAAAAACTCAAAGAGAAGCAAAAGAAAAGAACGAGATCAATATGAAACACGCACAGCTTCCATCATATCGACCGCCGATACTCATGAAAGAGCATTATTACGAGAAACACTCGCTGATTTCATGCTGTACATCACAAACACACAAAATAAAGCTTCTTATAGTGAAAAAAGGTTGTTTTGGGGAACCAGAAACGGTTCTTCTACAGCATCAGTGAGAAAAACACACTTTTGAAAGCTTAACTTTAGAAAGCTTAATGAACGTCTCACACTTTCGACACTCAATCTCTCGATTAGACAAGTGGAAAAAGTCTCGTCATTTACTGTGAACGGGTGAAAATTTCACATTGTCCCAAAATTATTTTGCTTTTCTTGTTGACTTGTGAAGTTGCAACAGGAACAACTACACAACATTTAAACCCACAGCAGTTCATTTCATTTCATTCATGTCTCAAATCAACTCATTCTTCCTAAGACAGGTTTCAATCAACAAACACTTTATTACTCAGAAAACGACCTAAAAAACACAAGTTTGCTTCGGTAAATGACAAGAACGACACTCTCTGCGGTTTATAATTCACTGCGGTGTTCGTTGCATGATCCACGTTTACATCACAGTATTTTTAACATTATTCCTAACTTTCTCCTTTTAAAGACTCACACTTGTGTAGATGTTCGGCTGATCTAATAGCTTTCCATGTTTTAGATTCAGAATATATTTCAGTATGGTGTTGATGCAGATTATTCATGCAAACTGCCATTCAGTTTTGTATATTGTTTGGTTTTGAACTGAAGTTAACAGTTTTGTTGATGTTTTTGTGTCTAAATGAGAAATTAATTAATGCAATTTGAAAGATGTCATCATTAATTCATCTTCATTATTTAAAACAGCCAAAGTGAAGTAAACAAGTACAAAGATATAAAACATAAGAAGAAGTGATAGTTAACATGTGTTAAAGATTGAAGAGATTTAAAGACGGATAGAGAGGGAGATACTCTAGGCTATTCCACAATCCCGGCTCCATCTCCTCTGTGTTTTAGAAAGAGTAAATTAAGATCTTAAACTTCTGGGAGGGTTGTACCTGTCAGTAAGCCGGACAAGGTTATGCAAGCATTTATACACAAATAGAAACATTTTAAAGTCGATCCTAAATTGGGACTATGGAGAGCTCATAAAATGCGAGTGTCATGATCATATTCACGACCGTTCTTGAGAAATTTTGCAGCATTTTGCACCAGTTGAAGTCGAGCGACCTGAATGTGTTTTGTGCCGAAGCAGTGATAAATCACCCTCGGTTTATCCCACAGAGACTGATCCTAGCAACTATTAATGTCTTATATGGTTATATTGCGCACTAATATAAAGCCTGAAAATAAAACTATAAGATCATCAATCGATGAGCATCATGTACTTTATATTAAAGTGCTTTAACCCTACAGTATTTGATTTCTAAGGCCTCTAAATGATCTCCTGCAGTTCTTCTGTCTCTGATTCAGAGTTTTATCCAGTAAAAGTCTTTTAGTTTAACTGCACAAACGTCCTTCAGCTGTCAAATCTGCACTGATTTTATCAAGGAAATGCAAGAATAACTTTGATCTTGTTAGTAATATTTCATCTGGACTGAAGCAGCTTTACTTGATCATCCAGACATTATTTATTATAAAAATCATGAAATAAGGATTATTTGTTCATCTCTCAGTCATCACTGCATTGCATTATAATGCATGTTTTAAAACTACAAAGTTTGATCAGAAAACTAAGCATTTAAATATTTTACTGAGGCATATTATTGGCAGATATTGATATTTATATGCATGCATCTGCTATACAGTCTAAAAATGCTGGGTTAAAAACAACCCAATCTGAGTTGAAAATGGACAAACCCAGTGATTGGGTTAAATGTTGACCCAACCTGCTGGGTAGTTTTATTTAACTCAACTATTGTTTAAAAATTACTATAAAATGAACCTGAAATAGATTGGAAATTAAAAATCAGACACATAATTACTAGAGGCAACAATAATAATCAAAAGGTGAACATTTATTAATAAGCAATTTAATAAATGTTTATTGTTCAATTATTATTCATTAAACATATTAATAAATATTTCCAACATATTTTGGGTTCATTATAAGCAAACAATACAGTCATTTTTAAACCATAGTTGAGTTAAATAAAACTACATTTAACATTTAACCCAACCGCTGGGTTAAAACAACCAAATTTCCGGATTTGTCCAGTTTCAACCCAACTTAGGGTTGTTTTAACCCAGACTTTTTAGAATGTACTCATTGATTTACATTACAAGCTTCAGAATTTCATATAAACATCAGCATTTGCACCAAACTGTGTATTTTTGCTCAGTTTGAGTCTAAACTCTTTATTCTCACTATATCAGACTTTATAAGCCTGAAGGATCAAATATCATACAGAAAACACACAATAAATTAGATTTTATCTACAAGTTCATTAAACTTCCATATTTTAATAAAAGTATTTCTCTGCCTGTTCCTCCCTGTCAGGCTGCACAGGGTTAAACCATCATTCAGAGACTCGATCGGTGGGTTTGATGTGTTCAGCGGAGGAACCGCGTCATCACCGACCGACCGAATTACCTGAGTAATTAAGTTACCATGACAACGGCCGTGAGGGGTGGGGGGGTCGGAGAATTAATTATTATCAGCAGGTGAGAGTCTAATTGAACTACAGGACTAATTAAAAACAAAAAACTGCGGTCTGTCACACACACACACACACACACACACACACCACACAAACAACAGCAGCTTCAGGAGTGTCTTCCAGTTAAAGGCGTTCCGATCACGAGCGGATCCGGTTCAGCGGGTTCAGCCGGTCCGTCCGCGCGTGCACAGGCGAGTCACCGAGAGGAGAATTCCGCCTCGAAAGCCTCATTATTAAAACAAACTTATCAAAGCGAACTCGAGTCGTTATTCTAATGCGGGTTTTGCGTGACAGCGCGCGGACTCACCTGTCAGACACACACGCGCGCGCGCGCAGGTAAAAGCCGCAATAATCACACCGAATGAATGAATGAAACTTACAGCGGATCATTTCCAGTGAAGGAACCGGGGTCGTTTGACAGTTAATATCTTAAGACACGTCACACGGGAGTTACCGAGAACCCGTGACGTGTACGTCCTCTCGTGACCCCGCGGTGATGAGGATCAATAAAATAAAACGGAGTAAAAGGAACAGAGCGAAAGACGGTGAAACGGAGGAATGTATCGATTAAGTGAACGCGTTCGCCTCTTCCGCGCTGTACGGAGGAGAAGTGCTTTACCTGAGCCGGTGTCACCTGAGTTTCCCCCGCTGCGTCCCACCTGACCGAGCGCGCACTTCCTCAATGTGACGCGTCCGCGCGCACGGGTCTCCTGTAGCGGCTGTTATCCGCCCGGTGTCTCTGCGCCGGTTCTGACCCGCTCCTGACGGACTCCGGCGGCTCCTCCTTAAACCCGCAACCAGGAAGCGGCTTGTCCTACTTCCAGCGGCCGCGGGTGATTGGCTCTGCGGGCGGCGGAGGGCCGCTGGGGTGGGTGGGGAAGGCCGCTGGGGTGGGTGGGGAGGGCGCGGGCCGGACTCTGCGCGCGTGCACGCCCGCCTTGCGCGCGCCCGTGTGCTGATGAAGGTGGGCATGACTGACTGACTGACTGACCGGGCGAGCGGCCGCGGCGGCTGATGGACTCGATCATATTTAACGCGCTTCTTTCCTTTTTCGTGTTGAACGCGCGTTTCCACTTCTGCTTCCGAAAATGAGTCAAGTGACAAACTTTGAATTTGCATGTCAAATAGTGTCTTACACACACACGGATGTAAATGAAACAGGAGTTGATGTATATCATGTACATATATTAGTGTTGTGACTGTTTACGCACGCAGATCCTCGAGCACGAGCAGGTGATGATATCAGAGAGATATGAGAAAGTGCACGAGAAATGAAGGAGTGTGTGTCAGGATGAGGTTAGTGTTCGACAGCAGTCAGTCTCACTGACTTCCGCTTTGAAATGGTTTAGTGTGTGTGTAGAACATTTAAAATGCACTCACACACACTCTGCTGCAGGTGCGAGTGTCTCCGACTGTAAATGAGCTTTGAGCTCCATCTAGTGCACATTATTGGCATGAATCTGGTATCAGAAAATATTCCCCTTGAGATTTTAAGTTAATATTTTAATGATTTAAAGGGTTAGTTCACCCAAAAATGAAAATAATGTCATTAATTACTCACCCTCATGTCGTTCCACACCCGTAAGACCTTCGTTCATCTTCAGAACACAAATTAAGATATTTTTGATCATTGCTGGCTATGCAGGCCTCACTGAGCCATCGGATTTCATCAAAAATATCTTAATTTGTGTTCTGAAGATGAACAAGGTCTTACGGGTGTAACGACATGAGGGAGAGTAATTAATGACATTATTTTCATTTTTGGGTGAACTAACCCTTTAACAACACATTTGCATGTAAACAAATTATCTTATCATTTTTTTTTTGTTTGTTTAAATCATGTTATATTTTGATTTCTAACCAAAGTTATTTATTTATAGTAATTTTTATGATTTAATTTTTTCTACTTACATTTGCACATTTTGCACAGTGTGTAAAGTTGGTAATCTCACAGCATCAGAAACTCACCCTCCTGCAGTCTGCACAGCTCTAGTGTGGGTGATGATGTGTGATAGCGAGAGATTCTTCATGACATACTTAGCTGAAGACATTCTCCCCAGATAATGGCACTAAATATGCTCTATCTTCAATACATCAGAGAACATTATACTGAATCCCACAATGCAAAGCACTTGAGCTTCCATTTCCTGTGTGAGTAGAGAGAAATATCAGTGAAAGAAGTGGTCATTCTGTCATCATTTACTCTCCTCACGTGGCTCCAAACCGGCATGACCTCCTTTCTGTGGAACACTAAATCTGACAAATGCATGAATGTACTCTCTCTATATGACAGTCAACCAGCTAACAGGGAACGTTCTCAGAATGTTCTGTCAAGGTTCTTAACCTTCTTCCAGCAACATTAGGGTCACATTGACAAATAAGGTTTTAAAAGGTGTAAAAAAAAAAATAGATATATATATATATATATATATATATATATATATATATATATCTATATAATGGAGATATATTGGAGTTTTATTAAGTGTTAACAATGAGATTATGTAGTATTTATAATCAATTAACACTGCTTTGTCATTTTAACAAGATTTGTCACCAAAAAAGTTATTCGGTTTCACCAAACTTCGGTTTTACCGAATGACGATATTTTCAAACGATGCTAACAGGCTGATATCTAGCAAAAGGACAATCAAACATTTTATATTTAGTACAAGTTTTTAAAATATTACAACATTTTCCATGTTTTATAGTGGTTGCACCGAATGACCTGATGTTTCGGGACATGCGTATGATCGAGAGAAAACATAATTTATCAAATTTAATTACTTTGCTTTATGATCATGTGGTCTTTTGCAGGTGTGAATGATGTCACATCCTGTCACATGATATTGACCATGACTTGATCCAAATGGTCCCTTTATATTGGTTACTCCGAATGACATCAATGAAATTAATTTTCCGGACATTCTTTTCATAACAAAGCAACGACTTCCACACATAATTTTAATATCATTTTGCACTATGTTGATATATGATGTTATAAAATCATGCCAGAATAAAAAATATATACATTTATTACATTTTAAGATATTTTAATCACAAATGAAATGGCTGTATTGGCCTTTGGACGGTTAAACCGAATGACCTTTGACACTTCAAAATCTTTATATGTAGCAAATATACAACCCGAATTCCAAAAATGTTGGGACTTTTTTAAATTTGAATAAAATGAATGATACAATGGAATGTTCCCTTAACATTTGCATTGACCAAACATATAAAAAAAAAGGGATTTTTTGAACATAACAATATGAAAATGAGCAAAATGTTCTTAAAGCATATGTTTGTTAGCTGGAAAAGCTGCTCTGTTGCCTTATTCTCTCCACTAACCATACATGCTTTACTGTTTCAGCTCCACACAGTCTTACTATGAATAAAACTGTCCTGTTCCTCTCTAATCACTAGTCACACATCAACACTGCATGAGAGAGCAGACGATCATTACACTGTCAGGAGGAAACACTGAGACGCAGCTGTGCAGCACAACACACACACACACACACACACACACACACACACACACACCAGCAAATAGACCTGTATGTTATAAATGGCACATTCAGAATTATGTATCATTAGTGTGTGTGTGATAACAAACTGTGACACAGAAAACTGATCCTAAATTCACTTTATTCTGATTTGGCAAAAATCTTTTTCACATGTTCATCATTATTTCTCTTACATATCATTGTATGTCTCATTATAGACTATTATTTCCTTTTTCTCAAAAGCTAAAGCTGTGAGAACAAATAAAAATAAACATTTGGTCCTTAAATGTGCAATCTAGGCAACATGGTATTGGAGGGGAAAGTAGACATAATCTCACTATCGGCACAAAACACTAAGGAACATCACTGGGCACAACGTGAGAGATTCATACGGGGAAAAGTGTGTGTGTGTGTGTGTGTGTGTGTGTGTGTGTGTGTCACTGAGTGGAAGCGGCTACAATACAAGAGCGAAAGAAAGATGAAAGCTGCTCTGGTCCAGATGAAAGACCGTAAAGCATCAGATGCGTGTGACACTAACGGACAGAGAGAGGCAGAGACGCTCACAGGGAATCAGGCTACAGCGGCTGAGAACTAAAGCGCTGCTGTGCGCTCGCTGTTTAGTGCAACACACAATCAAAACAAAACACTAGTTCAGTTACAGTAGAGTGAGAATATGAACGTTATAGTCATATTGTTCAAAACTAACGTCAAACACCTGAGACGACAAACTACTAATGGATTGCTTCTATTTTTATCAAAAGAATTATATTGATATACAGTGTATGTATATATATATATATATATTCTTTACAGTTATTTAAATAACTATTGTCACATCTGTGATGCTAATTATTAGTTATATAATGGGCAAATATTACACTTTGGTGATTAAAAAAGAGACGAGAAGAGAGAAGCTGGAAACAAATTTTCAGATATTAAACGTCAGTCAGTTTATGCAGACTCAGGTCGCGAGGTTTCTGAGCATGCTGACACTGGCTATCAATAAAATAATATTTAACACAATTCAAACTGCGATGCTCCCTCCCACGTAAAGTTTTGTGAGAGCATGCAAAAGCATTGAAACATAATCTTATTTTATTTCCATCACCGTGTCCCTTCAGGGGCTCCGTATGTTCGGGCACCAATGAAAGCACCAAATGGAAACTTGCTATAGCAACAAAAGTCCTCCTTTCCTAAGAGAATATAAAGCAAAATTCAATTTATACATGTGGTAGGAAGCTTATTTCCTAAATATGTACTTTGGTAATTCTTCACTCAGGTCTCAAGGATTTAATTTTGCATTGATTGATTCTTTTGACTTGCATACTGATCAGGTAATCACTGGCTAATGGTTTAACAGACGGCGCTAGACAAACACAAGGACACAAAAATTGTTAAGAACGATAAAATCGTAGTTCTCTTTTTCATGTAGAAATTAATTTTCTACTTAAGTCACTATGTACAATGCACCATTTATAGTTTACAGGCAGTGTACACTAAATTAACACAAATCCACTGTGTCTAAACATTTTTTTTTTTTTTTCAGTCTAAAAATGTATTATTCCAGTATAGTGCCCAAGGACACGCTCCATTTGACTCATAAACGAAAGTGCAAAAAGATTTGCTGTAGTTCTAACCCTGTGACGAACGTTTAATCACTAATATTCATCGGTAATTTGATCATTTCAAACTCAGGTTATGCTTTTATTGTCTGCAGGTTATGATATGAAAATGCTCCTGTATCTTTAACATTCTGTGCAAATGCGTCAAAAGTGGTGGCAGTTCTGCTGTTACATTCCCTTTAAGACATTTTTGGCAAATGACAGAATTTGTGTCTATACTATGAAAGATTAAAAGGGCTTTTCTGTTGAAAAGACCAGCGTTTATTTTCTGCAAATATCAAACATCCTTTAAGGGGCTCTGTAGAAAGATCATACTGGTTCTATAGCATGTTTTGCAGGTGATCAACATGACTATGTTAGTTCACCAGTCAGACCATTGAAATTTCTCAGCAGGGCTACAAAAATATTCTACTTGACATTCCCACACTGGTTCTACTTTTGAGTCAAACATTTTCTGCTCTTTTTTTGTTTTTATTTTAAATAGTTAGAGTAGATGTAAAGTCAGGGGTGTTAAACCTTCCCATGGCCAAGACTGACCAAACCAGGGAGGGTCAAATGCAGACAGCATGCTCATGGAACCTGCAGAGCCTGAACTGATACAGCTGACATGTGACATCTCATCTCCTGAACTCACCGCGGACAAAACATGAGCCTCCAACCAGCGTCCACCTTCCTCCTCACATGTTGGCAGGATATTTTTGTCTCTTTGTCTCTGAATCTCTCTGTGTCTGAGGCAAGTCCTGTTCTTTCTTTACCTCTTTTGGTGAAGCGGAGATGGTGGAGATGGACTGGAGGACTGTAGATGAGGAGGCAGTGGAAGCAGGAATGGGAGATGGACTTAAGGTAGGAGCGGACAGAACATTTAAGGTCTGAGTCTGGGAGGCAGCTGGCTTCTGTGGCTGTGAAGTGGCAGGAGATGGAGTGGATGCAGGAGAAGGTGATGGGGTGTGTGTCTGTGATTGGGCCAGAACAGGCGTTGAGGGTCTGCTTTGGGCTGGGGTGTTGATGGGAGAGCCTGGGGTCCAAGAAGAGCTCGGAGTTGAGGTTTGAGTGGAGACCGGAGAACGTGCCGGGGGAGGACCAAGGATCTGGACAGTGGCTGGAATCTGAACAGAAGCACTTTGGCTCGGGGTGGAACTCAGATGTTTACTTGGAGTCTGGGTGGGAAGTGGACTCTGAATGGAGGCTGAGGTTGGAGTCTGTGCCGCTGATGGGATCTGGACGGGAGTTGGACACCGACCTTGGGATTGGATGGCCACTGGTGTTCTAGATTGGGTGGGTGTCTGAATGGGGGTTTGAATAGGGGTTGGGGTTCGAGTTGGGGTGGGGGTTTGAGAAGGAGTGATGGTGGGTGTTGAGTTGGTGGTGGAGGATAAAGGTGGTGGAGGCGTCTGAGATGGTTTGGCATGGGGGTTCTGAGCCAAAGAGATGCCTGAAGATGAAATTGGAGAGGTGGAGATGGATTGAAAAGGAGAAGGAGGGCATAGGCAAGGAGGAGGAGAGGTTGAAGGAGGAGTAGGTATTGCAGTGCCGGGAGTTGGACATCGACCCTGGGATTGGGTTTGGATGGCCACTAGTGTTCTAGATTGGGTAGGGGTCTGAATGGGGGTTTGAATAGGGGTTGGGGTTCGAGTTGGGGTGGGGGTTTGAGAAGGAGTGATGGTGGGTGTTGAGTTGGTGGTGGAGGATAAAGGTGGTGGAGTGGTCTGAGAGGGTTTGGTACGGGAATTCTGAGCCAAAGAGATGCCGGAAGATGAAGTTGGAGAGGTGGAGGTGGAATGAGAGGGAGAAGGAGGGCGTAGGCAAGGAGGAGGAGAGTTGAAGGAGGAGTATGTATTGCAGTGCCGGGTTTGGCTCGCTGGGTTTGAGGAACCCCTAGACCACAAGTTGTGGCCATGAGAGATAAAGGAGGGTTGCTGGAACAAAGAGGGGTTTGCTTTGGGGAGGAAGAGAAGAGGGCAAGGAGTGGCAGAGTAGATCCTGGAGCTGATGTGAGTGGAGGTGTATGCGTCAGCTGAGAGGGCAACAGTAGGGGTGTGTGTAGGGGCATCTGTGCGGCGCCAGGCTGTGGTGCATTTGAGCTCAAAACACCTGCACTTCCTCCTCTAGCGAGTCCTGAGGATAAAAGGAAGGGTGCCGGCAGCAGGTTTCCTCCAGATGCTTTACGATGGAGAGGTGGGTGAGGTTGCACGCCCACCCAGCTGCTGGGGAAGAGTCGGCTGGGAGGCAGAGAGCAGTCTGGCCTCCTGGGTAAGCCGACCGATCATTGGGAGGCCTTGGGTGCTACCTCCTCCAACATGACGTAGTAGAGCCTCTTTCGCCCCCTGTGGCCCGGAGCCGACGTTGCGTCCTTCGACAGACGGCGCTGTGACCGTTGAGGAGGGAGGGGACTTTATGGACAGGTGATGTTGTGGGCTCTGTGTGGAGGCGGAGACTGTAATGAAGTGTTCTGCTAGCCTGCAGGGGAGCGGGTACTGACGACGCAGGTGTTGGGGGAGTTTTTGCCACTCCGCCTGCCGAAGGAGCCACAGCAGTCGGTCCCATAGTCGAGGGCGAGGGTGAAGGTGTTATAGAGGACGGGACTCCTCGCGGGGGCAGACCGCCCATCACGCCAATGAGGGAGCTGAGCGACTGCCGAGGGTGTAGTATGGGTGGACGGGGAGGTGAAAGAGGGCAGGATGAGGGCGATGGTGAGATGGGAAGAAAGATGGCAGCTCCAAGGGCATGTTGTTGTTGTAGCTGTTGTTGCAATTGTTGCTGCTGCTGTTGCTGATGCATCAAGGCTATGGCCACGTTGGTGGTGGCAGCGGCCGTCTGGAGGGGAGCGTGGACCAGCGGTGCCCAGATCACCGGATGAGGTCGGGGTGAGACTGTGCCTCCGGTGCTGCCTCGGTTGCCCGCAGCAGTGATGTCCTGCATGGTGGGCATGCTGTCGTGCTTCACAATCTGCTGGACCAGAACACTATCACAAGAACCCAGACCCGCACCTCCTGCTCCTCCGCCGCGGCTCCCTCCACCCCGTCCCAAACTGCTGCCCGCTACAGATCCCCCCTGTGAGGTCTTGCGCAACAAAATTGAGTTCTTCTTACCTGTGAGAAAAATGAATTCAGAATAGGGTTAGCACAATATGAAAATAATTATTAACACTGTTCCCCTACACTGTTCCCTAAGAATTAAATACTTTTTTAAGCCAATCAAAAATGAAGATTTTCTCTTATTTACTTACTCATGTCCCATTTTATGGGTGCTATTCTGTCATTTTTGTCACTTTCACGGTACAGAAAAGATTTGGGAACTTTAAATTTAGTAAGCCAAAGCCTCAGTTCATCAACTACAAAATCAGTTACACATTTAAGGGATTAATTTAAGGGGCAACAACACAAAGTTACACATATGGAACAGTACAGACTAGAACAGGGAGGGATTTAAGAAATAGTGAAAGCAAAGGAGAAGAGATTTAATTGTTTATTTTAGAGATTAGTTTTCAGCTTTATAAAGGGGCAAAAGTGGATTTACCGATGCGATCAAGTCTGTCCGCTGCCACCGTCTCGAAGGCTCGTCTCATCATGGGATGCTCTTCCAGAACCTCATTGAAACTGCCCACACTGAGGGAGTAAAGTCGACAGTACGTATCTGCCCGAACACTGGCTGTCCTCCTACCACGAGTCAACAGACAGATCTCTGAGTGATGGAGAAAGACCACGAGAAGGTTAGAAAGGGATCTAGAGGACAATTGATGTCCAATGTACTTAAACCTCTCGACCAGGGGTGCGTTTCCCGAATATGGTCGCATAGGAATATGGGGTGCATTTCCCAAAGGCATCATTTAGCTAACTATGGTCGCAAGTTCCGTTGAATTGTGTTGGTTACAACGGAACTTGCGACCATAGTTAGCTAAACGATGCCTTTGGGAAATGCACCCCAGATCAAGGCAATAAATCCTTAAGACTTGGTACTGCACTTAAAAACTGGACGTTTTGAACCTTCAGAGAACATTTAATGGGAACATTAGTAAAACATAGAATATATCTGTGAGCTGGGAAAGCTCATTACAAACATCTGACATCCACCAATCAGCCGTAAACTCACCTCCAAAGTACGACCCATCACTGAGCTTGGTCTCCCTGTTTCCACGAGTAAGTACGCTGACCCGTCCATGCTGGATGAAATACATTTTACGGCCAACGGTTCCCTCGCGAATGATGAAGTCATTGGGCTGGAACACCTCAAACTTCAGCTTTGTGAGCACTGCTGTTACGAAGTTTGGGTCAGCGTTAGCGAAGAGAGGCATGTTAGCGACCAAGCTACGGCAGTTGAAGCTAACAATTTCCTGTGGACAAGTAGACATTATATGGTGGTTAAAGCTTGTAAAAATGCAACAACAAAAACTCACACTTACATACCACAATAATGCTGGTGTTTTGAATATAACCTAAAATAGTTCTGTGATATCTGCTTGTGTCTGAAAACACATAATATAATGGTGTGGGCAAACTTCAGTTGGGTAGTTGACGACAAATAACAATTTATATTTATTCATCATCAATATTTTAGATGGCACATAATCACGTCCAGAGTTTTAGTTGACAAATGCATTTTAACAGTACAAATATTCCATATTCATAAAAAAATTGCATGTACAAAATTACAAAAATTGCTTGTATAATAATGTTTTGTTGTTGTTTAAAATGTTCTTTGATGTTAAAGGTCAAGTCAGCTACCCAACTGCGAATATTTTACATGTGACTCTATACTCAGTGTAGGTGTTTATTACACTTCAAATGCTGTTACATATCATGACTTTATCATGCTTCCATTTATTCAACACATTTATATTTATACACTGTGGAATCACATTGCACACGTAAGCTGAAACTGTAAAGTAAACTTTGGGAAGCCATGAGTTTAGTGATGACAAACCTCCTTTAAGGGGTCGCTCAGCTCTCCCAGAATGTTGTCCTCATCAAACATCTTGCCCTGGTATCGATGTTCATAATACTCGTGGATTTTCTGCCTGACATCTGCTGGAAGCTTGTGGAACGACATGTACTGCTCCACCTGCTTATACTGAACGACAGAGAGGTGAATAATTAGAATATGTATAATAATGTTAAAAAAATATATTTTCATTATAGCTGCTGATGGTTTAGTATGTCACACCTGACAGAAAAATATATAAAAGTGCTAAAAAACATTTTCATATATCCACTGATGATCAAGCCTGATGAATAAAGAACAGCATGAATTAGGTCACTTAAAAGTCACCATCTGCCATCATTCAGCGCTTTACCTTCTCCTGATACTGTCGGCGGGACGAGTCCAGGGACTGGATGAGGGCAGTGGCATGGCCGATGAACATGGCGTAACACGTGGCGCCCACGATCATGCTGAGCATGGTGAGCCAGACGTCCGTCATTCCCTCCGGAGCCTGAGCGCCGTAACCGATGCACAGCATGTGACTCATGGCCTTGAAGAGAGCGTACGAGTACTGGATGCCCCACGTGTCGTTCTGAAACACAGAGCAGACCATCGAATCATCGCCTGAGATTCATACTGCCATCAGAAACACGCTGCGGCACTGGGGTCAGATTGGGGTTAAAGGGTTTATACTGTATAAACACTGTCATTTACCACTGTCATTTGTCACTGTCGGTTACCACATACGGTGTAAAGTATGCAATGTTCACGTGGGCTGTTTCTCCTTTTGGTTTCTCCCAAGGAATCTTCTACACTGTCAAGGAGATTTTCCCTGCCGTTGTGTCAAGTCACATGGGGATTCGCCCTCGTTTCTAAAAGTGCTGCTCAAATACAGCAGGAATGAAATGCTTCACAGGCAGAAATGCAGACAAACCAGCCTCTTGTTCAGTGTTGTGGTCCGTTACATAATCATCTTTGACCTTCAGTGCATCAACAGGACGCTTTGAGAAGGAACACAACTGACTGCAAATTGTTAAAATCAAACTAGTCACAATGACTACAACAACAACATGCACTGATCCAGTACTGAGGTGAAGCAGACAAAATGCTCAAACGCAGCCCAGAGATCATGTGTGTCATGAGCGCGAGTGTGTGTTTTGTGAATGAGATGACTGTGCTATGTTTATCTCTCCTGTGCTCAAGACTGACATGATGGAGGAGACAAATATAGCACAGATCTGCTGCTATCTGGGGAAACTGAGCATCAGCTGCCCTAGCAACCGTCACCACAACACAGTGGTGGAAACCCTACTGCGGGTGAGTCAGCGATTCAATCACACAATGTGTGTGTGTGTGTGTGTGTGGTGGTGTGTGTCCTGTTTTTAATTAGATATTTTGTAATGTTGCCTCAATATTCCGACAAGACAAGCAGGTGCATGAAGCAGTGATCAGTCAAACATTGTCACACACACACACACAAACAAAAGTATATCACAAAATAAAGTATATTGTAACAGTAAAATGTTTTTGCAACTACATAAAAAGTATAGTAAACGCAACTTACAGTAGAAGGGAATAAACTGACACTGTATTGTAGTGAATATTGTGTATTACTGAATGTCTGTATATTCAGCACTTGATACTGTAAAAATACAGTCCAACTGAAATAGCCAAAACACTCTAACTGAAAAGCTGAAATCTTGCGCAAATCAAGCCAGTGGAGATGCCTTCTGCCTCCCACGTCTCATGTTGGCTGTCCTGATCCACATCACAGGGATGATGGGAAAAACCCTCTATGTGCCGATCCAGCCTTGACAACACTGTCCACTCTTGTTCTTCCCGTCCACACACCTCTTACCCCATACGCTCGTCCTCCTCTTACTCATACTCTTCCTCCTCTTACTCATCCTCTTCCTCCTCTTACACATACTCTTCCTCCTCTTACACATACTCTTCCTCCTCCTCTCCTTACTCATCCTCTTCCTCCTCTACACATACTCTTTCATCCTCTTCTCATCCTCTTTCCTCTTCCTCCTCTTACTCATCCTCGTTCCTCCTCTTACTCATACTCTTCCTCCTCTTACCATACTCTTCCTCCTCTTACTCATCCTCTTCCTCCTCTTACTCATACTCGCCTCCTTCTCTTACACATACTTGTCATCCTCTTACGCTACTCTTACCTCTTACTCATCCTCTTCCTCCTCTTACTCATACTCGTCCTCCTTCTCTTACCTCCTCCTCTCTTACCATATCCTCTCTTACTCATACTCCTCGCTCCTCTCTCCTCTTACTCATCATACTTGTCCTCCTCTCATACTCATCCCTTCCTCCCTTACCTCATGCCTTGTCCTCCTCCTCTTACACCTCTTTCATCCTTACTTACTCGTCCTCTTACTCATACTTTTCCGCCTCTTCACATCCTCTTCCTCTTACTCATACTCTTCCTCCTTCTCTTACACATACTTGTCTCCTCTTACTCATCCTCTTCCTCCTCTACTCATACTCATCTCTCCTCCTCTTACTCATCTCTCCTCCTCCTCTCCTCCTCTTACTCATCGCTGCTCTCTCATGCCTCTTACTCACTCATCCCCTCTCTCCTCTCTTACGCATACTCTCCTCCCTCTTACTCATCGTTCCCTCCTCTTACTCATTCTTCCTCCTCTTCCTCCTCTTACTCATCGTCTCACTCTCCTCTCGTCTTACTCCATCTCCTCTCCTCCTCCTCTTCTCTACCATAGTCACACTTTCCTCCTCTTCCTCATCCTCCTTCTCCTCTTAACTCATCTCTTCCTCCTCTTCCTCATACTCGTACCTCCTCTTACTCATTACCCTCTTTCCTCCTCTTATCTCACTCCTCGCTCATCCTCTCTTACTCTACTCCTCGGGGGGGCCTCTACTCTCCTCCTTCTCTACTCATACTTGTCGTCCTCTTACTCATCCTCTTCCTCCTCTGACTCATACTCGTCTCCTCCTCTTACTCAAATCCTCTTCTCCTCTTACATATCATTAACCATCTGTCCTCCTCTTACTCATCCTCTTCCTCCTCTTACTCATACTCGTCCTCCTCTTTACTCAGTGCGCTCTTCCTCCTCTTACTCACACTCCGTCCTCCTCTTACCATCCTCGGTCTCTCTCGGCTCTTACTCCATCCTCTTCCTCCTCTTACTAATACTCCTCCTCTTCATCCTTTCCTCCTTACACCTAGTCTTCCTCCTCTCTCTAGACCGTCTCCTCTTACTCATCCTTCCTCCTCTTACTCATCCTCTTCCTCCTCTTAACACATAGTCCTTTGATTCCTCCTTCCTTTACTCAATCCTCCTCCTCACTCTTACTCAATCCTCTTCCGCCTCTTAACAGACTCGTCCCTCCTCTTCTCATGCCTCTTCTCCTCTTACTCATCTCTTCGTCGCTCTTACACATAAAGTCCTTCCTCCTTCTCTGTAACACATACTTGGTCTCGCATCTTACTCATACCTCTTTCCTCCTCTTACTATTGCCTCATATACCTCCTCTTACTCTCCCCTTCCTCACTCTTACACATCTCTTCCTCCGTCTCTTACACATACTTGTCCTCCAACTCTTACTCATACCGCTTCCTGACCTCTACTCGCCGGTCTTCCATCCTCTTACACATACTCTTCTCCTTCTCTTACACGATACTTGTCGTCCTCTTACTCCTACTCTTCCTCCTCTTATACACGCACATCTTCCTTCCTCCTCTTACTCAAATCCTCTCCTCCTCTACTCTTCGTCTCCTCCTCTTACTCATCCTCTTCCTCCTCTTACTCAGCCCTCTGCCTCCTCTTACCCATACTCTTTCTATCTTGGCCTTCTCTTACACATACTTGTCCCGTCCTCTTACTCTACTCTTCCCTCCGTCTCACACCTCCTTTCCTCCTCTTCCTCATGGCCTCTTCCTCCTCTTACTCTACTCGTCCCCTTACACTCATGAATCCCTCTTCCTTCCTCTTATCATACTCGTCCTCCTCTTACATCCAGCCCTCTTCCTCCTCTTACTCATACTCTTCCGCCTTCTCTTACCATACTTGTCCCCCGTCTCTTCCTCATGCCTCTCCTCCTCTTACTGCAGGACCCGCTTCCTCCTCTTACACATACCTTGTTTCCTCCTGCTCTTAGCACATACTTGTCCTCCTCGTACCCATCCTTCCTCACTCCTTACTCATCCGCTTCCTCACTCTACATTCCGCTTCTCCTCTTACACTACTCCTTAAAACTCTCCTCCTGCTCTTACACATACTTGTCCCTCCTCTACTCATCCTCGTTCCTCCTCTTACTCCATACTCTCCATCCTCAATTACTCATACCTTCCTCCTCTTACTCTCCCCTTCTCCTCTTACCAATAACGCTTCTCCTTCTCTTACACATACTTTTCCTCCTCTTACTCCATCCCGTCTTCCTCCTTTACTCATACTCGTCCCTCCTCTTATACCTCAGCCTCATTCTCCTCTATAACTCATCCTCTTCCTCTCTGAACACATACTCTTCGCCTTCTCTAACATACATTGCCGCTCCTACTCATCCTCATTCCTCCTCTTCTCATAAACAAGAAAAAGACCTCTCCCTACCTCTTACTCAAGAACTCTTCCTCTCTTACTCATAACCCCTTTCTCCTCTATACACAAACTCTTCTCCTTCTCTTCCACATACGTTGTCCCTCCTCTTACTCACCGTCTTCCCTCCTCTTACTCATACCTTCCTCCTCTTAAGCATCGCCTCTTCCGCCTCTTACACATACTCTTTCGTTGACCTCCTTCTCGTACACCTACTTTGGTCCTCCTCATTACTCATACTCGTCCTCTGTCCTCCTCTTTACTCATACTCTGTCCTCCTCTTACTCTCCCTCCCTTCCTCCCTCTTAACATCGGTCTGTGCCTCCTCTCTTACCATAATCGTCCTCCTCTTACTCATCTCTCCTCCTCTTACTCATCCCCCGTCCCTCTACACATATCTTTAGTGTTTAAGGAATTTAAAAAACTGTATATAATCCACGGTGCAAAATGCCAAAATAAAGGTTTTGACAAAATGACAACATGAGATGACAATAACTATTCATATATATTATATATAGATATATATATATATATATATATATATATATAAAACTCTGTTGTCAAACACAAAATGCAATGTTCATTGTTATATTTTCATTTGATTATATTTCAAAAGATGGATTAAATTGGTAAAGTTTTATGAGTTCAATTTATTAGATATGAATTTAGGGGAACATATTTTCATAGAGCCCTACAACATCTATACGTACACAACGACAAGTCTAAAGTATGAATTTGATTAGTACAGGAACTAAGCAGACGTGAATTACTGTAGAGATGACGCTTTTCCTGCCATCAGCATGAATCCGTCCTGGCCTTTAGAGTGAGCGTTGCCATAGAAACCAATCACTTCTAAGTCCAAGGACGAGCTCAACAGCTCAGACTTCAGAATTCTGACTAGTCGTCTCATAATTATGGTAATTCTGACATGAGCAGAATAATACAAGCTTCCTCACAGTCTACAGAGACAGCAGCCTTCTGAGGGAACATGATGAGTGAAAATTATTGTGATGCTGCATCAGATTTGGGCAGCATCATTGAGCCGCTTGAGTGTTTGACTTTGTCTATGATGCTGTCTATGTAGGCAACTCTGGATTTTCAAATTGCAACAGAATTCAAAACAAAGAAAAGATCATCTTACAAATTCATATTTACATTTCCATGCATTAGGCTGTTGACACTGTTATCCACACGCGCACACACACACACACACACACACTCATCGGCATGAATCTGGCTTAACTTTCAGTTAAACATGCTGACTTCAAATTGCTCTTTGATATGCAAATATCTTAAACACACACACACACACTGACACCAGACTAATCCACTGTTCATGCTGTGATGACAGTGTTTCAGCAGCTCGTGAAATGCTGTGACTCTTTCAGAACTGATCTGTTAGACTGAGTGTCCCGACAATCGCATCTTTAGGGCGGGACTATCCCAGGTCACAAAAACATGTTCTAAGAATGTTTTGCTAATGTTCATATTACACTTTAAAACATTATTCTGAATGTTCAAAATAAAAAGTTTTTAAAATGTTTCAAAAACATTGTTTCTTGGTTATATGAACATTAAGAGAACATTTCAGAGAACGTTTAAGAGAACATTATTTTGAATGTTCTCTGAACGTTCTGAAACAAGTAGCAACATTTAAAAAAACATTAGACAAACTAAAACATTCCATGAACAATGTACAAATAATGTTTTTGTGCTGATGTTTTGAGAACATTATTAAAGACCTGATTACTTTGAATGAACGTTCCATTAACGTTAATGGAAGAACGTTTTGTGTTTGTGAAACCTCTGTGAAAACAGTCATTATTTTTCCAGCACTGCAGATCAGAAAGTCTTCCTCACCACCATGTTGTTCTTGGAGACCCAGCAGTCCAGCGGGAAGTCCTGCAGCATTGGCACCAGGAACTGCAGACATCCGTCCCAGTGACACAACAGAAGCATCATGCCGATCAGATTGACGATCCGCACCATCGCGCTGGCCAGGTCATAGGTCATGTGGAAAATCTGTGGGAAACACAAACACTCTTATAATCACTCTTATTTAAAATGCTTGACTATAGCAAAAGTTATGATTATTTTGGTCAGTATTGAGGCAATTACTCACTGATTTTGAAAACATCATAATAGGGGTGAGAAATATAACCAAATTTAATTTCACAATATTGTTATATTTAATTTTTTTTTGCTGGAAATAAGGATGTTTTGTTACCTATAGAAGCTTGTTTCCAGCATTGAAAATAAATAAATAAAATAATAATAAGGAAATTGGTAATTGCGACTTTTTATCTCACAACTCTGACTTTTTTCTCTCAATTCTAAGAAAAAAAGTCAGAATTGCGATTTATGAACTCAGAATTGTGAGATGAAAAGTTGCAATTACTGTACCTTTTTTATTTCATTCTTTGGCAACAAGAAACAAGCTTCCATAATTACCATTGCAAAACTTTAGATGCCAGTACAATTTCACAATATTCTTGATATCGCAGCAAAATCTAATACTAGCCAAACTAATGCAAGTAAAATGATCTCATGCTTACTTAAAACAAGCAATAAAAAAGAACGAGCAATAGGACAAATACATTAGAGGGCAAAAGTGATGTCCGGCCGAGGAAAATTGACATCTTCACCCTTTATTCAAATATTATTAGAAATATGTTAAGTATGATTTTGGCTGATTGGCTGATTTGGCTGATTTTGGCTAATTGTGCCGACATCATTTTTGTCCAGAAATTATGAATACATGCAAAAACAAGAGAGAACCAACAAAATATTAATAACAATGTTTGTTTTTTCCTGTGAGCTTTTTTATTTTCTATGCATTTTTATTCATAAACCTGTAGCTGTAGTTTGCCAAATAATTCTGTCAAGATAAATACCTTCATCAAGTTTAGTGTTTTGTTCTTCCCTCATATTTAAAATATTTAAAAAATATAAAATATTTTCCTCATATTTTGATGGTTTAATCGAACTTGCAGGGTCATTAAAAACAAACATCCCCTCCAGACGTCACTTTTGGCCACTACTGTAAATACAACAAAACAAAGATACAAATCAAATAAACAGTGCTTTATGTTTTTCAGACATATCTATACTACAGAAACTGAATAAAGTCATTAAATGCAAAAACAAAACATTGCATGGTCTTTACTGTATGAATTACATATAAAATGATTGAGTGGTTTAAAATCACTTAGACATTTAAACTGGTAAAGATTAAAAACTCATGCAAAGTATAAACTTTATAACACTAGACATTATGAGAGCATCAATGTGAAACAGAATGCAGCACAATAAACATTTATCTTGATTATCTTGTTTTCAGAATCGTTGGAAGCCAAAATGGTAATTGAAAATAAACTGGATTAATCACCCAGAGCGACTGGAGAGCCGGCACGGGATCATGAGAGAACCGTGACTCAACATGTTCCGAACCATGACTCCAACAATATACTGATCTCACCTCCTCCCACTGGTGGATGTACCGTATGAGTCGGGACAGACGCAGCAGCCGCAGCAGGCTCAGGATCTTGGTGAACCGAACGATCCGCAACGCTCGAGCTGTCCTGTACACCTGCGGGAAAGAGCCAAACACACACACATTTACACCAGTAGACCTGCATTCATTTACTGACTAGTTTATGTTGGGTAAAGATCAGGTTTGAAATCGATCTGACTGCACTGACACTATCAGACGAGAACAGAACTTGATCTGAATAATGACTCTCTAATCTTCTGTAGAGCTGCTTTACTCCTGAATCTAAATTTGTCTAGTTTCTGATGAAGTTCGCATCATTGATTCTGTTATTTTTCTGTTTATTACTGTGAAGCTGCTTTGACACAACCTGTACTGTATAAAGCACTGTAAAAATAAAGCTGACTTAACTTGACCATGGGTCACTTCTTTGTTAAAGGGTAAGTTCACCCAAAAATGACCATTCTGTCATCACTTACTTGCCCTCATGTCATTCAAACCTGTGTGACTTTCTTATGGAAGTTTGTTTCCGCCACAAAATTAAAAAAAATAAAATAATGATAATTGTGATGTTTATCTCACAATTCTGACGTTTTTTCTCACAATTCTAAGTTTATATCTCACAATTCTATACCTAAGTTTATATCTAACCCTATTCATGGACAGGCATTAAGGTGGTTTAGATCAGTGGTTCCCAACCACATTCCTGGAGGACCCCCAACACTGCACATTTTCCATGTCTCCTTTGTCTGACACACCCATTTCTGGTCTTGGAGTCTCTGCTAATGAATTGATGACTTGATTCAGGTGTGCTTGATCAAGGAGACATGCAAAATGTGCAGTGTTGGGGGTCCTCCAGGAATGTGGTTGGGAACCACTGGTTTAGATCATACCTATCAGACTATTTCCATTTTGTTTATTTAAACAGAGAATTATCCAAATTAACGTCAGTAAATTATGAAGTGCCTCAAGGTTCTGTGTTAGGCCTCTGCTATTTTCAATATTATTAGAAAAACATGAAATTACAGTGGCATGAAAAGTATGTGAACCCCTTGCAGAATCTGTGAAAATGAGAATTATTTTAATAAATAAGATATATAAAAAAATGCATGTTATTTTTTGTTTAGTACTGTCCTGAGTAAGATATTTTACATAAAAGATGTTTGCATTTAGTTCACAAGACAAAACAATAGCTGAATTTATTAAAATAACCCCATTCATAAGTATCTGAACCCTTGATTCTCAATACTGTGTGTGGTTACCTGATGATCCACGACTGTTTTTGTGTTTTGTGATGGTTGTTCATGAGTCTCTTGTTTGTCCTGAGCAGTTAAATGAGCTCTGTTCTTCAGAAAAATCCTCCAGCTCCTGCAGATTCTTCAGTTTTCAAGCATTTTGCATATTTGAACCCTTTCCAGCAGTGACTGATGATTTTGAGATTCATCTTTTCACACTGAGGACAACTGAGGGACTCAAACTCAACTATTAAAAAAGGTTCAAACATTCAATGATGCTCCAGAAGGAAACACGATGCATTAAGAGCCGAGGGGTGAAAACTTTTGAATTCAAATATAATAAATTGTACTTAATTTTTCTGCCGGGAAACATGCAAGTATCTTCTGTTCGTTCCGAAGGGCAGTACTAAATGAAAACAATGATATTTAAACAAAATAAGAAAATTGTGACATCTTCATCCTGTTCAAAAGTTTTCACACCCCGACTCTTAATGCATCGTGTTTCTTTCTGGAGCATCATGAATGTTTGAACCTTTTTAATAGTTGAGTTTGAGTCCCTCAATTGTCCTCAGTGTGAAAAGATGAATCTCAAAATCATTCAGTCACTGCTGGAAAGGGTTTCAAATATGCAAAATGCTTGAAAACTGAAGAATCTGCAGGAGCTGGAGGATTTTTCTGAAGAACAGAGCTCAGTTTAACTGCTCAGGACAAACAAGAGACTCATGAACAACCATCACAAAACACAAAAACAGTCGTGGATCATCAGGTAACCACACACAGTATTGAGATCAAGGGTTCAGATACTTAGAATGGGGTTATTTTAATAAATTCAGCTATTGTTTTGTCTTGTGAACTAAATGCAAACATCTTTTATAAAATATCTTACTCAGGACAGTACTAAACAAAAAATAACATGCATTTTTTATTATCCCTCTTATTTTATTAAAATAATTCTCATTTTCACAGATTCTGCAAGGGGTTCACATACTTTTTCATGCCACTGTATGGTAGTTTCCACTGTTATGCTGATGATACTTAGATATATTTTTATCATGACCAGATGAATCTCCAAATTATCCAAGGTGACAGAGTATGTTAGAGATATAAAATATTGGGAATGACCAGTAATTTGCATCTAGAAGGATGCACTGTTACTTCATCCTCTACAGTTAAAGACCTGGGTGCTATATTAGACAATAACTTGTCTTTCAAAAATCATATTTCATATGATACAAAAAAGCCGTATTCCACCTCAGAAACATCGCTAAGATATGGAACGTTGTCTGTTTCTGATGCAGAAAAGCTAGTTCATGCTTTCAAAGCTTTCTTTCTTTCTTTTTTCAATGGGACATAAAAAGATATTTTGAACAACACAGGGAACCAAACAACATTGGATCCCATTGACTTTCACTGCATGGACAAAAAACAAAAAAAACACTCAGTTTCCCAAAATATTTTCTTTTGTGTTTCATTGAAGAAAGAAAGTCAAACAGGTTTGAACAACATGAGAGCGAGTAAATGATGACAGAATGATCATTTTAGCTGAACTGCTGCACAGATTTCGGAATGAATGTTTCAACTCAAGCTCTTGTTACAGTGAAGAGGACGCTTTCTACTCTGATGTTACATGATGTCTCAATGAGAGACAGACAGACTTTATTCCTCTACCTCTGAGTCCAGTCGAGCTTCCAGGTCCACCATCAGGAAGATATAATCCACCGGGATTGAAGACACGAAGTCCACGAGGAACCAGCTCTTCAGGTAGCGCTGGCGGATTGCCTTCGGGTCCAGCAGGATCTCCGTACTGTCCTCTTTCACGATCCCGGTACGGAAGTTCAGCACCAGGTCCACCAAGAAGAGCGTGTCCGACACCACGTTGAAGATGATCCACGGAGGCGTGTTCTCGTCCTTAAAGAATGTGATTCCCACCGGGAGGATGATGAGGTTTCCCACCATCAGCAGCAGCATGAGGAGATCCCAATAAAACCTGCAGACAGACGGTTTGAGCGACTCCGTTAACATGCGTCCGAATACATTTCTCTACACTGTCAAATATGAAGGCTATACTCTTAATCAAGAGGTGATAAGGTTTCATTCGTCTTTTCTTCTCTATTGTGACGTATATCGAGTGAAACGCTTCTGGAACAAGAACAAATGTAGGGCGGGGCTTGATTTTGTCTGTGGGGAATTGATTGGATGGTTGTGTTTGCTATTGGTGGATCTCATGTGAGTGACAGGTTGCCCCGCCCTCATCATCAGAGAAGAGATGCAGCAAAAGGGAGGGGAAGTTATTCTGATTCAAGGTTACGAGGAACATGAATTTAAGAAAATGATGTGTACCGATAAAACATTTAGAATAAGTACTATAAAATAAGAATCGTTTTGATTTCATGGTAACTTTAATCAAAAGAAGAACCTACTCAGAAAGTATGTGATTTCGGACGCAGCTGTAGGATCTCTGTAAGTCTGTAAGTGTCTGATTATCTCTGTCTGCGGTTATGAGATCAATATTATTGATCATCTCCCTATGAGAGATGCAGAGCTGCATGGAGAGATAATACCGTAATGCAAGAGTCCAGCTGAGCACGTCAGACATCATCTGTGTCCTGCAATGGCATTCTAGCGTAAATGAGAATGTAAAATAACAGAAGCATCCTGATGGAGAAACTGGGGACACTAGAGCAGGTCTGAGGCTCGGCGTCACACACACATGCAGGTGTGCGATCAGTAATAATCTGCTCATAATCTGCAGCAGCAGTTTCCCATCAGCCCTGCACCATCTGACTGACTGACTTTCTCTGCCTCGTTTCTTTATTCATAGTCTCAGTTTAAAGTAATTGAAATCGTAGCTGATTGAATTATGCATTATGCATACATTGGATGAATAATGCATCACATTATGAATATTTGATCCATGCTCATTTCTGACAGCAGACAGACTAATTGTGCTCATATGCATATTCAGATATCGTGTATAGAACAGTCTGAACCTGTGCCTCTTTCTTTTTTGAAAGATGTTATTGATCAGTTGAAACCATCCTCCTGTCCCACAGATGTAGTCGGTCTGTGTTTTTACAAGTGAAACTATAGAGCCTATAATCCACAGAACTATTAATAGCAGTTTGACCTCAGGTGGTTCAACCAAAATCTAATTTTGCCACCACGGTTCTCTCCAATTTCTGAACTCCCTTTTTCTTTATAAAATATTGGAGAAAGTTGCATGTATACAACTGCAATCTTTTTCAGATTCACATAGAGTTTTAAAGGTATCTCAGTCTGGTTTTATAGCCCTTTGACGCACTTTTAAAAAATGTTGATCTCTTATTGGTCACAGACTCAGGAGATTCTGCCATTCTTATGCTTTTCCGACATTTGACACCACTGATCACAACATATTGATCTCTCGATTGGACCATTCCGTTGGTATCAAAGGCATTGTCCTGGAGTGGTTTAGGTCCTATCTATCTGACAGGAAATGTTCTGTCTGCCTTGGTGAATTTGTGTCCCTGTTGGCGCCTCTTCCTTGTGGTGTCCCTCAGGGCTCTATTCTGGGCCCAATGCGGTTTTTCTGTACATGCTCCCATTAGGGTCCATTTTTAGGAAGTATGGCATTTCATTTCATTGTTATGCAGATGACACACCCTTTAAAACTATTGTTGGACTGCCTCGAGGATATTAAAGCTTGGATGGCCCTAAATGTTTCACATTTTAATGAGAGTTAAACTGAAAATATGAAATTTGGCCCAAATAGTGCTCACAAGGCCCCTAACATAGATCTGGGATCTCTGCTTCCTTACGCTAAACCCACTATTAAAAATCTGGGTAAAATAATGAACTCTGACTTTAAACTCGATGAAAAAGCCTCAGTGTGTGTTTTGGGAATTCTCAAGCGGGAAACTGCAGCTATATTTAGAGATACAGGTTTCATTGGATTACACTCAGCCCGGGCAGCGGAGGCGCGACCAATCACCAATTGCTCAACAGTTTGTGTCAAAGCCAGAGAAAACTGAACACGCAACATCTACTGCTCATGGAAGTTTGAATACGACTGAATATAATCCTGAAATTCACAAGGAATCATCTCATTGTGTTGATTGTTGTGTGCACACTAAAGCTCCGTTCAGAGTCAGACACAACAAACCATGTTCCTGTCTGTCTGTGTGAGAGTCTGCGGTATCTGTGACTCACTTAGTCTGGTCTCTGTCTGTTTCCAGCTTGTAATAACATCTGTTCAGAGGCAGACAGGTGTGAACAGGGTACAAAACACTGTCATCTGATCACTGAAACCGCATTCAGAGTCAGTCAGAAACACACGTGACCGCAGCGTCTGCTCACCTGTCAGTAAAAGCGTTTACATTTTGCTGTTTACATTATAGATCATTAGAATGTCTGACATCAACGACACAGATGCCCTAACTTCACCGAAATAACAATGACTTTTTGCTGAGATGCACATGAGTTATGAGTCATTGTGATTTATTTTGATCAGTATCATCATTCTGTCATCATTTACTCGCCCTCATATCATTTAAACCTCTATGACTTTCTTTCTACAGTGGAACAGAAAAGCGCTGGGAACCAAAGAATTGGATTGATTATTGTATGGACACTGTATGAAAAACTAACATTACTCAAAATATATTTTATGTTCCACAGAAGAAGCTTGGAACGACACGAGGGCGAGTGATTGATAACAAAATATTAATTGCTTGGGTGAACTAACTCTTTATGCAGCACAACTGTTTTCAACATTGATAATAATCATAAATGTTTCTTGAGCATCAAATCATCATATTAGAATGATTTCTGAAGGATCATGTGACACTGAAGACTGGAGTAATGATGCTGAAAATTCAGCTTTGATCACAGGAATAAATTACACTTTACTATATATTCACATAGAAAACAGTTATTTTACATTGGAATAATATTTCACTGTTTTACTGTATTTTTGATCAAATAAATGCAGCCTTGGTGAGCAGAAGAGACTTCTTTTAAAAACATTCCTGTTGACATGTGAATCACAGGTGCAAACTGTGTGTGTGTGTGTGTGTATGTGTGTGTGTGTGTGTGTGTGTGTGTGTGTGTGTGTGTGTGTGTGTGGTGTACCTGAAGTCGCTGTAAGGGTGTATGATCCAGACTCCGGCCGATTTGAGCCTCTCCTGCTCCAGCGCCACGGCCTTGTGGCTGCCGAACATGCGGAGCGAGAACTTGTTGACGCCGGGCTGCAGCATGGCTCCGAACTGCCTCTGAATGAAGGTGGACTGGTTCGAGTAGCTGTAGTCCTCACCGTCCAGACACGGGCCGGCCTCCGGGCTCCCGGCCGCCGTGGTCGTGGTGGTCTCGGGTCCGGTGGCGGCCACCACGACCATTCCGGTGCCGGTGGAGGAGGAGGTGGATGCCAGAGCGGCTCTGGAGGCGGCGAAGCCCACGGAACGCTGCACGGTGGGCGGGGCGGAGCCGGCGTGGGGGAGCGGCAGTGGCAGAGGGGTGGTCGGGGTTCCGGCCGCCGTGCCCGGGCGGAATGGGCCGTTGTCGCGCGTGGAGCTCATGATGGAGAGGCGACGGCGCCCGGGCAGCGGCTCCCCGCGATCGCCCTCCAGAGACGCCTGGGAGAGGCGGTAACCGGGAGACGGAAGGCTGCTTTGCTGCGCCGCTTAGAGTCGCCGTTCCGGGCGAGCCGAGGGTCCGTGCCCGCGGAAGCCCCGGTGCCCGCTGTGCCACCATCCATGCCAGTGCCAAAGAGCGGCGAGAGCGCGCACGCACGCACGCGCTCACACACACACACACACACACACACACACACACACACACTGACCTGTTGTTACTCTCCTGTCAGATAAACGCAGGTCTGAATAACGAGCTCACGGTCAGTTTGACCTCAGTGCCGGTAAAACGACGGATTCTCCTTCACGCTTCCTCCGCCCCGCCGCGCCGCCCTCCGACGGCTCCTCATCGTGTTCGAACGCCCTTGAATAAACGCGCGTCAGTGACGCTCCCTTCGCCCTTGACGCGCTCGTCTTCACGCGCCGTCCGTCATTTCTCCTCATTTCTCCTCCCGCGTGTCCTTGAGGCCCAGGCGCTCCGAAGCGCTCCGACACCGGCCAGCATCTCCGAGCGGTCGCGGTGATTCTCTTCTCCGGTTGTCACGGTGATGTCTCGAGCCTTGCGCTCAACAGAAGCGCTTATATAAAAACGAATGTGAGGGAGCAGCACAGATCCAAGACATTCATCTGTCAATCACACACACACACACACACACACACACCGGTCAGTTAGCAGACGCGTGAAGGCGCATCATCATCATCATCATCAGACTGATGCGCAACAGATGAGAAAATAAAGGGAGCTGCTGTCAGACGCGCGTTATTCTCCCGCCTCCTTTAAACGCGCGTTTATCAGGCATTTATCCAGGGCGCGTCGCGGCTCACATTCATCACTTTCACTTGTTGAGCTTCACACGGTCAGATTCCGGATGTCTCGTGACGGGAAGGACGAACGTGGTGTTAAATAAATATGAAATCAATGTGCGAGCGTATGAAGGTCTGTTGCCATGGCAGCATCAGCATCATCATCATCATCATCCCGTCACCCGCGTGCCCGACCGGCTCACAGTCCACACTCCTGCGGCTCAGGTATGAGCGCGCGTCGCAGACGCGTCACAGTGACGGCACAGAGATGGGAGGAGAGAGACAGATGACAGTCACTGGTGTCTGTTTCTGAGACACTGAACAGCTAAAGCCAATTAGGAAATTCAAAATCATAATGAGAGCCAGATACACAAACACAGATCTGTGCTGGCTATCAATAAATTATTTCAATCTTTGAAAGAGCTTTTAATAAATTATCAAGGATTGAAGGAAATGCAAGTGTCTCCTGCAAACATGAGTTCATCAGAGGAGGGTTTATATACATGCAACCACTCATTAACAATTTATAATGCTTTCACAGTGACATTCTATATATGTCTCATATATATAGTTATATATATAGCCGATCTCAACTGCTTGATTGTTTGTATTATTGTATAACGGATGAAGGCTGGTAAGAACTGTGTGTGTAAACCTCACTCCTCTGATCTCAAGTGGCGCGTTAGAGACTGTGGTTTTCAGCCTCCCTGTTAGAGCGCCCGCCTCCTATACCGGCGGACCCGGGTTCGAGTCCCGCTTAGAGCAGGTAGCTCAAACAGAAGGTGTTACAATTCAAAAATGTGAACTTTGTTATTGCACAGCTTTACTTTGCTAAATGCAACTAAAAGGCATGAAAATTAATAAAAATTAACAATGATTTTCCATAAACATGCTTTGAAACAAAGTGTATTGTGAAAAGCATTACATAAATATTATTGAGTTGCCTTGATGAACATGATGAAACCATTCAAATCAGATTTTTTGGATAAAGTCTCAGTGTGATGGTCAGACATACATTTGTAAAAGCTTCACCATCATGATGAGTGTTTCCTGCTCTACTGACTATAATAGTGCAGATATAGTTATTGATAAATGTGATTAACGATGGTTGCAACTTGGTTGATCACAGACCAACTTTGACTTTTGCAATATGATGCTGCAAAAGACATCCGACTAGTGCATGACTACATAGAAAAACAACATAAAAGCAGCAGTGGGAAGTGTGAACGGAGCAGGTTTCTGAAGCGTCGCTCTCGGCATGAGGACAAACACTGAAGGTAATTATCAGTTTTCATCACAGGAAAATAAAGACAGCACATATGACTCATTTCAATTTATTGCTATAGAAATGATACACATATGATGGTTGGAAGTGCAGCACAAACAGAAAT
This sequence comes from Culter alburnus, assembly GCA_028476615.1. Taxonomy (NCBI): domain Eukaryota; kingdom Metazoa; phylum Chordata; class Actinopteri; order Cypriniformes; family Xenocyprididae; genus Culter; species Culter alburnus. The sequence goes on from JAOTNS010003491.1 coordinate 201,142, forward strand.
CAACACTGACGCTCTGTGGGTTAATTAGCATGGGCCTGTCAATCACAGACTCTGGCGAATCAGAGACTCGGGGTCAGGGCACAGTCACCGCCCTCATGATGTTGGTGTGTCCTGAACCGGGACTCCAACCGGTGACCACGATCACCATATCACCCGTACTGAAGAAACCCCGCGCTTTACCTGCCGAGAGACAGAAGTTAACACACACATACACGCTCACACACACACACACACTGCAGCTCGCTCACACTCACCGATGTCCATTGCAAATGTCACGCGGTTGTCCACATCATCGGCCCAGACCTCAGCGGGCGGAGTTGGGAACAGGGCGGGGAAAACGCCGCGGAGCAGCTGTGATTGACGGGCCACCTGAACATTACGTGTCACGGCGATGATCGGACAGCGAGGACGATATCGAGATAATAAATGAGCCGATCTGCATGACAGACAGAGAGACCTTTGAGCTAATTTGCTCCATCTATAATACCTAACAAAAACCTCCTAAAACATCCACATTTGTAAAAAGTGTAAAAAATAAATGGTAAAACTGCATTAGTGTTCGGTGAGGGTGAGATTACAGTATTTGTGTACCTGCCGGAGGTGGTGATGATGATGATGGCTCCAGCACAGCATTTGAAGGACGACTCGACGGCTCCGATGGCTGTGACCTCTGTGGGGTCGGAGCTCAGAGGGGTCAAGCGACGCAGCTCTTCAAACAACTGCTGATGAAAGATGGCCGCCTCAGCCTCACGGCAGATCTGAAACACACGCACACACACACACACACACACAGGAGTTAAAGTGCACAGCAAAATCCCCAGAGTTAAATCAACTCTACTCAGATAACATAAGGTCCCTCTCTAAATAGTGTTAAAGTAACACTGAAGTAGAGTTAAAGTTAATGAGATAATTAAGTGATTAAGTTATGATTAAGCATTAGTGATGAACACCTGCTGTTAACAAGCAGAATTACTGAAGAGAAACACAATAACTACAAAGGACTTCCAGCCACAGCCTTAGATGAAATCAACTGAAGATAAAAGACATTAAAATTCTCAAGATCTGATTAAACAACTCCACAAACAGCACATTATCTCTTTAACTTTAACTCTGCCTCAGTGATATTTTAACTCTATGTAGAGAGTTGATTTAAACTCTGGGGATTTTGCTGTGTGGAGTCCAGTGAAGGGTCAGAGGTCACGCACCGAGTGCATCATGGCAACAGCTTCAACAGGGAAGTTTCCTTTGGCCGTTTCTCCAGACAGCATGACGCAGTCGGCTCCGTCCAGAACCGCATTAGCCACGTCGCTGCTCTCTGCGCGGGGTGGGTCGTGCATGGTGCACCATACTCTCCAACATCTGAACACACACACACACACTCAGTCAAGTCTCTGTCAATTACTTGAACTGTTCAGGTCATTCCGTGTGTCACACCTGTGTGGCGCAGATCACCGGTTTCCCTGCAGAATTACAGCGCCCGATCATCATCTTCTGCGCGATGAAGACTTTCTCGGCCGGGATCTCGATGCCCAGGTCACCGCGGGCCACCATGATGCCGTCGCTCTCCTTCAGGATCTCCTCGAAACTGCGGAGAGAAATGAGGAGATGTGAGATGACAGCAGGAGCGAGCTGAGTACGAGCAGTGTGTGTGTGTGTGTCTCACTTCTGAACGCCCTGTCTGCTCTCCACTTTGCTGATGACTTTGATGTTTCGTCCTCTGTCCCCGAGCGCTGCCCTCACGGCCTTCACGTCCTTGGCCGAGCGGATGAAGGAGGCGAAAACGATGTCCACGTCCTGCTCCAAGCCAAACAGCAGGTCGGATCGGTCGCGCTCGCTCACCGCCGGCAGGTTCACCAGCTCCGCTCCTGGCAGATTCACGCCTTTGCGACTTCCCAGAATCCCACCGTTCTCCACACGAGTCTCCACCCACGTGTCACCTGAGATGAGGAACGCTTCAGGCATCAGGGCGAAAAGACTGACTCTGACGACAACTGGTTCATTTGCTTCACTGTCATGAAAATAATCTCACAACTTCTTACAGCTCACTGTATTTGGCGTGTAAATATGAGCTGGTGTTTGTTACCGATCTCCAGGACTTTGAGAGCGAGGAGCCCGTCATCAATGAATATTCTGCTTCCTTTCTTGAGTACGCGGGTTAGGCTGGGATAATCCAACCAGATAACTGATCCGTCCGTCTTCTCACGCTCCGTCTCTGAGGTCACGACCCGAACTGACGCTCCGCGCTGCAGCGTCACCTCAGCGTCCGCGCACTGTCACACACACCGTCTGAATACTGATTACACACACACACACTCCTTCAGAGAGTTTCTTACCCCTTTAACCAGCCCGGTGCGAATCTCCGGTCCTTTGGTGTCCAGTGCAATGGCCACAGGCCTGTAGTACAGTGGGTCAGAGGTCAGCGTCTCCACGGCCTCACGGATGTTACGGATCGTCTCTCTGTGATACTAAGAGACATGTGTGAGACGCTGAACGTGAGTCGTAGAAAGACATGCACACACACACACACACTGACCTCATGAGAGCCGTGAGAGAAGTTGAGTCTGGCGATGTTCATTCCGGCCTTCACCATCTCCTGGAGTTTGGTGACGGAGCGGGAGGCGGGGCCTGAAACAGTAACATGACAGACTTTCATTGGAAAAGCACTGTGAGCAACATTCCTTATTAAATATACAATATTAATTTATTATATAAAATACAATACATTGATCGAAACTATTAAAATATATTAATACATTTCAAAATATATATAATCTAAATAATATTAAATGTACTGCATATGATGCTGATTACAGTAGCTGCAGTGACTGACCGATGGTGCAGATGATGCTGGTGTTGCGTGCTGTGATCGGCTCCTGATCGATGTCCAGCAGACACAGATGCTCCAGGAACGTGTCGGCCATCGAGGCGTCCAGCTGCTGCTTCTGAATGAATGAGTCCGGCAGAGCCATGACGTCAGAGTAACGCCTGATACGGGCTGAGGGACAGACAGAGAGAGACTGTGAGGAATGGACACTGACAGTAAACCTGGACAAAACCAGAGTCATGGTGTTCCAGAAGAAGGCCAGGACGAGAGGAGGAGAAGTCCTGGAGCAGCATTAGCTACACATCGAGATTTCAGCATCAGGGGGCTTTAGTCTAGCTGAGTTTGGAGGGCATTTTATGCCATCAAATTACAGTTTGGCCAATTAAAGCATGGATTAAATTATATCACACAATCATGAACCAATTCTACTGTACGGGTGTGATATTTGGAGACTAATATTAAAGTTTCAAATTTGGGATAAAAGTTTAATATAAAGAACACAACTGGATCTGCACAAAACTTTCTAAGGGTAAATAGAGGCAATGCCTGGACTTCAACCCCTTAAACACTGAAATACAAAATAAAGCTGTTCATCTCAGTCAATCCCATTGAATCTATTAATGAAACAGTGTTTCATTCTGTAAATATACTCACACTTAAATGAAACTAAATATAATAATAGACTCCAACCACAACCCTGACATTTATAAAGAGATTGACAAACATAAAGTATAATTAAGATGAAAAATTAAACAAATTTGACCTCCAAACCAAACTCCAGTGTTATTCGGCCCTAAATAGAACCACAAAATTGGCAAATTACTTATAAATTAAACAATTAAAAGAAACTAATGCTTTCAAAATATTGACTCAGTGAAATCTCCCTGGAATTCAAATACTTGAGTCTAGTGACTTTGATGGTCGTCTCAGTGATTTCCTCCATCTTGTCTCTTGTATCACAACACACTCTCAGAGTAAAATCATTCAAGTCAAGTCAGCTTTATTTCTACAGCACTTTATACAGTACAGATTGTTTCAAAACAAAGTAATAAACAGGAAAATAACAGAATCAATGATGCAAACTTCATCAGATATGAGACAAATTTAGATTCAGGAGTAAAGCAGCTCTACAGAAGACAAGAGAGTCATTATTCAGATCAATTCAGATCAAGTTCTGTTCTCATCTGATAGTGTCAGTGCAGTCAGATCAAAATTATTACTGAATATTCACAACCTACTGATTATCTGGATGTGATTTCTTTTCATGACTTCACTGGATGTAGATGTTTGTGTGAGTGTTTGTCAAGGACGAACAAATAAAAAAGAAAACAGAACAGACAGAAGAGAGAAAGAACTTTGACACTGACAACACACTAAAGTGAGAAACACTTCTGACATCTGATGGAGAGAAAGACTGAAGAACATCAGCAAGGTCACAAAACAGAGACAGACAGAGAGAGAGTATATGTGTGTGTGTATATATATATACATATATTCTTTCTGGTTCTTGAATCTGACTGGCTGATAGCCGTGTGATATTCTAGTGATAACAGCACTCCTACCTTTTCACCGTTTGTATCTCTCCGCTTAAAGCGATTGTCATGGCGGCCGAGCAAATCCAGTTTTTTTACAAATGCTACACTTGTTGTACCACGAACTGTAGTTTAAGAGTTTTTAGGCGAGAATGTAGTTGTTTAGACCTGAAATATGTGACTCATATTTAATCGTAGTGCTTATTTTACAATTTGTTTTCGGAGATGTGAGCTCCAGGCCATCAGCGGCCATTCAGTGCTTGAGTACCCGCTGAGAACAGCTTCATCTCGGCCAGTGCTTCGGGAATTTGCCTCTGTGTCTTATAGTGGTTAAACATGAGATATAATTATTTTTGGGTACATAAAATGTGCAATCTTTGGTCTTATTAATATATTACTTGTTCCAGAGCAAATCTAATTGTGCTATGTTAAATTTGATCATTTAATATTAAGGCTATATTTAACTTACATATAGCATAGCATATTGGCTCCAACGAGACGGGAAATATCAGACGAAGACACTTCTCCGCTCTTTAAATACATAAAACATTAGCCTTTATAGACAAAGGCATTGAGCATTGAGCATTTTTTTTTTCAAACATCAGAACTTTATTTACCTTTGCATTGCAAACAAACAACTGCGTGCGGCACTTCATTCATGATAGAGGTGGGGCGGGTTTATGAGGTTTGACTGACAGTTTGAGGATCCAATGAAGTTGCGAGGTTTTGTCACAAGCTCTTTAAAATCCTTTTGATTATTGATTTTTTTAAAAATAAAATAAAACAAAAATGAGGAAATATAGAGAAGCGAGGTTTCCACCTGACACTGACTATATATTCTTAACTGTGTAGCATTTATTTTAATACGTTGTACGTTTGACTGAATTGTACAATTTATTATGTTTAATTGTACAATTAATTTATAATGGCTACTGTTGTTCATTTAAATATTGTTGTTCAATAAATATTATTTTATATAAATATGTTGTATTTGGTATTGAGAAAGGGACTATTCGTGTGTAATATGGATTGAGTGAAAGTTACATTAATATGCCATTAGATGGCGGCAAAAACTCTACGAGTCAGTCGCAAGAGACTTTTAAATTGAAATTAACTTTTGCAAATGACGTTGTTTTAACACTATAATGTAGTGGAAAATTCCCTTAGCTGTAAAAAGGACAAATCAGTGTTGCCAAGTTTGCGTTTTTTCCGCAGAATTGGGTTACTTTTACACTATTGCTGTGGGATGTTTTTCATGTCCGCGGGTTGAATCGACCCAAAATAACATGATATTTATCCCCTGGAATGCAAATTTTACCAGGGAAGCCCTGCCAAAAATGCAAATTTTACCCCCCGGAACGCGATTTTTACCGTGGGACCCCCCTGAAATGCCTTTGGGCTAGTTTTGGGCTAGTTTTGAGGAACAACTGGGCGGGTTTTGTTGTGAAAACCTGGCAACCCTGGGACAAAAACAAAGATCGCTTTCCTCGGCGGACATTCAAATGGATTTATGTTATGGACATCGACCTGAAAAATGAATGTTATATCATGTTTAATGGTAAGATATTACAGTAAATTTAGTTGACTCTCTTTCTCAATAATAATGTACATAATACAATGAGTTTCAATGAAGCGACTCAACATTATAGAATGTTATAGAATTAGTAACAGATCTTGGGCTCAACTGTTAAACTGTCAACTTGAGATTTGAATCCATGGTGGAAGGAAGTAGTTCCTCACAAAAGAGGGTTTTAAAGACACTCCATTGTTGTTTTTTATTTGTTTACACACTCGTGCCATCGAGCTGTTGTATAAACACAATATCACACTTGTAGCTGTGCGATATGGCTGTATATCAGCACTGTGATTACCTACAGCCGAATCACAGCTGTGCTGATATACATATTATATATATATTATACATTTACAAACTTTTATGTTAGATGAAATTAATCTCGATTAATCGATTTGACAGCACTAATTAATATAATTAATGTCTGTTTCCACCCTGCAGTAGGGTACAACTGGGATAAAGGCGCCTTTGATTTTATTTTCCTCTAAACCACTAGATGGCACAAAAACTTGCCACAGCACTTTCCTAAACATCTGCTTTTCAAAATGTACGTGCAAATTTGTCTGATCCTTGACGCGATCGCGGGCAGCAACGCAAAGTTTGATCTTATTTTTTATTTTTTTTTTTTAAATGTTGATTTAAGTAGTAAATAAGAATTCATTAAATTAATGTTTGTATTTTCAGACTTATGGTCTTTTTCAGTTTTGTTCAAGGTAATTCAAGCAACAGTTTTTCAATAACGGAAGAATATGTAAAAGTATGGCATTTGGGGTAAAAAGCGCCCCTGCTGTTGGGGCAAAAGACACAATAATTAACATGATAATGAATAGCTGACTGACTTTTCCATTTCTTGACATGACATGGTTAGATTCACATAGAAAATATCATATCAAATAATCAGATAATACCCATATTTATAATGAAACAATCATATTTTAAAATATATTAATCATATCATAATAAAATATCATTTATTGTTACTACTGTAAATCTATATTAAATAGGCTATTATGGGATCTCCTTCAATGCTTTCAGAATCTTTACTTTTTAAAATAAATTTGTTTCTGTATTTCTGTATTTTTAAAATCTATTTTTATATTTTATATATAAAAATATATATCACATAGGCCTATTTTAATGACAGTATATTTACTGAGCAAAAATGAATTCTTTTATTTATCAAAATAAACAGAAAATAGTACAAACTTTGCTAAAGTTATTCTTTTGAACAAGTATTAACCTAGTCATTATTAAAAACATTTTATTTTAGCTAAAGTATTTGTATCAATACTGTGTGCCTTTTACTCCCCATCACCACCTCATACATTTATAAGATTTCTAAACAAAATTAACCACTATATGATTTTTTTTTTTCCACACAAAATATGTTGCTCCATTAATTTGGACATTATACAAACAATACAATACAAATTTTTCCTGCAATCATATATTTTGAGAGTAGTGAAAAGCACAATTTTTCTTAAGGTGTGCCTTTAGCCCCATTGTATCCTAATATTTAAACAATTTAAGAATGAAAATGACATGCATTCTCTTGTAACATAGATTTGCCTGCATCATTTTCACATTTCTTCCATGAAACACTAGTACAGTTTAGATCAGATCTCTGCGACAGTCAGAGAGAATCTTCATCATGTCTGCAGATGTTTATCGTCAGTATCAGAAGCTTCAGATCAGCAGAAGTTACTCACCACCCATCCTGACCGCCGCTGACCACCGCACACACTGACCGCCTCTCTCTCTCTCGCACGCGCTTTATTCAGTCCAGTGTTCAGCTCAGTGTGTTTACACTTCAATCCTGATTCTAAAAATGACCATCCAGACTTTGTCCTTACTAAAGATATCCAGGCCGAAAGATGAATGAACCTCATTTAACACTAAAAACAGAGAATCTGCTGAGCCAAACATCTGTGCTTCAGTTTGTCTCTCACAATATTAACAAAATCTGAGGGATTCAGATATAAACGAGACTGATAATGACTCTACTGTCTTCTGTAGAGCTGCTTTACTGCTGAAACTGAGTTTGTTTCATAACTGATGAAGTTTGCAACACTGCGATACCTTTTTATTCACAGGATTCATGAGGATAATAAATGTGTCTTTGCTCTTTTTACCCACAAAAATCTGAAGCAGCACGACTGTTTTCAAAATAGATAATAATCATAAATGTTTCTTGAGCAGCAAATCATCATATTAGAATGATTTCTGAAGGATCATGTGACCATCTGATCCTTTAGTTATTTATACTTTTTCAAATTTTTGTTTGAATTATTTTATATAAAAATAAAATGAGTTAATATGTAATTATATAAAAATACATTTATTTTAATTGCATTTATTCACTGCAAATCTATATTTTTTTGCAGTGAATAAATATAATTAAAATTTTAAAAATGTATTTTTATATGAATTCATTCAGACACAAATATCACAAATATTCAGACAATGGGGTCAGACTTAATTCAAAGGAAAAACAAGATTATTTTTCTGACACCATTGGCAGATATTTGCTCTCATTTTAAACAAACATTTTTTAGAAAACAATTTAATGTCTTATGCAAATGTATTTTGATTTGAGAAAGTTTAGATATTTGTACTGGAAAAAGAACATTTTTTGCAGCGTTTTTATGCTTACTAGTTAAAACATACAATTTTTTCTTTTTCTTTTGTCCAATCAAATGCTCTTTTGAATGAAAATGTCCCTCAAAAAAAACACCTGCTTCTGACTAGCAGTAGTTAGTAGTGAATCAGCTGTGACATTAATGATAAAGTTGAGTTGCTGTGTGAACATTATCATATGTTCATATTTAAAGCTTCGATCACTATAGTGAGTTGATTATGAAGACCTTTGACCTCTGAGCAGACACTGAACCACTGTGTCACACCAGCAACAAAAGCCATCAAATGTTCAGATCTTTCTTTCTTCACATCAAATGTTCAGATCTTTCTTCACACTCTGGAGCAGAGCAGCACGAACATCCAGCTAAACATCTGCTTTTGTGTTCCTCAGGATAAAGTCACAAAGTTCGAAGGATCATCTGAGAATGTTGTTTGTTGAATTGTTCTTATCAGTGGTGTATCAGTACAGAACGACAGTAATAAAGTCACAGTGTTTGCAGTGACTAACGCTGGTAGTAAATCAGTAGCTAGAGGACAAATAAACCTTTGTGCAGAAACAGAAACACTGGAGCTGCTCGGATTCACTGGAACAAAAACAAACTTGAGCAAAAACAGACAATAACGTGCTTTTACTTCTGCTGTTCCTGATTAAATGATCTGCTAAAAAAGATTGAATTATATCAGACTGAGATCTGGAGGAGCATCAGATCTATTCTTATGACTCACTGAAACAAAAGATGAACTTTGGCCAGGAAAGAAATAATTATGTAAGAAGTTTTTCCAAGGTTTCAGAGTCTGAGATCAACATAAACACACTGACATGAAGATCAGAATAAGACGGACGGACGTCTCCTACCTGAGCTCGGTGTTGAAGGAGTCTCCAGACGGAGCTCAAGACGTCTGAAGATACGCCGGTCGTCTGCAGCGCCACCTAAAGGACTCAGACTGACGGATACAACTCATGAGTCAAGGTCAAAGTTTGATTCATCTGAACACGGAGGGATGGACTCTCACACACACACACACACACACACACACGATCGCTCTTCAAAACATGTTTATTTAGTCAGAATCACAGCACTTTAACAGCAGAAGAATCTTGACATCATGTATTGATTCTCCATATGATCCAGAACAAACACTTAAATGTTCATCTCCTCTAGATCAAGGCGTCGATTCAGAGGGTTATTGCATTTCAAATAAATTTCCTTTTTTAATGGTGCATTGCATTTTTACTAACAAAGAATTGTACCATCTTTAAATATATAAAAATGATATGCTTTTACCCATTTTCACAATAAAATTTGTAACACACTTTAAGTATAATTTCTAAAAACATATTTCAGAAAAATACTTGTGTACTTATTTGAACTTTGTAACAAATATATTTTATCTTTTAATCTGTATGCTCAAAATGATCACTGTAACACTGCACTGAAAGCATTTTTTAAACATACATTATTCAATATCCAGAAGTACATTTTAAGTTAAATCTGAGTGTTTTTACTTATTCATGCTTGCAGATGAAGGTGCTGCTGATGGTGTCGGTCGATCTCAGACTGCAGTGATTGATTGATTGATTGATTGATTGATTGATTGATTGGTTGTTAATGTGAGAGTGTGGTGAAGGTGATTCTGGGCGGAGACTCGGGCTGCAGTATGAGTGTGTATTTGGTGTTCAGCTCTTCTCTGGATGAAACTGTCAGGCTGAAGTTCCTCAGAATCTACAAACACACAGAAACATATATCTATATCACCATCATCATCATCATCATCATCAGTTAACATGATATACTCGAGCACAACATGTCCCTAAACCTGAAACAAAAAAGTGTGGGATTTACTTTGAAACAATTTCCACTCACAAATTGCTAGTAAATTTCACTTATAATTACATAGAAATGGCAAGTAACACACTGAGTAAATGTGAAATTCTGAAGTAGAGAGACTGAAGTAGTATTTTCTTGTTTTAAATAAAATTCAGAATGAAAATTTCCTGATAATTTACTCTCCTCCATGTCATCCAAGATGTTCATGTCTTTCTTTCTTCAGTGGAAAAGAAATGAGGGTTTTTGAGGAAAACATTCCAGGATTTTTCTCCATATAGTGGACTTCACTGGGGTTCAACGGGTTGAAGGTCCAAATGTCAGTTTCAGTGCAGCTTCAAAGAGCTCTACATGATCCCAGACGAGGAATAAGAGTCTTATCTAGAGAAACCATCGCTCATTGTCTAAAAAAAATAAACATTATATACTTTTTAACCACAAATGCTCTTCTTGTAATCATGTTGGAAAGGTCACGCGTGACGTAGGTGGAAGTACTGATCCAGTGTTTACAAAGTGAACGTCAAAGACTAAGTCAAACATCCTTTACAAAAAAAGGTAAAACAACGATGTCGGACGATTTTGAAGTTGGAGGAGAAAACGAGATGGAGTTTTTCGCGATACTTCCGCCTACATCATGCGTGATCTTTCCAACATGATTACGTCATGCGTGGAGCATCTCAGAGCAGTGCAAGACGAGCATTTGTGGTTAAAAAGTACATAAATGTTTATTTTTTTTAGAAAATGTCCGATGGTTTCTCTAGATGAGACTCTTATTCCTCGTCCTGGGATCATGTAGAGCTCTTTGAAGCTGCACTGAAACTGACATTTGGACCTTCAACCCGTTGAACCCCAGTGAAGTCCACTATATGGAGAAAAATCCTGGAATGTTTTCCTCAAAAACCCTCATTTCTTTTCCACTGAAGAAAGAAAGACATGAACATCTTGGATGACATGGAGGAGAGTAAATTATCAGGAATTTTAATTCTGAACTGAACTAATCATTTAAACATACTATTTAATACTTCTGGATAGATGTGTCTATTTTAATAGCTGACAGCATAAGTTGTCTAGTCTCTCCTGTCTAAGTGGCCAGAACAAAATTTGCTGTGACTCAATCATCGTTTCTCTGTGATTTCCCCAGGTCATGTTCAGGATCATGTGTTGTTCGTAAACTCACGTGCATTAACAGCAGCTGCATCTCGTTCTCTGCGATCCTGCGGCCCACACACTGTCTGGAGCCGAAGCCGAACGCCAGCGAGCGGAATCCTCCTCCAGAACCCGCGTCCAGACTGTCCGCTCCCGTCTCAGCTCCGGCCAGCGGCTCGGCTCGAAGCGCTCCGACTCTTGAACACCTCGTGACTCCGGCCCAGAGGATACAGACACACCCCACCAGCGTCTGAAACCACCGGGTCACATGATGGATGTTGAGATTCACATTTTACCCTCATGTTGTTCCGGTTATTTCTTTTGCTTGTAAATGCATATGTGTTTACAGTCAGTCGTGTGTCTGTGTGTTTGTCTCACCCCTGCCGGCACATGGTAGTTCTGGAGGACGATGTCTCGAACCGGATACCTCTGGACGTGATTCCCACCGGATACAGCCTGAAACACACAAACTCTCTCAGTGTCTGAAATCATTGTGATATAAGAACTTCTTCCTCTAGAAACAGAGATGAAGAGAGGAAACTTGATGTAAACAACTGAATGTTACTATTATGACTCTTTACTGGTGCTTTTGGGGCTCTTTTGTCCTTTTTGGAACTTGGACACTGTCATGGGCAACAGGCCATTCTGTTATTTTCCTGTTTATTACTGTGAAGCTGCTTTGAAATGATCTGTACTGTATAAAGCTGACTTGACTTTTATTACCTCAGTGTTTCCTTCACGGTTCCTTTCAGCAGTGGCGCCCCCTGCAGGGCCTTCTGGGGGTTTCCTGATGCCTGTTGCCATGACGACAGCACTGCGCTCGCACACGCTCCTGCACGTCAGGGTTGCGCGCCAACTCAAAGAGAGCAAACTGCAGCGGGATGGCGGTCTGAATGATTGAATGTTCACAAAACACATTATTTCTCCATTGTTGCAGCTCCTCTCTTCCCAGTCTGTCAGTAACGCTCTGTTTACTTCCTGTCTCTATGAAGCCCCTCCTTCTGAAAAGCACAATGTGCTCTGATTGGTCGGCTGGAGCAGCGTGTTGTGATTGGTGTTTGGGAAATGTCCCACCCCTTACCATAACCGCCAGTTTCAACACACTACTAACTAACTCAACCAGGCCCCGCCCCTTTATTCTGCGTATGAATCATTTAAATGAGGAATATTGTGAAGAAAACTCAAGACTCAAGAAACAGTAACACTAGGGTCTTTCGCACCGAATAGTTCTAGGAACTCAGTTTCCCGGGAACTAATTTCTCCCCGGGACATGTTCCTGGTTGCATTCGCACCAGGAATAGGAACTCTGAAGCAGCCGACAGCGGCGTCTTTAAGTGCGGCATTTACAAACACTAAAAACCTGTGGATGGAGGACGCCGTGATCGGAGCTGTGTTTGTTGTGTGTTGTGGGTTTCGTGATAATGGAGATGGAATGTAAACGCATAATTTTCATGACTGAAAGAGCAAAAAGTGGGGCTAAGAGATGAAATCTACTATGACAACTTTCAGTATTACATATCATCAAGGCAGAGAAAAGAACACAACCCTGCAGGCAACAGGTAAATGCCGTTATCAATGTTTTCCGTGTTTGTGACCCTGCTCTGAAGTAGGAGCTAATTTAGTTCCCTCAAAAGGAGTTCCTAGAACTAAATTCGTTCCTAGTTCCTGCAGTGCAAACACGACTAAATCCTGGTACTTCAGCCAATAGTTCTAGGAACTATGAAAAGGTTCCTCCGGTGTGAAAGCCCCTACTGATATAGAGAGATATTTGCAGAGCTTTTTCATGCTCAAACAGCAACATTATACACTAATGAAAGATGAACTTGGAAGAAAGCTGAATAGGTCCTTCTTCATTCATCATTTACTCTCATGTCGTTCCAAACCCATAAGCTTTTGCTTCATCTTCGACAAACTTTGAAGCATCTGAATTTTCATCACTAGATACTATTAGTGCTACTGATGCCCTTTTCTCCACTCTATCATCTTGTTTCAAAAACTTTTGCCCTATTCTTACACAGAACAACCTCCTGGACAACAACAGTTTTGTTTCAAAAGCGGACACTCAACTGAGACAGCTCTCGGTTATTGAAGCTCTGAGACTGGTAGGAGCAGCTTCCAAATCATCAGTGCTCATCTTGCTGGATCTGTCTGCTGCTTCTGACATGGTTAACCACCAGATCCTCCTGTCGACCCTCAAGATGAAGGGCATCTCTGGAACTGCCTCCCAGGTAGGTTCTTTAGGGTGTTTGGAGGGGTGAGGTGTCTAAGTCACAACATCTAGCTACTGGAGTGCCTCAGGGCTCGGTGCTTGGACCGCTTCTCTTCTCCATCTACATGTCTTCACTAGAATCTGTCATTCAGGAACATGGTTTTTCCTATCACTGCTATGCTGAAGACACACAACTCTAACTCTCATTCCAGCCAGATGATCTGACAGCAGCTGCTCGTGTCTCAACCTGCCTAACAGACATTTCTTGCTGGATGATGGACCACCACCTTCAACTCAACCTTGTGAAGACAGAATTGCTTGTGGTCCGGGCCAACCCAACACTTCATCACAACTTCTCCATACAGCTAGGTACATCATCTATAACTCCATACAGGAACCTTGGAGTTGTTTATTGATGATCAGTTGAACTTCACAGACCACATTGCCAGAACTGGTCCTGCAGATTTGCCTTATACAGCATTAGGAAGATCAGGCCCTTTCTATCTGAGCATTCCACACCAACTCCTTGTCCATATTCTTGTTCTATCCAGACTGGACTATTGTAATGCTCTCTTGGCAGGCCTTCCAGCATACACTGTCAAAACTCTATAGCTTATCCAGAATGCTGCAGCGAGAGTGGTCTTTAACAAGCCGAAAAGAACGCACGTCACACCTCTCCTCATAAACTTGCAATTGCAGTTGCGAACTGCCGCTCGCATCAAATTCAAGGCACTGATGTCTGCCCTCAGAACAACCACTTGTTCTGCACCCCTATACCTAAACTCATTACTTCAGACTGATGTGTCCTCCAGAAGCTTGCGTTCTACAAGTGAATCCCAAAGAGGCACAAAATCACTTTCACAGACCTTTACCTGGACTGTTTCCTGCTGGTGGAATGACCTGCCTAAATCAACCCGAGCTGCCAATTCTTTAGCCATTATCAAGAAACGGCTGAAGATGCATCTGTTCCATCAACACTTGACCCATTTATAACAACACTTACTATACTTTATATCTATTAAAAAACACCTTGCTCTGTGTACTGTGCCTAACTCATCGGGACTGGTCACAACACTTACATATTGTTGCCCTATTGTCTTCTATTATTTTCCTCAGTTGTAAGTCTTTTTGGATAAAAGTGTCTACTAAATGATTAAAGGTGTGAACAGACTTTCAATGGAGGAACAGAAATCTCTCAGATTTCATTAAAAAATATCTTCATTTGTGTTCTGAAGATAAAGGAAAGTCTTATGGGTTTGGCACGACATGAGGGCAAGTAAATGATGACAGAATTTTCTTTATTTTCCTTCTTTAAAGTTGTTGTAAGTATGTGAGTTTGTACCGTATCGACTCCGCCGGCCATCAGTTCGGTGATGTTGGCTTTGATCAGCTCTAACGATAACTGCCCCGCCTCCATCAGCTGCCCCAGCACGCCCTGGAAACGCCCGTCAGATCCTCCAGACGCCCCCGCCTGCAGACGCTGATACCCCCGCTGGATGCGCGCCTCCGCTGCAAACACACACACCACACACACACATAAAACACACACACACACAACAGATCACATGCTGTGTGCGCGACGGACGCACCGTGACTGAAGATGTGGTCCCATGCAGTGGCGTGTTGCGTCCACAGGGGGCGCGCAGGTGCAGCAGCAGGCGGGGCGGCAGGTACAGCAGCGGTGGCGTCGTGGCCAGCATGCGCTCAACGGCCCAGATGAAGCGCTCCGACTCTTCAGACGGAGAGGACGAGAACAGACCGATGCGTTCTCCGTACAGAACGTGACAGCTCGCTGCAGACAGAGACGTGAGAAATCAAATCTATCCTATGATCTTACTGTGAACAATTCAGTTTTTTTACCTGGTCATTTCATAACTGGACTTCTCTCTATGACTGATCAATCATTTAGTCTGCTTAAACTCCGCCTCTTTCTTACAGTCACTGCAAGCTCGCATTCAGATCCACCTCCACTTTTGAAGCCACGCCCACATCTCAACATCCAATCAACAACCAGCGTCCCAAACAAAATAGCTTCCCCTCCCTCCTGCAGCCACTTCTCTTCTCTGATGACGAGGGCGGGGCAACCTGTCACTCACATGAGATCCACCAATAGCAAACCACAACCATCCAATCAATTCCCCACAGACAAAATCAAGCCCCGCCCTACATTTGTTCTTGTTTGAGAAGCGTTTTACTCAGATATACGAAAACTTCCCTTTCAAAATAAAGGCTGTGAAATAAACATTCGAAGATTCAGGATGCATGAATCAGGAAATCAGCCAATCAGAAGCCTGTCATGACTTTGGAAGGCGGGGTTTAGGCATATGATTTCATAACCTACAGCGGAGATTCTTTGATCATATATGGAGATTAAGTTCATTACAAAAATTTATACAAGATTTGCATTTAAACAATAGGAATGCTGACCTTCCAGGGCAAAGCGGAAGAGGTCAGGACTGGGGTCAAGGGTCATGCTGCGCTGACCCTTCTCCCCCACCCCCTCCGACTCCACCCGCTGTCGCAGTGAACGGCAGAAGTCCTGCGCCACGTCGTCCAGCAGAGGAAGGAAGCGTCGCACGGCCGAAGCCATCATCACCTCCTTGTTCAACAGCAGCCTGTCGGCGCGCCACTCCGTCCCGTTCCTGCACACACACACACTTCAGCCATGTTTGTAGTTTTTAACACTTTTTATTCATGTTTGTAGTTCTAATCACATCCACACACACTGACTTGAGAAAGACGCCCTTGCTGTGTCTGCGAGTCTCTCGGTGCGTCGCCCAGGGCTGTAGGGTCATGCGGCGCGGGTGGAGGCCCTCGGAGCGGAAGAGCTCGCTGGTGTCCGTCGGCAGCATGATGTTCACGGTGCTCTGAGAGCCCAGATTCTCTCTGAGAGAGAGAGTAAGTCATCAGATCCACAGCTGGATTCACAGATGAAGCCAATGAAATTCTGGCTTCCAACAATTATGAAAACAAGATAATCGCAGTTATTGTGATGCTTCATTTTGACTTGTTGCTATAAATCCAGTGTTAAAAAAGTATCTAAATATTATATAGGCTATTATTTGTTTTATTCATTTTGACTGGACATTTTGGAAATCTGGAAGGTGTATATAAATTATTGAATTTTTAATAATGAAATTGTGTGTGAAACTGTAATATGCACAGTTAAAATATAAAACCAAATGCTGAATTTCAGAACCCCAAAAATTCAATAAACACTGCAAAAAAAACATTTCTGGTTTTCTGAGAAATTATTTGCCAATGGGGTCAGAAAAATAAACTTAATTTAAAGAGAAAAGATGATGATTTTTTTTTACTCTAAACATGCTGAATTTCGATACGTTTTTCATTAATCAAAACTCAATATCTTCAGTCATTTTGCTTCTTCAGTAAATGTATCTTGATTTAAGAATGTTTAGATATTTGTCCTTGGTAAAAATACCGAGGAAAAACAACATTTTTACAGTTTAATGTATTAAAATTCATGCCCTGAAATAAATGCATTAAAATGCAGTCACTGTAATGCAATGGATTCTTTTCAGTTACACATGCTGTTCTGTTTCAAGGACATTTATCATTTGTTTAGTTTGAGAACAGTTTAATTATATTAAACAAATGCAGCATATTCCATCATGTTCAATAATTGTGATCTCAATATTGACAGAAATAATCATGATTATGATTTGTTGCCATAATTGAGTAAAGAAGATTGTTCAGAATATCTGATGCCATTTTGTTCATGAAGTTCCCACAGTGCAGCGGATCTTTGTATTTGCTGATATTTAACCTTCATAAAGATGTTTGGGAGTGATTTGCTGATAATAAGAATGTTTGGAGCATCAGCTTCAGTTCATCGGACAGTGCTGTGAGGCTGCTGTACCTGTAAATGGGTCCCAGCTGTCTGAAGGTGTTCTCCATGTGCTTGTGAAGGAGGCTGAATCTTCCCTCCTTCCAGAAGCGCAGCAGGTTGATCCAGCCGTTGCTGCCGGTGTGAGGAATCTCCTGGAAGCCCCGCACTGCTCTCCTCCGCACCGGTGGCTCCGCATCCTCTCTCCGTCCGGCCGGCCGGACACACAGCGATCGGGCGGCTGTGGAAGACGCCCGCGGACGCACGGATGAGGCCAGCATGCTGCCGCTCTCTGGCTGGATCCCGCGGCGCTCCGCATCCCTTTAACACACATCAGTGGTTCCTGTCTCTCTCTCCCGCTCTGTCCTTCACAGCACCATGAGTTACTGTCACATCAGGTCAAAGTTCAAGAGAAAAACAACACATCAGCTGGAGAGAGAGGTCAGGTCGCCGGCTGACTTTCATTTCCATAAAGAACAATCACAGAAAACACACACAAGATACTCCAACACTCTGGAAGCCATTTCTGCTACACAAGAAAAAACAAATCATGCTTTTGTAAATAATTATGACATAAAAAGTTGAAATTATGACAGTCATTATGACATACTAAATCATAATTATAAGATTAAAAAGTTTGAATTATGGCTTGAAGTCATAATTATGACATAGAAAGTTGTCATTTCGACTTTTGAATACCATAATTGACTTTTTAAGTCAATTACGACTTTTCATCTCATAATTATGATTTAGTGTCATAATTTTGACTTTTCATTTCATAATTATGATTTAGTATGGCATAATTTTGACTTTTCATTTCATAATTATGATTTAGTATGGACTTTTCATTCATCATAATTTTGACTTTTCATTTCATAATTATGATTCATAATTTTGACTTTTCATTTCATAATTATGATTTAGTGTGGCATAATTTTGACTTTTCATTTCATAATTATGATTTAGTATGGCATAATTTTGACTTTTCATTTCATAATTATGATCATAATTTGAGATAATTTTGACTTTTCATTCATAATTATGCATAATTTTGACTTTCATTTCATATTATGATTTAGTATGGAATACTTTTCATTTCAATTATGATTAGTGTGGCATAATTTGGACTTTTCATTTCATAATGATTCATAATTTGACTTTTCATTTCATAATTATGATTTAGTATGGCATAATTTTGACTTTTCATTTCATAATTATGATTTAGTATGGATTTTGACTTTTCATTTCATAATTATGATTTAGTATGTCATAATTTTGACTTTTCATTTCATGACAATTTCATCATCATAATTTTGACATGATTTAACATGTCATAATTTTGACTTTTTATATCATAATTACACTTTACCAAAGAAATGGGCTTCCATACTTTATTTTTCACACTAGGGGAATAAAGATAAAAGTATCATGGCACTTTCAATCAACTTAGACATAATCAAAATCTAACTATAATACACATATCCAGCTTCACCTGTACACATCTACATTTATTTGTGAACAGCAGATCTGATCTGGTTGATGTGATTATCGTTCAGCTCTAAACTCATCAGCTGTAGAATATAATGCAGTAAATCAGAGGTTTTCAAACTGAGGTCTGGAGAAAATCTGTAAAAATATAAATAAATAAGATTAAAATAAAGTTAATAAATTAGATTAAAAATAAATAGATTAAAAAAAGAACAAAAAGTGTTTGCATAGCTGTCTTCAGAAAAGTTAAAACATGAGAAAATGCCTTCAAAAGTAAAATGATTCATAAGTCAGTCTGCAGTCAATATAATCAGCTTTACATAAAACTACACAAGCCCATGTGATCTCGTTTAGAGAACTAGACAAATGTGTGAATCTTCAGACTCTCACATCAGATTAATTGTACATTAATAATACAACAATAATAAATAAAACCAACAACACAAAATAAAAGATATTCGAGTTTCCTGATGTCTGTCGAAAATATGAGGTATGAAACGCAGGAATATGTCAAGGCTCTGAAGTGTTGTGCGACTGTGACACATTCATAAAACAAACAACAAGAACAGTGTTATGAGAAACACGAAGCTCTAAAACGGTTTATTGCATCTGAAATCATCATCACAGCTCAGCCGTGTGTGTGTGTGTTGGCTGCGTTTCTGAGAGGTCACATGACTCTGCAGGGCTCCGCGCCGGCTGCCGTGGGAGTTTTGGTTTGTTTGCTGCCCGTGAAGATCGGCGGGCTGAAGCTGAGACCCTGGAAGGCTCTGAGCAGACTGAAGCCGTCGTCTTTATCAGCGCCGTCGGGGCGAACCATCTTGGCCAGCTCTCGGGGGAGAGGCACTTTCCTCCCCACGGCTCGCAGGTGGTCCGCGTCCTTGGCATTCTGGGCCGTATAGAAGAGAACAGACAAATGAGTGGGAGGACACTGATAAACAAACATCATAGTAGGGCTGGGTGGTTTCTTGACTAATCCCAACATCACCATCTAAACTCATTTAATAACGATTGAGGATTTTAACAATATAAAGGAAACGAATTTACTTTGTAAACACTAATATAGTTATTGTTTTAATTATCGGTATAGTTAATATAGTTATTGTTTTAGTTATCGGTATAGTTGGCGCTATATAGTTATTGTTTTAGTTATCGGTATAGTTGACACTAATATAGTTATTGTTTTAGTTATCGCGGTTTTAGTTATCGGTATAGTTGACACTAATAGTTATATAGTTAGTTATTGTTTTAGTTATCGTATAGTTGATAATATAGTTATTGTTTTAGTTAGTATAGTATATAGTTATTGTTTTCGTTATCGTTTGGTTTTATTATCGGTATAGTTGGTTATGTATAGTTGTATATAGTTTTGGTATAGTTGACGCCAATATAGTTATTGTTTTAGTTTCGGTATAGTTTAATATAAGTTATTGTTTAGTTATCGTATAGTCGTTATAGTATAGTTGACTAATATAGTTATTGTTTTAGTTATCGGTATAGTGGCGCTAATATAGTTATGTTTTAATTATCGTATAGTTACTAATATAGTTATTGTTTTAGTTATGGTATAGTTGTATATGTTTTAGTTATCGGTATAATATAGTTATCGGTATAGTTGACACTAATAGTTATTGTTTAATTACGTATAGTTGAATATAGTTATTGTTTTAGTTATCGGTAGTTAACACTATAGTAGTTATCGGTATAGTTGACGCTAATATAGTTTTTAGTTATTGGTATAGTTGGCGCTAATATAGTTATTGTTTTAGTATCGGTATAGTTGGCGCTAATATAGTTATTGTTTTAGTTATCGGTATAGTTGACACTAATAGTTATTGTTTTAGTTATCGGTATAGTTCTAATATAGTTATTGTTTTAGTTA
Source organism: Culter alburnus (assembly GCA_028476615.1). NCBI lineage: Eukaryota > Metazoa > Chordata > Actinopteri > Cypriniformes > Xenocyprididae > Culter > Culter alburnus. Next base: position 222,103 of record JAOTNS010003491.1, read on the forward strand.
TCGGTATAGTTGACACTAAATATTTTATTGTTTTTTATCGTATAGTTATCGGTATAGTGTATATAGTTGTTGTTGTTTTAGTTATCGGTATAGTTGACGCCAATATAGTTATTGTTATAGTTGGCGCTAATATAGTTATGTTTTATAGTTTAAATAGTTATTGTTAGTTATCGGTATAGTTGGTTATTGTTTTAATTATACACCAATATATTTATTGTTTTAGTGGTATAGTTAACACTAATATAGTTATTGTTTAGTATAGTTACCATATGTTATCATATTATTATTGTTTTAGTTATCGTATAGTTGCCCCCGTTATTGTTCGGTAGTATTAGTTATCGGTATAGTTGGCGCTAATATAGTTATTGTTTTAATTATCGGTATAGTTGACGCCAATATAGTTATCGTTTTAGTTATTGGTACAGTTGACGCTAATATAGTTATCGTTATAGTTCTCGTTCTAGCTGTGAAAGAGTCTTATGCTGGCATATACATGAGGTGAGTGTTGACCTTGGTCAGCTGGTATTTCCTCCTGAAATGCGCTCGCATCGCAGCTCTCTCTGCGTTCTTCTGAGCGTTCATCGCCTCACGTAATTTCCTAAAGATCGAGTGAGAGAGAACGTAACTGTTAACAGACGCTTCATGGTAAACTCGTCAAGATCTGCTGATTTTCTGACCTGATATCTTCACATCTGGACGTACAGTGACAATAAAAAGCATTTCGCTCAGATTTAAAACCTCATGATTTCATCAGATGCGCTCAGGATCTTTTCTCTGAATGCTTCACATGTTTTCATCACTAGATCTATTGTTTCATCGTTTCAAATCAAACTTCTGCTTTGACTGTAAGGTGTATCTGAGCTTTTCTTTACATTAAAAGACACTTGCACTGATATTTTGACGGCTGTGATGCACTGGTGAGCATCAGGTGATCACGTGACCTCTCACCTCTCTCTCTCCAGGTCGGCCTGATAGGATCGCAGCAGATGTGGGTCTGCGCAGGTCCTGCCCTTCGACCCATGACGTTTTGAGCCCCTCTTGGCCCAGCCGGACGGTTTCTTCTCTCCGGTCACGCAGTACGTGAGTGTCTTTATGGGGGCCAGCAGAGATTTCTTCACCACGTACTCCATGACGCTGATGAACGTCTGCTGGAATGAGATCTATATCGCCGCTATCTGTGTGCGTGAATGCGTACGGCCCGATGGATCATGTTCAGATGAGACGGTTTAACAGATGACACACGGGACAGATGGAGGGACTCAGACTCAAATCTGCAAGGACAAGGACACAGTTAGAACACATCAATTACACTCACACACGTTAAATGCGGTGGTGTGTTGTGATTGGTCAATCCAGTGAAACCCAGAAAAATAAAGTTAATTCATTGTTCTGACCACAATTCCAGATATTTGTTCTTGTTTTAAGCATAAACTCACTTCATTTTGATCAGTTTCTTGTTAAACAAACATTTCTCTTCTCCAGTAAATGTATCTTGATTTAAGAATGTTTTCCAGCACAAATATCTAAACAGAAACACTGAGGAAGAACCACTGAGAACATGATCAATTACACAGTTATGGATCATTAGACTAATATATGAGCACAGAATGACACCACTGACCAATCACAATCCACAGATGCATGATAGAAATTCGGATAAAATGTTTAAATGTTCAATAAACTGAAACTGTCTACCTGCACACACACACACACACACACACACACACACAGAGTCAGGTGGTCTTCATCTCTATCCAATAACAGCCATCTGTGACGCTCCGCTCATCCAGGCCCAATAAAACACCAGTTTTTCCTTCCAAAACAGCGGGATGATCTATTCCACTCAGAATATTCCGGTTCTTCTGGACGTATCTGTCGTTCTGTGCAGATCTCGGGTCGAGTGTGTGCAGGTCCAGATTACCACACTAAAGACTTTAATGAGGGTGATCTCATTACACAGGAGCATGTGCAACACACACACACACACACACACACACACACACATTACCTGAGACTGTTGCAGCAGGTTTAGAGAGCGACAGAAAGAGAAAAAATGCTTTTGATGTAATTGAGATGAACAACAAGTGGTTGATAAATAATAAAACAACATTAACTAATAAATAATATTAGTTTGTTCTACCTGTAAATAGAATTAAATAAGAATAGATTGCTCTACCTGTGAATTAAATTATAATAAAATAATATATTAATAATGTTTGTTCTACCTGTAAAAAATTATAGTAATAATAAAATATTAAATAAAAAAGATATATTTCTTTGTTCTATCTAATAAAATAATAAAAAATAATTTGTTTGTTCTACCAGTAAACAAAATATTATTAAATACTAAGTGTTTATTCTACCTGTAAATATAATAGTAATAATTAAATAATAGTGTTCATTTTACCTATAAATGCAATAATACTAATTTAAAAAAAAAAAATAGTTTGCTTGTGTTTTCCTCATATTAAAAGGTCTTTATACAGTAAAAATATATGTCATCACCACAATGCAATTATATAATCAAACTCCAGCTTTGTGGAATTTTGGGAAATAAAAAAAGCGTCATGATGACATTATAATTCAGCTCAAGAATAATCAAATATGTCATTAACACAACATCTGTGGCTGTGGTGATATTAACAAATTCCTGAATAATGTAAATCAAATGAAAGGTGCCGAGTGAAATGAGAGAGACTCGTCTGAAATAATATAATGACAGGATAGAAGAACGTGAGGAGGAGGAGAAGGTCATTCGGGCGTTATCAGTGACCCTGAAGCGGCCTTGATGAACTGACAGGTGAGGACACAATCAATTAAAGACAACAGAGACATGATGGTGTTTGAAAATAGAGAGGAGAAAATACAGAGTGTGTGTGTGTGTGAGCATCTGAGCAGCTTAAAAGATTGAGAGGAGATCAGCGACCACACGTGGACCAGACAGACAGACAGACGTGGTATAATACAGAAGGGTGTCGCTTGGGGTCAGCGATGAGGTCATTTCTCATCAGCCTCTGGAGACAACCAGAACCTCACAACATCACACACACACACACACACCTCGAGTTCATCACTCGCGAGACAAACACAATATCACAGACATCACACAAGCTTTTGCTGGACTGTTCTCCTCTATTGTGTCGTATATCCTAGTGAGCGCTTCTCAAACAAGAACAAATGTAGGGCGGGGCTTGATTTTGTCCATGGGGAATTGATGGTTGCTATTGGAGGATTTCACATGAGTGACAGGTTGCCCCGCCCTCACGATTGATTTCATGGTGACTTGAAGACAGAGAAGACCAGAAGAGATCACCTGACCGACACACAGAGAGACCAAACACATACTGTTTTTATTTACTGTAGTGCCATTAAAGGGTTAGTTCACCCAAAAATGAAAATAATGTCATTAATTACTCTCCCTCATGTCGTTCCACACCTGTAAGACCTTCGTTCATCTTCAGAACACAAATTAAGATATTTTTGATGAAATCCGATGGCTCAGTGAGGCCTGCATAGCCAGCAATGACACTTCCTCTCTCAAGATCCATTAATGTACTAAAAACATATTTAAATCAGTTCATGTGAGTACAGTGGTTCAATATTAATATTATAAAGCCACGAGAATATTTTTGGAGCGCCAAAAAAACAAAATAACGACTTATTTAGTGATGGCCGATTTCAAAACACTGCTTCAGGAAGCTTCGGAGCATAAATGAATCAGTGTGTCGAATCAGCGGTTCGGATCGCCAAAGTCATGATTCGACACAAAAGATTCATAACGCTCCGAAGCTTCCTGAAGCAGTGTTTTGAAATCGGCCATTAATGGATCTTGAGAGAGGAAATGTCATTGCTGGCTATGCAGGCCTCACTGAGCCATCGGATTTCATCAAAAATATCTTCATTTGTGTTCTGAAGATGAACGAAGGTCTTACGGGTGTGGAACGACATGAGGGTGAGTGATTAATGACATTATTTTCATTTTTGGGTGAACTAACCCTTTAATGGCAGTTTTACTTGAAACTGATTATATTACAGTACAGATTATACAATCTCTGACCATAATAATAAGTTTGATTATTTCATTCACGACTCACAAAAATAAATCAGAGTTGTGCTGGTGAAGATCTAGTCTAGTAGCTAATAATGATATCTGTATGTTGCTTTGGTGGCACTAACCTGTCAAATCCAGTAAGCATTTCCGTGTGACTCCTGCATGCTGTATATCAGACGGATGTGGCGATTTCAGCAGCTGTTTGCTGTATGGATAGAAACCTTACTAAAGATTCCTAGTACACACAAACACACACACACTTCCACTCAGTCAATGATATGAAGCACATTTTATTATAGAGAACATGTACTGTATTATACAATGATATTCATCTCATACAAAACAACAAAAGTCATAAAATAAATACTGAAAAACTGTGTTTGTCTGCCGAGAAGCAGGACATGTGCAATATTTGAAGTCCTAGGCACCTGAAAACAACATTAAGATGTCCGGCCCCCTTGAAGCTGTCCGTCAAACGAAGGCTGACCAATCAGGGCGCTTGTGAAGGTGTCAGTTTAATTCTACTGGCTGTCGCTCTGTGCTCAACTCCACCAATCAGCAGTGAGCGGAGAACTCACCCAATCATTAGCAGTCTCTTCATCATGACATAATCATAAGTGATTGGATGACTGTACTCCTGTGGGCGTTTCCACCGAATCAGCAGAACCGTCGGCTCAGAAACAGAGACGTCCTCCATACAGTCAGATCCGGTCCAGTGGAAAGGACAGACTTGGAAGCACAGCACGGGTTGAAGGAGAGGCAGAGGTCAGAGGTCACCGGCTGATGTTACGGGAGCCACTGAAGTGTTCAGCATCTCGGACGGGACTGAAGAAAGGATGACGCAGCGCAGCGGAGAGGGACAAACGCCGATCCGGCTCATATTCCAACAAGCCCTCCAACAAATCAAAGAAGAGATGATGCTCCTCTGACTCACACAACACGTACCTCTGAGAGAGAGAGAGAGAGAGAGAGAGAGAGAGGAGGTTCACTGACAGGTTCTTTGGGAATCAAAAAATGGTTCTTCTATGGCATTTGTGAAAAACTCCTTTTGGAACATTTATTTTTAAGAGTGACAGTGTACACGTTATTCAATTCAGAGGATTGTGGGCAGTCAGGCGCTCTGCACTCGCAACTAAATCAAAAATCAGCCAATCAGGAGAGAGTGTGGGCGGAGTCTCTCTGCAGGCGCACTGCACTCGCAACTGCCAAGGAAGAGTGTGGGCGGAGTCTCTCTGCAGGCGCACTGCACTCGCAACTAAATCATCGCAATCTCGGAGCCAGAGTGTGGCGAGTCTCTCTGCAGGCGCACTGCACTCGCAACTAAATCAAAATCAGCGAGAGGTGGGCGGAGTCTCTGCACGCAACTCGCAAAATCAAAAATCGCAGCCAATCAGAAGAGTGTGGGCGGAGTCTCTCTGCAGGCGCACTGCAACTAAATCAAAAATCGCAGCCAATCAAAGAGTGTGGGCAGGCGCACTGTACTCGCAACTAATCAAAAATCGCCAGAGTGTGGGCGGAGTCTCTCGCAGCGCACTGCACTCGCAACTAAATCAAAAACCAGCCAATCAGAAGAGTGTGGGCGGAGTCTCTCTGCAGGCGCACTGCACTCGCAACTAAATCAAAAATCACAGCCAATCAGAAGAGTGTGGGCGGAGTCTCTCTGCAGGCGCACTGCACTCGCAACTAAATCAAAAATCAGCCAATCAGAAGAGAGTGTGGGCGGGGTCTCTGCAGGCGCACTGCACTTGCAACTAAATCAAAAATCAGCCAATCAGAAGAGAGTGTGGGCGGAGTCTCTCTGCAGGCGCACTGCACTCGCAACTAAATAAAAAATCACAGCCAATCAGAAGAGAGTGTGGGCGGAGTCTCAATATTTTAACTTTATTGAAAGTGACTGAAACAATCTGTCATAGAATACATTCACAGTTCAACGTTCTCGTTTCCTTTAATTTATTTTCAAGATCTGACGTTTTTTCATCCATTGATTTTTCAGTACGACTTATAAATGATATTCAAACTCGCATTAGATGCATTCAACATAAAAAAATAAATAAAGCACAATCAGTATCTGAGATGATAATTTTATACTTTTTATGTTGTTTCAGCCACGATGTCACAGAAATAGAAAGAGTTTTTACATTTTTGCATATTGTCAACGTGGCTGGTTAGAACAAAAACTCTTGATTGACATGGAAAAGACTTTTCATTGCATGTTGTGGCGTCTGGTTAGGACACAGAGTGATGCTGCTAATTTAAAAGAGCACAAAGACATTTTTATCGTTAACTTCTGGAGAGAAGTTTTTGTACTGTATGGTTAGCGTTTTTGCATCAACACTGAAGCTTGCTTTATCCACTTACTCTCAGAGGTTTACAGTTCTCCCTGACGTATCGTCCTGCTGACGTGTTCTCGTCCCAGTCCAGTCGGCCTCTGTAGAAGTACTTCTGCTTCCTGAGTGCAGAGGACACCATTCACAGTCACTTCACAATGATAATATCAATCATGAATCATATTTATTCGATGGACATGTTTCCTGACCTCGTTTTACGAATCATTCTTGAAGGAACCGGTCCATGTACTCGCTCCATCATGGCCAGATGCTCCCTGTTATCATGAGTCTAAAACACACACACACACACACACATATATGAAAGAACATGTATGGATCTGTTCAAATAACAGTTATGTTTATTTAAAGGCACACTATGTAAATTTTCGCCACTAGAGGTCACTTATTCAAAACAAAGGCTTAACTCGATGGCGCCTGGATTTCTCGGAATCACGGGAGGTGTTGTCTTCACGTCTCCAGCCGGTAGAAAAGAATCGGGACGGGACTTGGGCAGAAATCATGTTCATGGATGAGAGTATTAACGTTACTGTAGTATGAAGCAGAGCGGGGCGAGTGATGTGGGAGCTGAACGAGGAGCTGGAGCGATTGCTAATGAGAGACGAGTGCGACACGTCTCAAGAGCAGCAGAACTTTTATTATGCCGCTTCCGCTTCTTCCGGTCAAGCGTATGTGGGGTAAAGCAGCGCTGTTTATCATATTAGATACAAGATTTAAACAATAAGACTTACTGTGTTGAGCTATATAACATGATGAGTTTTCTGTCGATGAATGAATCCAAACAGTTGCTCACCTGTCTAATAAAACACATAATATATTAAAGCGTCTTTGGTGTTTCCATGGTTTCTAAAAAATAAAACCGGAAATCAAGGGTAATGTGGGTATGATGTCACTGATAGGCGACGCACGGATACAGTCCGTGTCCTGGTTAAGATTGCTTATTTCTCTGGATTTAATCATTCTTGGAAACATCTGGGATAATGCAAGTACACAAGTCAACCAAATATAACACTGTTCTAGTGGTTTTTGGATATTTTATTCCAAAAATCTTACATATTGTGCCTTTAATGAGCATCAGCGGGGCAGAGTAACGGTGGTGAATACAAAAACGCATGAACAGAGATAACAAGAAAAAACTATTTGATTTGTACCAGGTCCAGGAAAAAAACAAACAAAAACAAAACATCTCACAGAGATGAATTGTGGTATAATATACACTAGTGGTCAAAAGTTTGGAATAACTAAGATTTTTTAATGTTTCTGAAAGTCTCTTCTGCTCACCAAGGCTGTGTTTATTTCAACAAAAATACAGTAAAAATTGTGAAATTTTATTATGATTTAAAATAACTCTTTTCTATGTGAATATATAGTAAAGTGTAATTTATTCCAGTGATCAAAGCTGAATTTTCAGCATCATTACTCCAGTCTTCAGTGTCACATGATCCTTCAAATCATTCTGATATGATTTGATGCTCAAGAAACTGTTGAAAACAGTTGTGCTGCTTCATATATTTGTGGAAAAGTATAGTGTAAGTAAGATTTTTTTTTTTAAAAAAACTGATGCTTTTATTCAGCAAGAACACATTAAATTGATCAAAAGTGACAGTAAAGACATTTATAATGTTAGAAAAGCTCCTCTTTCAGATAAATGCTGTTCTTTTGAACTTTATATTCATCAAATAATTAAACAAATGTTTCTTGAGCATCAAATCATCATATCAGAATGATTTCTGAAGGATCATGTGACACTGAAGACTGGAGTAATGATGCTGAAAATTCAGCTTTGATCACAGGAATAAATTACACTTTACTATATATTCACATAGAAAACAGCTGATTTACATTGGAATAATATTTCACTATTTTTACTGTATTTCTTTCAAAAACATTACAAAATCCAAATTATTCCAAACTTTTGACCTTGAGATCTGGTATGGATCAAATCCAGCGATCAAGGTTTTTTCCTCAGTGTCTCTGTTCATGTGTTTTTATATTCAGCACCATCACTCTGCCCCGCTGATGCTCATAAGTAAAGCAGACGAGTGGAAAATCACGTGACTGAAACAGAATAAATACACACACACTGTCAGTCTCACACAAACACACACCTGGTAGAGCGTGTAGCCGCGGTAGAACTCAAACAGAATACAGCCAATACTCCAGACGTCACACGGCTGACTCCAGCCCAGCTCTACGGAAACACAGTTAGAAAATCACACACACACACACACACACATGCTGAAAGCAGCCACATCATCACACTGACACGCTCTCTTACCCAGAATCACCTCCGGCGCTCTGTAGTGTCGGGTGGAAACGATGGTGCTGTGATGCTCGTGATCGAACGTGGCGCTGCCGAAGTCCACCAGTTTCACAGCAGCGCTGTTGACGGAGCGCTCGTCTCGCTTCTGACGACACACACAGCACAAGGTCATCTGACATGTCCACGGCGGCTACATGCCACCCAACATACTGAATTTATGACAATCAGTGCATGTGTGCGTTCAGTGATCTCACCTTCTCTGGGTTATAGATGACAGTATAATCAGATTTCACAAACAGGATGTTCTCAGGCTTGAGGTCTGTGTGTGTCAGCTTGTTGTCATGGAGAACTGTCAGAGAAACAGACCATAATCACAAATGACCACAGCAAAGGAGCGAGCAGGACAGGAAGATACAGCGTTCATCAACGCATGCAGCGCCCCCATCTGCTCAAAGTCAGACACAACATGAGGCTCTGATCCAGGGGGTGTGTGTGTGTGTGTGTGTGTGTAAACTCACACTTGACGGCGAGGCAGATCTGGTAGGCCATGTGTCTGACCTGACTGATGGAGTAGGGCAGGTAATTATTCTCCTTCATGAAGTCAAAGGTACTGAGAGCTAACAGCTCAAAGCTGATGCACATGTGACCATGATAGTCGAACCAGTCCAACATCTGCACACACAGACTGACGGACAGAGAGAGACAGAATGAGGTTTGGTTTATTCAACAAGCCAATCATTACTGGTATTCTTTCAGATAATATTAAACTAAACATTAGTTTAAAGTAACAGATTAAATGTAAATTTTATCAGCACTGAATTGGTGAAGGAACACACAGATTGTCGTGTAAAAATGGTGTTGAGATTATATATATATATTATTAAACCAATGTCCTACCTGTTTTTTGTGTAATCTCTTAAGGAGGCAGATGCAATATTCACATAAAACTAAAGACCTTCGTTTATCTTCAGAACACAAATGAAGATATTTTTGATGAAATCCGAGAGGTTTATGACTCAATATCTATAATCAACACTTTCAAGGTCCAGAAAGGTACTAAAGACATCGTTAAAACAGTCATGTGACTGCAGTGGTTCATCCTTAATGTTATGAAGAGACGAGAATACTTTCTGTGCGCAAAAACAAAACAAAAGCTGTGTCCGAAATCGTGTACTGTCTGAGTATGAACTACATTTGAATTTAAATTTACTTCATGACCGTTGAAAAAGTATGTTCTATATAGAACGAATGTGTGTAGTATGAATAAATCCGGACATACTACATCCGCCATGTTGTTACTGTCACATGACATACCAGCGTCAGTTACGCCCCTTCAACTCCATTCACAAATCCTCTCCCGTGGCCTCATGGGACACGCACTTCAGAATCTCACTGGAAGTAGGAAGGCATCCAGGTACTTTTCGCCTACTGTTTTACAAATACTATGAATTCAGACACACTACTGTTTTTCACAAGTAGTATTCAATTTCTGACGCAGCTAACGACTTTATTCAACAATTTCTTCTCTTTTGTGTCAGTTTTTGACGCTGTTCACATGAGCACACATGCGTGTGATGCTGGCGCAGGAGCCGGCCAGAAATGAGCGTATGAGAATGTTTCGTTTTTGTGCACAAAAACCTTTCTGGACCTTGAAAGTGTTGATTATAGATATTGAGTCATAAACCTCTCGGATTTCATCAAAAATATCTTAATTTGTGTACTGAAGATGAACGAAGGTCTTACGGGTGTGGAACGACAGTAATAAATGACAGAAATTTCATTTTTGGGTGAACAAACCCTTTAATAATGACACTTACTTCTTGTTTTCTGGATCTTTCTGGTTGATTTTCTCCAGAACGTTGATCTCCAGACGAGCCGCTTCTTTGTATTTCTCCACGTTCTTAATGATCTTCAGAGCGATGTGAGAGCGCCCCCTGTAATACACACACACTCGATGAAACACCCGTGACAGTCAGCTGAGAAACTGGCAGTGTGTGTGTGTGTGTGTGTGAGATTAACCTGTGATGATCGATACACTCCACCACTTTCCCAAAGGTTCCCTCTCCGAGCGTTCCCACGATCTCATCTGCACAGGAAGCACAAACGTCACAAAATCACACAGAAAACACTGTGACTGTGAAAGTAGAGTATGAAGTGATGGGAGACGCACATCTGTCCTGCAGCACATCGCCTGGCCGATAGATCAGATGACCCTCCTCGTCATCTTTAATGGCCCACGCGCGCACACGACTGCTACTCTGCTGTGGAGACAGAGAGAGAGAGAGTTACCTTTGACCCCTCAAACATCATCTAAAACTGAGCAGCTGGAAAGATTTTACTTTGTTAAACCTGTAAGTCTTTGTGCTTGTGAGTCATACGTCACACTTGTTTAGATTCTGTGCTATTTAAATCCCATCATACAGAGGGAGCAGATGACTTTACTTTGGTTTAACATCACACCTGGATTTTATTTATGAGCCTCACAAACCAAAAGCACCTTCCCTCGTCCACCACATTCACTCAGACACAGATCTCCGCTTTGGTATAAATCTGAACTGCTACGACCACAAATGTTAGATTAGATGTTAGCAGTTCATTTGCATTCTGCTGTTTGAGGTGACAACTGTAAATGTGTGTGACAGGAGGATTCTGGGTATTTTAAGCTGAACGTCTACTGTCGATCATCGCGGTCAATAATGAGTGTGTGTATAAATGAACGCTGATATACTCATGCAGATATCAAAAGAAACTAACTGGGTTTACTTGTGATAGTGTGACAGACGCAGCGCAGACATGAAGATGTGTGTTTCTCTTTAATTGGACACCTCATCTGTCTTAATCAAGAACACAGTGACTCCAGTGACAGCCACACAAACATGACGAGCCCAGCAGACACTTGAGAATGAGGTCAAGCACAAACACTCTGAGAGGAACACAGCAAAAACATTTAGTTTAATATATAATATATGCTTTAGTATATAATTTTGACCTTTGAGGGTGTTTTTAAAGAAGGTTTTTATCAGATTTGCTTAGTGTTGGAGAAAATTTTGTACCCAAAACACAACTAATAAACACACAGAGACACACACACAGCGAGAAAAATACTCACACACAGGCAGAGGCAGTCCAAGAAGCTCTTAAACACAGAGTAAAACTCTGTTTTACCCATAACTTCAGTAAAATACACACATTTACACCTGACAGATAGAGAGAGAGAGAGAGGGGAACAGGAGAAAATCTTGAAGAAGGAGAGACTGTGTGTGTGTGTTTGTGAAAGAGAGATGAGACTTGGGCTAATTTTAAACGCTCCTGACGGGCCCCTGGGAAAATCCTGAGACCCACTCACTAACACACACACACCACCACACACTCTCACATATTCCCCTGAGCACTAAAGTTTACACAATTGCTCCACTTGTCACTTGCAGAAACCACCTGACTACAGACACTTCACAAACTGTGACAATCAATCATTTTAAAGGACCTACAATGCTCCTTTCACAAGATGCCACATCAGTCTCTGGCGTCTCCAGAATGTGTGTGTGAAGTTTCAGCTCAAAATACCCCACAGATCATTTATTATAGCTTGTCAAATTTGCCCCTATTTGAGCGTTTTTTTTTGTGTGTGTCCCTTTAAATGCAAATGAGCTGCTGCTCCCACCCCCTTTCCAGAAGAGGGCGGAGCTTTAACAGCCAAAATGAGGATTGTCAGTAACGGTGTTCATTAGCCACGTTTACATGTACACTTTTTTGTCATTCCGATTAAAATCATTCTGATTGAAAGATTCGGTGGAGTGTTTACATGAGACGTTATCTAATCCGACATGGTGTTTATATGCACCGGCGCTTTCAATCTGACTGACTTTGTGACATGTGCACATTAGTCCTGTTTGCTGCCGTGTATTCCTGTCAACATGGAGTTCCATTATTTTTTATGCACACTATTTTTATGTAAAGTGTTGCTCTTAAGCAACAGCGTGAAATTTGTAGCATATTACTGCTGGATGGTATGAGGAAAAGACGGGAACAGGAAGCTGACCTGTTTGGTGGCTGTGCTTCTTTAAGGAGCCCTCCCTCCTCCGTAAAGCAGAAGTGCGTGATGAAGGTCCGTAGTAATGATTCACTGAGTTCCTTCAGTGCATTTAATGAATGTTTTGTTTCAGTTTTACTACAGTTTAATTTTGCCTCCGACATTTTGCATTCTGATGACCCCCAACCTCTTGACGTGATGACGCAGACGCAAAGTAATCGGTTTAACGCGTTTACAATACATTGTTTGGTTTATAGAAAGGTTTATCCCACCTCTCTCAAACCAATTACAATTCTATTCGGTTTGGGCATTTTTTGTTCCGATTGCAGACCTGCCAACCTTGGAAATTTTTTTCGAGTACCAGTGTGACTGGACTGGGGGGGTAATACAATACACAAAGCACACAAACCCATCTTCTTTAATCGAATTTTGACTGTTTAAAAGTTTAATTTGACACAATTAAAAATTTTACTACACCTGCTCAAAAGCATTTTTTAAATTCATGATTAATCTTGCATTGCATAATGTGTGCTTATACAAACCACAAGTAAATCACATTCATATATTTAATATGGACAAAAATTTTTTGTTTGCAATTTCAAGAAGGCTATATTTACATACAACTAACCTGACAGTTGAGTCGTTCATACAGGTTTTGTAATGAAAACGAGTCTACAATTAAGAAACCCTTAGAAAATAGTAAACATTGAGTTTACATGTGATTCATTTAAAATACTTAATTTATTATTCCCAATATCCAAATGATACTAAATCCCACAGAAAAAAAGGGTTTCTATTTGTAGCGTGCTGTCTTTGAATTATAAACAAGACAAACATTCGCTGAATAAAAGGTTAGCCAATACAAACATTTATAGAAAACAGTTGACAATGAATAGAAAGGACCAATAAGAGCAAACGCATCGAGTATTCAAGAATATCAAGAAGTTAGTCATATAACGAGGGGTTGTGATAACTAAAGCGTCCGTCATTTACCGAATCTTAAAAACACGGGTGGATAGTTAAATCTTTTCTGAAAAAAAAAAAACACAAGCAAGAACAAATTTTAAACCAAACACGGCAATTTTCATTTTACCTCTCTGTGCGTGCACGCGTTGTGTTTATGAGAGAGGGCTCGCGAGCATTGAGACAACGGTCATGTTAAATGCATAAGTAACTATGTGCTAATTTTCATACAAAATAAGTAGGCTATATAACATAATTAGTTACTTTAGTTAGTATTAACACAATAACACAACACATGTAGGCTATATGTTTCTCAACACTGAGAATAAATAAATAAACGCCTGTTTCTCCAGACTCGCGCTTGTCAGTCAGTCACACATCACAACATTTTCATAATCAGCGATTTCAATTTTATTTAGATTTGTTGTTCAACATTACTTGTGCATTTTATACTCGTTTACCTTAAGGAGTCAGAAGTACCATGACTGCTGTATTGTCCTCGCTTGAGAATTCAGTCACAGACGGCGGGAGTGGAAGGAGGGATCGAGCAGGATTTTGTATTGCTGTCGATTTGCAGTCTCTTTTTATTGATAGGCTGTACGCATTTGTCAATCATCCCCTCTTGCTATTTAGGGAAATGAACCCAGCGCTCTCAGATTGGTCGAACTCTTTTGCTGGATTTGAGTACTAGGCGTGTACAGAGGAGTCACCGGGTTTTTGCGTAGTATAGAATGACAAATCGTACCAGCGTACTTTGAGGTCAAAATGCGTACTTGGTACGCAAAATGCGTACATGTTGGCAGGTCTGCGATTGAGGCGTTCATATGGAGCATTTTCATTTGGATTGGGCTTTTAAATCAATTACAATGCTCCATGTAAACGCACCTATTGTTCAAACCGGAGTCGACACTGATGGAGACTCAGGAAGTTAAGAAGAGACGTTTCTGAATGGTTAGTGGATAAATTGATGTAGTTGCTGTGGAGTTGATTCAACTCATCCACTAGCATGTGCCATCATGTTCATCTTTTGTGTTGAATTGACCCTCGTTTGTGAATCAGTCCGGCGTAAAATGACGGCATGTCAACAACACTCTACTACAACAACTCTTCCTCTTCTCTAAAGCAGCCCAACATGGCCCCGCCCCCTTTTGTTGCATGTTCAGGGGGGCGGGGTTTATGTAAATATTAGGGTTTGTGATGTCACTAACCCGGGAAGAAGCTAGTTGTAGTCCCTACCAGCTGTTTAAAAGAAAATATCTTTCTTTGCATTGAACTTTGAGTGTCGTAACTTTTCAGATGTTGTTTATGATCAAACAGCAACATTACACACTAACTAAAGTTAAAAAAGTCAAATAATAATCAACCACCCCTTTAATTTAGGCATATGTCAGTGTGGTTCTGTGAAACACAGATCCGGTGCCGTACTCACGGATGATAAGGACCGGCTCTGACTGTACGAGCGTGTTCTCGATTGAGTTCTTGTTCTGCGGTGTCTGCGTGTGCGTCGGCTGCTCCTCTCCTCCGCTCCGGCATCCCGCTCTGGTCGGTAGTCGTGAGAGCGACGGGCGAAGTCCGTGTGTCGGAAGAAGCCGTCTGACACAAACTCCTCCCGCTCGCCGCGACAGTAACGTCTGCTGCTCAGTCTGCGCTCGGCGGAGGGCTTCTCATAGCTGCAGTATCAGAGAGAGAGACAGACAGGCTGCAGATGTGTGGATTGGATCTTTGAAGATCTCGCAGCTATGAATGATTGAGCGATACCTCCTGGAGCGCTGGTAACTGCCGTCTCTCCGGCGTCTGTCTCGCTGCCGTCTCCTGCTTCTGTCTCGCTGGCTGCTGGACGATGCGGAGCGGCTGCGTGTGCGGCGTCTTCGCCGGTGCCGTTCGTACCGAACGTGATGGTTCCTACTGCGGCTCCGCTCTGACGACGGGTATCGCCGAGAGTGAGGCATCTACAGACAACAGACACAGATCAGATCTCTGTCCAGTCATCCAGTAGATCAAGTGCGTTACTGTCGCTGTGCGTGGAAAAGAAAACTAAGAAATCATCTTTAATCATCAGTCAGTTGCCAAACTGCTTAAACTAGTCTTACAAGTTCTCACAAATGTTTTCCTTTAAAGTCTGGAAACAACTTTTAAGTCAGTTGCATAAAAACTTAGATTGGTCTAATTTTAGAATGAAAAGAGTGATTTTTTTTATATATCAACATAAAGATGAAATGAACAAAAAAACATATATATACAGCTTTAAATACAAATAAATGAAACGAAATGCATATACACATATGTATAAACAAGAACATTTCCATACTTTAAAGGGTTAGTTCACCCAAAAATGAAGTTTCTGTCATTTATTACTCACCCTCATGTCGTTCCACACCCGTAAGACCTTCATTCATCTTCAGAACACAAATGAAGATATTTTTGATGAAATCCGATGGCTCAGTGAGGCCTGCATAGCCAGCAATGACATTTCCTCTCTCAAGATCCATTAATGGGCGATTTTCAAACACTGCTTCAGGAAGCTTCGGAGCGTTATGAATCTTTTGTGTCGAATCATGACTTTGGCGATCCGAACCGCTGATTCGACACACTGATTCATTTATGCTCCGAAGCTTCCTGAAGCAGTGTTTTGAAATCGGCCATCACTATATAAGTCGTTATTTTGTTTTTTTTGGCGCACCAAAAATATTCTCATGGCTTTATAATATTAATATTGAACCACTGTACTCACATGAACTGATTTAAATATGTTTTTAGTACATTAATGGATCTTGAGAGAGGAAATGTCATTGCTGACTATGCAGGCCTCACTGAGCCATCGGATTTCATCAAAAATATCTTCATTTGTGTTCTGAAGATGAAATGAAGGTCTTATGGGTGTGGAACGACATGAGGGTGAGGAATTAATGACATTATTTTCATTTTTGGGTGAACTAACCCTTAAATTGAATTGAAAAATCAAAATAAAGAAAAGATAAATAAACAATATAATTTCCAACAATATCAATAACTTAATGGCATTCTAATGTTAATTATGCATCTTAATGAACTAACATATAACTCCAGAACTATATATATGAGGTTGGTTCATGAATATGCATAAATAATTTTGCAAAAATTAATATACAGCCAGGCTAGTTTTTTACGTTTGTGTTTATGGATCTGAACCTGCTTAAATCCAGTCAAATTGGTTATTTGTCACGTGTACAACTTAAACAGGGAAATTAAACGCTTAATGATAATAAACAAAATGAAAGAAAGTCGTACAAGTTTGAACGACATGATTTATGTTAGTATATATACACTCCACATACTAGTTATATGTGAGTATATATACTGTATGTGTGTGTTATTATAGTTATATGTTATTATAGCGAAATGTTGTGAATATATAATTAGCTGATTTCTCCTCAGGTTAGCCCGTCGAGCTAACAGCGCCAAACCTCCACAGATGAACCGCCACCGCGAGCCTCGAGCCCTCAGTCACTTCAACCGGACACACCGTCAATATAACAACAAATATTTACCGCTTTAGCAGCGACGCCGGTGCGTTTATCCCACAGAAAATCCGTTCTGCCGTTATTTTACCGCTCTGTGAATTCTCGCGCACAACTTCCGGTGATGAGCTCCGAGCGCGCACCCGTAGTTTAAATCAAAGTGCGCGTTCAAGAGACGGGACAAATATGTGAAAAAGTATGAAGTTATATATATTTATATATATGTATTTAGGCTCAGATGAGATTTTAAAAGAACACTCAAGGTTAAATGTGCTTTTCTAGTTAAACAATTGGCTAATAATTCCTTTGAAGTGCCTGATATTTCAAATAATTGACAATAACTATAAAATATGATATAAAAAGATCACTGAACTAATGGCTGGAATTAAATATACTATTATGAAAAACTTCATGCATATATCAAGATGTATGTGGAAAATATGATTTGACAAGTAATGATGATTTACAATTAAGTTATCGTAGTTATCACTATAGATATTGTTAGCTATCACTATATTGATTGTTATTATAGTTATCACTATATTTATCGTTAGTTATCACTATAGTTATCGTTAGTTATTATTATAGTCATCACTATATATATCGTTAGCTATCACTATATTGATAGTTATTATAGTTATCACTATATTTATCATTAGTTATCACTATAGTTATCGTTAGTTATTATTATAGTTATCACTATAGTTGTCGTTAGTTATTATTATATCAGTTATAGTTAGTTATTATTATAGTTATCACTATAGTTGTCGTTAGTTATTATTATAGTCATCACTATATTTATCGTTAGTTATCACTAGATATAGTTAGCTATCACTATATTGATTGTTAGTTATCGTTAGTCATCACTATATTTATCGTTATTTATCACTAGATATCGTTTGTTATCATTATAGTTATCACTATATCGTTAGTTATTTTTTATAGCTATCACTATAGATATTGTTGTTATCACTATTTTATCGATAGTTATTATTGTCATCACTATATTTATCGTTAGTTATCACTAGATATCGTTTGTTATCATTATAGTTATCACAGTTAGTTATTGCAGATATCGTTAGTTATCACTAGATATCATTTGTTATCATTATAGTTATCGCTATATCGTTAGTTATTTTTTATACTTATCACTATATTTATCGTTAGTTTATCACTAGATATCATTTGTTATCATTATAGTTATCACTATATTTATAGTTAGTTATCACTATAGATTCGTTAGCTATCACTATATTGATTGTTTTATCACTATATTTATCATTAGTTATCACTATAGTTATCGTTAGTTATTATTATAGTTTATCACTATAGTTATCTAGTTATCACTATATTTATAGTTAGTTATCACTAGTTATCGTTAGTTATTATTATAGTTATCACTATAGTTATCGTTAGTTATTATTATAGTTATCACTATAGTTAGTTAGTTTTATTATAGTTATCACTATATTATCGTTAGTTATCACTATGTTTCGTATAGTTATTATATATTATCACTATATTATCGTTTATTATTATAGTTATCACTATTTATAGTTATTATCACTAGTTATCGTTAGTTATCGTTAGTTATTATTTAGTTATCATATAGTTATCGTTAGTTATTATTATAGTTATCACTATATTTATCGTTAGTTATCACTAGTTATCGATAGTTATTATTATAGTTATCACTATAGTTATCGTTATTATATTATAGTTAGTTAGTTATCTAGTTAACATTAGTTATCACTTAGTTATCGTTCATCGTGATACTTGATGTTATAGTTATCACTATAGATATTGTTAGTTATCACTATTTTTATCGTTAGTTATTTTTGTCATCACTATATTTATCGTTAGTTATCACTAGATATCGTTTGTTATCATTATAGTTATCACTATATTTATCGTTATCGAGTGTCATCATCTGTTTTCTTGACTAAATTCTCTTTCTTTAATGGTTTGTGGCTCAAATTAACAACAACAAAACATATTATGAATGTAACTTTTATTCAGAAGACAATAAAATAAGAAAAGACCCAATCCATTCCATCCTCAGACAATCTGAAGCATTAAAACAAGCCGAAGTGTTTGACTGATCTCAGATCTGATGTTCTGAACCGCCTCGTCTGGATTCATGTTTTCAGTTAATTATAAGAAGCAAAGCGTAAGAGCAGCTTTGAGGTTTAGTGTGAATCTGCTTCATAAAGACACTGATTCCAGTGTTCAGACGTAGATCAGATCTGTAGCGGATTTCAAACCACATCTGGAAGAGGATCAGATGGACAGAAAATCCCTCTCCTGTGGTTTCTTCTGTTTACACCCGCGAAACCATATCTGATCCGTGTCAGATCGTGTGATTAAAAATAAAAGTTTTTTTGTGCCAGTGTAAAATCTATGGAAGCTTGTTTCAGCCACGGAATTAAAAAATAAAAGGTAATTGCGACTTTTTATCTCACAATTCCGATTTTTTTCGCAATTCGATTTTTTCACAATTCCGAGTTTATATCTTGCAAATCTAATTTTTTCCGCAATTCAGTTATCTCACAATTCTGATTTTTTTCACAATTTGAAGTTTACATCTCGCAATTCAAAGTTTCTCTCGCAATTCTGATTTTTTTTCACAATTCGAAGTTTATATCTCACAATTCCAAATTTTTTCCGCAATTCGAAGTTCTCACAGTTCAGATTTCTTTTTCACAATTCGAAGTTTATATCTCGCAATTCTGATTTTTTTCCGCCATTCGAAGTTTATATCTCACAATTCTGATTTTTTTCACAATTCGAAGTTTATATCTCACAATTCTAATTTTTTTTTTTCACAATTCGAAGTTTATATCTCACAATTCTGATTTTTTTGCAGTTCGAAGTTTATAACTTGCAATTCTGATTTTTTCCCGCAATTCCAAGTTTATATCTTGCAATTCTGATGTTTCTTACAATTCTGACTTTTAATCGCAATTCCAAGTTTATCTCGCAATTCAAAGTTTATATCTCGCAATTCAGATTTTTTCACAATTCGAAGTTTATATCTCACAATTCTAATTTTTTTTTTTTCACAATTCGAAGTTAATATCTCACAATTCAGATTTTTTCACAATTCTGAGTTTATATCTCGCAATTCTGATTTTTTCCCTGCAATTCAAAGTTTATATCTCGCAATTCTGTTTTTTTCGCAATTTGAAGTTTATATCTCGCAATTCTGTTTTTCAATTCTTTATATCTCGCAATTCTGTTTTTCCCCCCAATTCGAAGTTTATATCTCGCAATTCTGTTTTTTTCCGCTATTTGAAGTTTATATCTCACAATTCTGATTTTTTTGCAGTTCGAAGTTTATAACTTGCAATTCTGATTTTATCCTGCAATTCGAAGTTTATCTCACAAATCTGATTTTTTTTGCAGTTCGAAGTTTATATCTTGCAATTCTGATGTTTCTTACAATTCTGACTTTTAATCGCAATTCCAAGTTTATCTCGCAATTCTGATTTTTTTTTTCACAATTCGAAGTTAATATCTCACAATTCAGATTTTTTCACAATTCTGAGTTTATATCTCGCAATTCTGATTTTTTTCCAGCAATTCAAAGTTTATATCTCATAATTCTTATTTTTTCACAATTCGAAGTTTATATCTCGCAATTCTGATTTAATTCGAAGTTTATATCTCGCAATTCTGTTTTCCCCCCAATCGAAGTTTTATTTTCTGTTTTTTTTTCCGCAATTTGAAGTTTATATCTCACAATTCTGATTTTTTTTGCAGTTCGAAGTTTATAACTTGCAATTCTGATTTTATCCCGCAATTCGAAGTTTTTATCTCACAATTCTGATTTTTTTGCAGTTCGAAGTTTATATCTTGCAATTCTGATGTTTCTTACAATTCTGACTTTTAATCGCAATTCCAAGTTTATCTCGCAATTCTGATTTTTTTTTTCACAATTCGAAGTTAATATCTCACAATTCAGATTTTTTTGCAATTCTGAGTTTATATCTCGCAATTCTTATTTTTTTTGCAATTTGAAGTTTATATCTTGCAATTCTGACTTTTTTTCTATATATGCTTGTTAGATATAAAGTTTATACATATATAAACTTGCAATTGCGAAGAAAGGTCAGAATTGTGAGATAAAAAGTTGCAATTGCCTACTTTTATTTTGTTATTCAGTAGCGGAAACAAGTTTCCATAAAAAGCAGCACAAGTGACAACCAAATCAGTACTAAACAAATTTAAGGTACAAACAGAAATGTCCCTCAATCAAACATTAATATGTATTAATTTCTGGACACACTAAAGCACATGACTATCATCTGATGAGATGATGATGATGATGCGAGAGAACACTGGCTGCTCAAACACACCTGTGTCTGAGTTCAGTGAGAATAAATAAAGGCGTTTCAGGAAAATGCTTCTCAAACAGAGCCGGCCACACCCGGAGCCGAACCTCTCCCCGCGTCTAACAGGAACGCTCACATTTCATCTGCATGTGGCGGTTTGGCTGCGTCTGCGTTTCCTGCAGCTACAGGAGCCGTTAAAGCCACAGACAGAGTGTCTGCGTCTGCTCCGGTCGCAGCCGTGCCGTTCTTCTGCTCGCCAATCAAAGCCTCTTCTGGCTGCTGCGGCCCGTCAGAGTCCCAGTCTGTGTCTGTGAGTTTGAGTTCTGTGGGCACTGAAACCATCGGCTCATCTTCCCCCGCGTCCTCCAGGAGCGCAGGAGAGCCGGCGTCATTCAGGATGTTTCTGGACATGACTGCACAGAATCAAACCACATTACAAGTCAAGCACAATGTCTGCCTGGAACCCGTATTACAGCTGCTGCGATTATGCATTATTTAGGCTGATCAATTCTTTGGATATCAATACAGGAAGTTTCATTCATAATCTTTGGTCCCTCACCATGAGTATCAGCACATACTGTGGCAAGCCTATTGTGAATGGTGTTTCAATGACATATTCTCACCTCCGGACGGAGCGTAACTGTCCTCCAGTGACTGGGAACTCCGGCTGAACGGACTGTAACTCGGGAAGATGAGTAGAGCCAAAGAGAAGATGAGAATCTGTGAGGAGGAAGAACACACTGATCAGATGAAAGACTGATGCTGGTGTTAAAGAGCGAAAGACGCACTCGTACCATGATGCATGTGCTCGTCTGCGCCGCTTTGGTGGCTGTTTGCTTGATCAACGCCTGCAGTTTATGCAGCTGCGCCATAAGAGACCTGAAACAACAAAAACAAACAAACGTCATGGAGGTGACTGGATTCTGGAACGTTTGAGGGGAACAATCACTGTGTGTTCACTAGTGTTCAGCTCACGCACATGTTGTGTTTCTCCAGCTGGGTGACGGTTCTCTGCAGCTCTTTATTCTGAGCTGAACACGCTGCCACCCTAAAACACACACACACACACACACACACATTTCAATGAGGAATACTGTGACATGTTAGTTCCCGGAAGAAAACTCAAGACTACAATGGAGGCGTTTCATGGAGTTCAGAAACACTGACACTGATATAGAGAAGAACTCCCGCTGGAGGGACTTTGGAAACCTTTTTCATGCTCAAACAGCAACATTACACACTAAAGACACATGTGGTCTCACCTGCTCTCCAGACCGTCTATATACTCCTTCTTCCTCCTGCGACTGTCCTGTGCCGAGAGTTTGTTCCGGATTTTCCGTCTCACTTTCTTCAGGATTCTCTCCTCGGCCTGTGAGATTTCAACAGTCCCGTCAGCACTGTATTCATCTCAACACTCTCACACTCACACACACATGTAGCGGGTCTGACCTTCGTTAAGGGCAGATTATTGGGCAGTGAAATTCCCTCCTGATCCAGGAGCTTCTGTTCCTCCTCTGTGAGCTGAAGTTCAGGATAAACCTGAAAAGGAGAGTTTAAATGTCAGTGACATCAGCTCATGCAGCTTTTGGCTGAACTCTTGCTTTAAAAAACAAACGTACCAAAAAGCTGTCGGGGTTGTGCATGTTTTGCATGTCATGAGTAGAAACATTCTCCACTTTCACGGACGACACCAGCTCGTTGACCACACATGACTCTGACAGCAGCATCTGAGAGCTCCACTCGTCTGAACAGAGACACGTGAAAACATCAAGATTACATATGGATTAAATGTGGATTACATGCAGATTACATGCGGATTACATGTTGATTACATGCAGATTACATGCATATTACATGCATATTACATGCGGATTATATGCGGATCGCATATTACATGCTTACATGCGGATCACATGCATATTACATGCGGTTTACATGCATATTACATGCGGATTACATATTGATTACATGCAGATTACATGTGATTTACATGCATATTACATGTTGATTACATGTAGATTACATGCGGATTACATGCAGATTACATGTTAAATTACATGCGATTACATGTTGATTACATGTGATTACATTGGATTACATGCATTTACATGCGATCACATATATTACATGCATATGTGATTACATGCAGCGAATTACATGGATTACTGCGGCTTATAACATATTACATGTGGATTACATGCATATTACATGCGGATTATATGCATATTACATGCGGATTACATGCAGATTACATGCAGATTACATGTGGATTATATGCGATTACGCATGCGATTACATGATTATGCATTACATGTGGATTATATGCATACATGTGGATTACATGATTACATGTGGATTATATACATATTACATGCGGATTACATGCAGATTACATCGGATTACATACATGAGATTACACTACATGCATGCATGTGGATTATATGCATGTTTGATTACATGTGGATTATATGCATATTACATGCGGATTACATGGATTACATATTATACATATTACATGCGGATTACATGTTGATTACATGCAGATTCACATGCAGATACATGGGATTATATGCAGATTACATGTTGATTACATGCAGATTACATGTGGATTATATGCATATTACATGCAGATTACATGTTGATACATGCAGATTACATGATTACATGCAGATTACATGCAGTTATTACATGTAGGTTTGATTACATGCGATATACATATTACATGCGGATTACATGTTGATTACATGTAGATTTCACTCGGTTTACATGTGGATTATATGCAGATTACATGTTGATTACATGTGGATTATATGCATATTACATGCGGATTACATGTTGATTACATGTAGATTACACTCTGCTTACATGTGGATTATATGCAGATTACGTGCATATTATATGCGGATTACATGTTGATTACATGCAGATTACACTCGGATTACATGTGGATTATATTCAGATTACATGAAGATTAAATATGGATTACATGTTGATTACATGCAGATTACATGCATGTAATGTTGTGATTGTCCTCGTGGCTGATTGGATTGGTTCATGAATTATTAACTCTTAAACCAAGACGTTTTTAAAACCCCAATGGGAAAAATACTTAAAAAATCTTCAAAGCCGCTGAAAAAGTGGGCAGGCTCTGTGGCACTTTCCAGTCACATGACACAGACTAAAAACAGGAAACGCTCACCCAGCTCTATGGAGATCACATCCATATGTGGCGGCTGCTGCTCTGCGATGGCTCCGCCCACACCGCTGATGTCATACACCACCTGATAGACAGCGGGCGGCTGCAGGCTGCTGCTGTGGTTCTGCTCGTCTGAGTACTGATCTTCAGACAGGCCGCTGTCGCTCTCGGACAGCGCTGACGTGTACATCTCGTTTGGGTTGATGGCGTTCAGAACCTCCTCAGATTCGCTGTCATTCAAACTCTGGAACACAGTCAGTGATGCTTTAGGAGCGAGTCAAATGAACAGAACTTCGCCGTGAGAATATGGGGGCATTAACCCTTTCAGCAGAGTGAATGTGGAATCATGTGACTCACACAGCGCGGCTCGACGCTCCAGTCCTCTGTGTGTCTGTCCAGACCAGCGAACAGGATCCCAGAGCAGGACTCGTCCAGGATCAGCCCGCTCTCCACCGCCTCTTCAGCGTCATCCTGTAACAGACTTACATCAGAAACTGCCCTCTGTGGCTCAGAAACATGAAACTGCACTGTAAAAAACATCCCGTTAGATTCATGGTAAAAAACTGGAAGCTGCGGTTGCCAGAAATGTACCATAAAAACATGCTGTTTCTGGTATTACAGGATGGGATATTGGTGCCTGTGTATTTTACAGCTCATTAAGTGATTTAATGTTAATATAGACACCAAAACACCAAAAAAGCCACATGGTGAATCAGAGTTCAGTTGCACAGGATCTAAACACCAAAATAATGCAGTAAATGTAACGCAAAACACTCATTACTGATAATTAATGAAATGTAAAGAAAATAAACTGCATAGCCAAGTTTTGGTAGCAAGAGCCTTTTATTGGCCTTTTCCCTATTGTATATTTTAATAATTATCATAAATTAGGTATAATTCAAAAGCTTAAACACTCGAAATTCATCCTGTGAAAACTGTTTTGAAATTGTAAATGGAAACAGGACTTGAAAACCTTTTAGCAGCTCAATTTTTGTGGTATCAACTTCAAATTTGGACAACTATTGGCTTTGATTTTATAGCAATTTTCGAGTCCAGGTCAGTTTGTAAAATATATATTTTGTATAAAGTAAAAAATGTTTAGTTCAGTCCATTAACTTTACAGTAAACTTCTATAACTTTTTTACATTTTCATTTTTTGAAGTGCTTTCTCTTCTGAAATAATATTTCTTTAAAAAGAGACCAGCTTTAGTCTGTACTCCAAACATTCACGAACTACAACCATTTCAGTTCAGATCTATGATCAGAGAGGGCGGTTTTTAACCCTCTGGTGCTGTTCGGTCATTTTTGACAGAAAAATTTTACGTTTTGTTTTTTACTTCATCAGAATGGTATGAAAATTGGTAAAGGTTTTGGCACTTGATATCGAACACACAAAAAAATCACGGACAAGATTTGAAAAGCTTAAATGGTCTTGAAAAACAGCATCAAAAATGGAGCGCATTGGAAATGAATAGGAAGCGAATTTCCTCTAGTGGAAGCGTGTGGTACTGCGCACAAACAAATTATTACTGAAAGCTCATTTTTTGAGATATCAACCTCAAATTTGGAACACAACTCAATTAGATTTATAAGTAAAACATGTTTTGGAAAATAGATATTTCATATAAAATGTAAAAATAGTATTCTGTGCATTTTTCATATTAATAAACTTAAACTTCTTTAACATTTTTAGTTTCACTTTTTTAAAACTTTTTTTTTCACTTCAGCAGTGTCTTGTTTAAAAAGAGACCAAACTTCAGCATTCAAGATTTATGACAGTTCATGTTGGAAATTTCATTTTCAGGTCTATGCTCAAAAAGTGAATAAATGGATTATAACTACAGAATAAATATAATTTAGTTCTAAAAATTGGTTATTTTTGACCTCCACCTGATTTTTTTTTAGGTTAAATATAAAATAGGGACTTCTGGGAAAGTCCTTTTACTGTTATCACTATAAATCATATAGTAATATGATAGTATTACTTGTAAAAAACATAAATTCATAGTTTTTACTTGTAAAAAACATAAATTTGTCAGTATTTAAAGGGATAGTTCACCCAAAAAAATTCTGGAAAAAATTCAGAAAAAATTCTGTCATCATGTACTCACCCTCAATTTGTTCAAAATGTGTATAAATTTCTTTGTTCTGCTGAACAAAAGGAAGATATTTGAAGAATGTGTTAGTTTTTTTCCTACTATGGAAGTCAATGGTGCCCTACAGTGGCCTGGTTACAAACTTTCTTCAAAATTCTCCTTTGTGTTCACAGAACAAAGAAATTTATACACATTTTGAACAACTTGAGGGTGAGTAAATGATTACAGAATTTTCATTTTTGGGTGAACTATCCCTTTAAAGTGAAATTGCATATAATTTTGTGATTTTAACCAACTAAAGCAGGTAAACATAAAAACTGATATCATCATACTTAATCACAGTATATTTCCACAATTGATGTGTATTACAAGTTTTATGCAAATGAGGCACTATCTAATTAAACATGCACTCTTTTGCATACATTTCCAGAACACTGGATAAATCCAGGTTCATAATTCTTATTTGATTTTGCAGACAAAAGTTTTTACTGAGCTTTTTATCACTCCATAAATCAGAAAATACTGTCAACAGACAGAAAATAATACATTTTACCATGTTTATAGGAGTAAAATGTATAAATCAGGCAAATGATATATGAATTCAGAATATATGAATAAAACTGTAAAGTTTGGTGTGTGTGAAGCTGCTGAAGTGGAGATTTATGACTCACCATGTTTGTAGCAGTATTTTTCTGTAAATGTGACATTTTTCAGTGTAGAAGCGGTAAATAACCTGTCTCAGGTAGAGTGACACGTGAGGAGGAGTGTCAGCGAGCTCTACCTGTCTGTCTGCTCACCTGTCTGTCTGTCTGCGGGAGGATGTGAAGATCCTGGTCAGGGTTTGGACTGACTTTGTCACAATAAGAGACCCTTTGCTCTAGTTCAATAACTAGTTTAGCATTAAGAACACATACAGTATCAGCATGTAAAGATTAGATTACAGCAGCATAAACAACAGCTGTCTGAAGTTGAGCTGTCAATCACAGTAAACAAACCGCGCTTAAGGTGTTTTCTGCACGTTTTACTCACTCGCTCGGTGGATTTGGCGTCCCCGGACACGATATCGGTCTCTCGCATCCTTCACACACGCGTGTTCGGTTTATTATGCGGGCATACGCGGATATTTCTCGCTGTGGATCCGGATCTTCTGGTTCATTTGATTCAGTGTAATTCACATCCGCGTTCAGCGTGTGGGCGGGGCTCTGGAGAGCACGTCATCGCGCGCCTCTGCGTGAAGTGAGTTTAAAAAATAATTATTTTTTCGTTAACTCTTCTCTCTGTAGTGTCACTTCAAAGTACATTAAAGTTTCTCAGTGTCGATATTCGGGTGTAAATTATTTTTCAGACTTCTGTTAGCGACACACACAGTCACGTGATATCGGTTACTTTTCTCCGCACTAGTCAGGATGGACCAATCACAGTCGTTTATGATTACTTATACTCTGTTTTTAATCTTTTTTTATTATCATTTAGGGGATGGTTTCCATTACTAATGACGTGTAAAAGCCGTATAGCACATCACAAACAAACAAAAAAACAAAATAAACAAATAAACAAAAACTTAATGTCAAGTTTTTGTTAATAAAACAAAACTTAATGTCAAGCAGAAAGGTAATGTAAACACCATATATATTATATATAATATATATATATATATATATATTTACATATAATAATTATACATATTTATATATAAGTGCACCCAAATCACTGTTTTCAGCATTTAATTCATGTTTGTGATGTTCTTTGTGCATGTTTAGACAAGTTGTGGACAGCAGTGACTCATATTGATTCATGTTTCGCAAATGATTCACTCTTTTGTGCCGGATCTTTTTAGTGTGAATTGGATGCAACGGCCAGGCAACTGACTCGTCCACTGAATCGTTCACTGAAATGAATCAGATTCAGAACACGTCGTGACTCACCGCCCGCTTCCCGAAAACAGGAACAGAAGTGCAGCCTGTACTGGAACAAACCTCAGCAAACACACGATTACCGCTCGAGTGATGTTCATTTAACATAATCAATACGAACAAAACACAGATCGAGAAGAAAGTGAGCATGTTGATGTGCGAATAACTGTGTTCGCGTTCGCTTGTGATTCAGTCTCGTTTAGTTTTTGTTTGAATAAGAAGTTCGTTCTCCAACACAAAACTCAAATAATCTGCTTCAGTTCATTGTGTATTGGTAAGTACTTGCTAAACTTTTGTTTCTGATTTTTTCCACTGACCCCTAGATTATAAATATATGTAAATATTATTTGGAAAATATTGTTACTTTATTTTTTTTTCGACTCACTATAGTACTGTACTCTTAGATTTTATGTATTTAGATAATTTATTTTCATTTATTTTTTTATAATTTTGCTCTAAATGTTGCTGTATGTGACTGATCCTCAGGTGTGATGTAGAGACCGTGACGAAGATGACGATGATGATGGAGTCGGACCGGGTCTCGTCAGCTGAGTCTGCTGGGCTCCAGATCAAGATACTGATGCTGAAGCTGATGCTGTGCTTCAGTCTGCTGTGTGGCTTCGGCCCGCTGTGTGTGATGAGACGAGCCGCGCGCTGCAGCTCTGAGACAGGTGTGACCAGTGATGATGACCCGACCTATGCAAATTAGCGCTTTTTCTTTAGATTAATCATTAAAAGATGGCAATCACAATTCAAAAACCCACATGAGTAAATCACCTTTTGAAAGAAATTTGATGCTTTTAATAAAGACTGTATCAGTTACATCGTTACACCAGTAGGTGGCGACAAGTGACTGTTAAAAATGTATTTGTCATTGAATCATTCACTGAAGACATTCGTTTAAAAACGCTGATTTATCCAGTAATGAAACAAGTGAAGTCTTTTTGAGTGAGTCATTGAATCATTCACTGCGCTGATTCATCCAGTAATGAACAAGTGAAGTCTTTATGAGTGAGTCATTGAATCATTCATTCAAGAGATTTGGTTAAAAACGCTGATTCATCCAGTAATGAAACAAGTGAAGTCTTTATGAGTGAGTCATTGAATCATTCATTCAAGAGATTTGTTCAAAAACGCTGATTCATCCAGTAATGAAACAAGTGAAGTCTTTTTGAGTGAGTCATTGAATCATTCACTCAAGAGATTTGTTTAAAAACGCTGATTCATCCAGTAATGAAACAAGTGAAGTCTTTATGAGTGAGTCATTGAATCATTCATTCAAGAGATTTGTTCAAAACGCTGATTCATCCAGTAATGAAACAAGTGAAGTCTTTTTGAGTGAGTCATTGAATCATTCACTCAAGAGATTTGTTTAAAAACGCTGATTCATCCAGTAATGAAACAAGTGAAGTGTTTATTGTGCATCCTCGTTTCCTTTCCTTGCTTCCTTTCCTCGCGTCTTAGCGCCACCTCTTCAGGATGCGAGGGAAGGACGCAAGGAAAAGATGCGAGGACGGAGGAATTGAATCAAGTGAAATGATATCCTCGTTCCCTTTAGCGTCACTTCAAAGTGTCATCAGCTGCACTCGAGGGATCTACCCATATGTTATTAAAGTTTGGTTATTTAAAAAATATATAATAAATATTAATAAAGCAAGATGCCCCGTTAAAATATATGAGGTATAAAGTTTATTTAAATTTAAATTATTGTGACAGATAAGAAGGGGGAGGAGAATTTATGCGTGCGTCACGTTTCTCGATGAGAAAGACTTCCGCAAAGGATGCACCTGTGTATCCTCGCTCACGACTCCTCGGGAAGCCTCCTCACTCCTCGTTCTCCGCCTCCTCGCAGTGCAATTAGAGAATTGAGATGTCCTTCAAGATGGCTGAGCTCGATCGTTTTCCGGGTCATAGGATGGAGGACGGAGGAGCGAGGAGACGAGGAGGGATATCGAGAAGCAGCCTAGGAGTGAGTCATTGAATCATTCTTTCAAGTGATTTGTTCATAAACACTGATTCATCCAGTAATGAAACAAGTGAAGTGTTATGAGTGAGTCATTGAATCATTCACTCAAACCAAGTTTTTTAAAATAATTAAAATTCAAAATTTTTTAAATTAAATTTGTTTTGAAGGTGTTCGACACAGAAATCTGAGTCTGGCCTCGTGTCTGTCTTGCGGCGTGTTTCTGTCCTCCTGTCTGCTGGAGCTGCTGCCCGACTATCTGAACGACGCCAGACAGACCTTCAGCCGGCTCGGCCTCGCTGTGAGTCTCCGTCAAATCACTGCCCATGTGCCGCATCTGTCGGTCATCACAGAACACGAGGATGTCATGAATGATTCAGTATAAACGTTGTCTAAATCATCCTTTTTAGAATCAGAATGTCTTTATTAGCCAAGTATGTGCGTTTACTGGTGAGTGTACAGTATTTAAAAAATAGTGTTAAAAAAACACGTTCAAAATTTTGGGGTCATTTTTTTATGTTTTTGAATGTTTCGAGTCTCTTCTGCTCACCAAGACTGCATTTATTTGATCAAAAATACAGTAAAAATTGTGAAATATTATTTGATCAAAAATACAGTAAAAACAGTCAAATATTATTCCAGTGTAAATCAGCTGTTTTCTATGTGAATATATAGTAAAGTGTAATTTATTCCTGTGATCAAAGCTGAATTTTCAGCATCATTACTCCAGTCTTCAGTGTCACATGATCCTTCAGAAATCATTCTAATATGATGATTTGATGCTCAGTTATTATATCAATTATTAAAAATGGTACATTGTTTTAAGATTCTTTTATTAATAAAAAGTTGAAAAGAACAGAATTTATTTGAAAAAGAATAATAAATGTCTTTATTGTCACTTTTGATCGATTTAATGCGTCCTTGATGATGACTGACCCCAAATTTTGATAATCTGAAGCAGCACAACTGTTTTCAACATTGATAATAATCATAAATGTTTCTTGAGCATCAAATTATCATAATAGAATGATTTCTGAAGTATCATGTGACACTGAAGACTGGAGCTGAAAATTCAGCTTTGATCACAGGAATAAATTATATTTTACTATATATTCACATAGAAAACAGCTGTTTAAATTGTAAAAATATTTTTTGATTTTTACTGTATTTTTAATCAAATTAATTCAGTTTTGATCACAGGAATAAATTACATTTTACTATATATTCACATAGAAAACAGCTATTTTAAATTGTAATAATATTTTTGGATTTTTACTGTATTTTTAATCAAATTAATTCAGCTTTGATCACAGGAATAAATTACATTTTACTATATATTCACATAGAAAACAGCTATTTTAAATTGTAATAATATTTTTGGGATTTTTACTGTATTTTTAATCAATTAAATTCAGTTTTGGTCACAGGAATAAATTACATTTTACTATATATTCACATAGAAAACAGCTGATTAAATTGTAATAATATTTTTTTTATTTTTACAGTATTTTTAATCAAATTCAGTTTTGATCACAGGAATACATTACATTTTACTATATGTTCACTTAGAAAACATTATCAATTTCTATAATAGTAATAATATTTCACAATTTTTACTGTATTGTTGATGAAATAAACGCAGCCTTGGTGAGCAGAAGAGATTCTTTCAGAAACATTTAAAAATTGTACCAACCCCAAACTTTAACATGAGTGTGTGTATAAGTGACACTGTAACACTTCACAGATGCTGCACACAGATGAGTTCCTTTAAACCCGAGTCTCTCCGTCTGTCCGCAGCTTCATTTCCCGCTGGCCGAGTTCATTCTGGCCATGGGCTTCCTGGTGGTGTTTGTGGTGGAGCAGATGCTGCTGGCGTTCAGAGAGGAGACGGGCGACGTCTCTCACGAGAAGCAGGCGCTGATGGACTCTCACATCCAGTGTCACGATATAAAGACGCTCTCAGTCGTTCCCAGCAGCGCTGGAGGCGTCTCTCCTGGACGGACGGATCCGGCTGTGGGGAGGACGGGGAGTGTCACGTGGGTCTGCGTGTGTTCCTGCTGTCATTCTGTGTGTGTGTGTGGGCTCTGCTGGAGGGTCTGAGCGTCGGATCGCAGCAGGATCCAGAGGGCCTCCTGCAGGCGTGTGGAGCGCTGCTTCTGCACAACGGAATCGTGGCGTTCGGTCTCGCCGCGCGGCTGAGCCAGTACGGTCTGCGCCGGGGCGTGGCGTACGGCTGTCTGCTGCTCTTCTCCGTCACGTGTCCGGCTGGGATCGGGATTGGTCTGGCGCTGGTCGGGATGAATCCGAGCGCTCAGGTTCAGCTGGTCCGCTGCGCCGTCGAGGGTCTGACGTCTGGGATCTTCATCAACGTCTCCGTCGGTGGATTGCTGTGGCAGGAGTCGTGCTCTCCGAAGCATCGCGTCCATAAAGTCGCTTTCCTGCTGACCGGATTTGCTCTGGTCACTGCCGTTCAGTTCAGTAAAGTCTAAACACACATTTCAATAATAATCAGAAAGATATTTTTTACATTTTCTGTTGTTTGCATTAGTTTGAGTGCTGCAGTATTATGATCAGACTACAGTTATCATCATAATCGCCTTTATTCTGTAATCATGTGCAACTTTAGTTACAAACACACGTCTGTATTATCAGATGAACGTCAGTATGATTCACACACCTGATCACATGACAGATGTGATCAAACACTGGTGTGTAAAATCAATAAATGCCAGATGATGTGACACACTGCGATTGACAGACACAATATTGTGTGTGTTGTGTTTTATTGTGTGTTGTGTTCTGTTGTCAATTCAAATTGCCATGGCTGTAAATAGTGTAATATTTTTAGATGATGTGGTTTTTATAATTAATTAACACTGCTTTTGTTATTTTTTACAAGATGAAGAAAAAGAAAGAAAAAAAGTCATTCAGTTTCACCAAAACTTCAGTTTTACCGAATGACACTTTTGGTTACGCCGATGACGATATTTTCAACAATGCTAACAGGCTGATATCTAGCAAAAGAACAATCAAACATTTTATATTTAGTACAAGTTTATAAAATATTACAACATTTTCCATGTTTTATAGCGGTTGCACCGAATGACCTGATGTTTCGGGACATGCGTATGATCAAGAGAAAAACATGAATTTGTCAAATTTAGTTGCTTTGCTTCATGATCATGTGGTCCTTTGCAGGTGTCTGAATGATGTCACATCCTGTCACATGATACTGACCGCATGACTTGATCCAAAATGGTCTCTTTATATCGGTTACTCCGAATGACATCAATGAGATTAATTTTTCCCGACATTCTTTCTCATAACAAAGCAACGACTTCCACACATAATTTTAATACTGTTTTGCACTATGTTGATATATTATGTTATAAAATCATGCCAGAATAAAAAATATATACATTTATTACATTTTAAGATATTTTAATCACAAATGAAACGGCTGTATTGACCTTTTGGACGGTTAAACCGAATGACCTTTGACACTTCAAAATATTTAAAATACCTTTATATGAAGAAAAATATAATTAAAACCTTTTGGGTTCAATAAAAGAGATCTAGTTGTACTACCTTACACACTTTGGATGTCATATCTTTGGTTTTTATTATTATTAACCCTTAATCGGCTCTTGGGGTCAATCTGACCCCGCTGACAGTTTCCTTCGTTTATAAAAAGTGTTCCCTTCATCTCAGGGGCATGAAACCCTGTCAGTCTTCCTAAATAATCTATATAAACATGCACAAAAAAATCTGGGCTTGATTTGGTTGTTCTAAAGGTGTGTAAAAAAAAATCCCTCATTTAGTCCCTCATTTAGACCCCACATTGAAAATGAATGGGAAAATGAATTTTTTTTTTTTTCATATGTCAAAAAAAAAAAAAAAAAAATCCAGTATAAATCTGAAATGTTCTACATTTCCATAAAGGTGGTCCTAGACCATAAACACAAAGTGGAACAACCTTTCTATCTCTCTCTCTCTCTCTCACACACACACACACACACACAAATATACAGTCTCTATTGACCTCTGTTGGATATATGTGGTCATTGCACTTTTTTTAATTCCTAAAGTTTTTCCACAAACCTGTAGATGGCAGTATTCTGTCCCCAACACATAGAGCAATGTCCAAATTCAATTTAGATTTAACCCTCTATGGTACGGTGCTGCCTCCAGGCAACATGGTCTATTTTAGTTTGTGTTTAATAAATAAAGCACAAATTGATTGATCAAGCATATCTCAGGACAGAATAACTCAAATACTAATCAATAAAAGTGCAAAAAAGACCAAAACATGACCAACAGGGGTCCATTTTGTGTCCTGTTTCAGCACATGTGCACATATCACATGACTCCATATTTTCTCCATTGAAAAGTGCTTTTTTTCACTTGTTTGTAACCATTTAATCACCCACAAAAAATATGAGTCACCTTCACTGGCAAGAACTTTACATTATATATCATCAAATGTTTTAGAGAAAATAACAAAAAACTGTGTGTTTCCTCAAGGCAACATTGTACCATAATGGAATCGCATAAGGCCACACAGCCATAATAGGTTTGAATACAAATGTATCATATTTGTAAGGAAAAGAGTTAGAATTATCTAAATATGTTGGCATTTTCACATGATTTTGTAATGTACTTATAAGAATATTAATTCACATACTATATCAGCATATATTATGATCTGCACATTTTCTATAGCACTTCAGAAAGCTATAAAACACAGGTAACACTGGCAGCTGATGAGGGTGAGGATGAGGAGTTAATGAGGGGTCATACTGTGAGGAGGAAGATTAACTCATAGTGACAATCCGTCAGGGAGATGCTGAGGGTGAGAGAGAAGATGGAGATGAGGATGAAGATGGATATGATACTTAATATAATAACATAATATATGATGGTTTGGTAATACTTGCGTTCCACTATGGTACAATGTTGCCTGAGGGCAACAGCTGGATATAAAATGTTACTTTTTATTAAATATGAAACTTTTAATACATTAAAAACTAGATAAATATGTTTGTTTAAGTGTCTAGTTAAAGAAATTAATGTTTTCAATAAATATATTTCTTTTTTCTACATGAAAATGCCAAATGTTTAAATTTTTCCATTGTGGTACAATGTTGCCTTGAGGCAACAAACTAAAAATTAAATAAATTAAAAAATTATGAAATGTTTATTGATATTGTTAAAGTGTCCAATTTTAAGCAGGAAAAACACACACAAATAATTTTTTCCTCATTGATATCATATTGCGTACCATAGAGGGTTAATTAGTGTTAATTAAGGGTTAATTAGACAAAAACAAAAAAGACCCGTCACGTGACCCATATATATATATATATATATATATATATATATATATATATATATATATATATATACACTCTAAAAAATGCTGGGTTAAAACAACCAAAGTTGGGTTGAAAATGGACAAACCCAGCAATTGGGTTGTTTTAACCCAGCGGTAGGGTTAAATGTTTGCCCAACCTGCTGGGTAGTTTTATTTAACTCAACTATTGTTTAAAATTACTGTATTGCTTAATTAAAATTAACCCAAAGTATGTTGGAAATGAACATTTATTAATGTTCAATGAATAATTATTAAACAATAAACATTTATTAAATTGCTTATTAATAAATTTATTAATAAACTATTAAACTATTAAATTTATATTAATAAAATATTAAAGCTTATTAATAAACATTCACCTTTTGTCTATTATTGTTGCCTCTAATTGCATCTGGTTTTTAATTTCCCAATATTTTGGGTTCATTTTAAGCTAGCCATATAGCAATTTTTAAACAATAGTTGGTTTAAATAAAACTACCCAGCAGGTTGGGCAAACATTTAACCCAACCGCTGGGTTAAAACAACCCAATCGCTGGGTTTGTCCATTTTCAACCCAACTTGGGTTGTTTTTAACTCAGCATTTTTAGAGTATATATATATATATATATATATATATATATATATATATATATATATATTATATTTTTTTTTTTTTTTTTTTTTTTTTTTCTTTTCCAGGTCTGGAAATAATTTCATATAAATAATTTTTTTTTTTAGTAAGAAATAAAAATTAACAAAAATAAAAACAAAACGAAATAAAATAATTTAAAAAGCAGAATATAGAATAAAAAGAATAATTAAGAATAAAAAAATCGAAATAAAATGCTTACTAAAACTTAAATCATTTTTTTTAATAAAAACAATAAAAACATACTAAAACTTAGTGTAATTAAATAATAAAAATGTAAAAAATAAAATAAATAATTCAAAAATGAAATTAAAACGCTATTTTCAGCACTAGTTGTGTGTTAGTGCTGGTGTGTGTGAGCTGGAATGTTGAGTGCGCGCGCGCGTGCACGTGTAAGTCTCGCTCGTGCCCCTAGAGGCTCGTCTGTGTCTCCGTCAGTCAGTGTGTGTCTGTCGGTTCTTCGGGTCTGTATGTGAGTTCGAGGTTCGATCATCATCATGTCCTCCGCGGGATCATGCGGACCGGCACCGGGACCGAATCACGGCGGTTCTTGTCCCGCTCCCGGCACGACAAACCCGCGAAAGTTCAGCGAGAAGATCGCGCTGCACACGCAGAGGCAGGCGGAGGAGACGGCGGCGTTCCAGCAGGTCATGATGGACCTCACCTCCACCCGGGTAACGGACACTCACACACACACCGGCCCGCGGTCCGAGCTCCCGCCGAAAACCGTCAAATCCGTGTTTTTCTCTCGCCTCGTGAGCGCGCTCGGCGGCTGGAGGGAGCGCGCGCGAGCAGGTAGTAGCACGCTAGCTAACGGAAGCTAATGATAATAACGCTGTTATCGCGAAAACGGAGTAAAAGAAACACGCCAGAGAGACTTTAATGACGCGTCAGTGTTAGTGGAGCTGCTCTGAGAGAAAACGACTGTAAAAACGCGTTAAATGCGCGCGTGAGTTTGATGAGACTGACAGACAGGAAGCGGTTAGCAGCAGATTAGCATGAGCTCTCTCTGACACACACACACACACACACACGATTATCAATCTCAGTGTCTGAAACATTACATGTGAATTCAGCTGCTTTACAGTCTGAGGTTTGATTCACTTAATCTGACACTGTGTGTGTGTGAGAAAGTGTTTGTGAGTGTGTGTATGAGTATGAGAGAGTGAGTGAGTGAGTGTG
The DNA here is from genome assembly GCA_028476615.1 of Culter alburnus. NCBI lineage: Eukaryota > Metazoa > Chordata > Actinopteri > Cypriniformes > Xenocyprididae > Culter > Culter alburnus. The sequence continues at coordinate 259,938 of JAOTNS010003491.1, forward strand.
TGTGTGTGTGTGTGTGTGTGTGAGAAAGTGTAGTGTGTGTATGAGTATGTGAGTGTTGTGTGGTGTGTGATGAGAGAGTGAGTGTGTTGTGTGTGTGTGTGTGTGAGAGAAAGTGTTTGTGAGTGTGTGTGTGTGTGTGTGTGTGTCAGATTGATAACTCAGTAATGTCAGAGCTGGTTTAGACGGTCACCTGACCTTGACCAGCATCAGATGATCTTTGAATTAATGACATGCAGGTAATCAATGACATATTATTTGTTTAGTATTATTTTGTATTTATTTCAATTTTGCATTTAATGTGTTTTTTTTTTAGTAAGTTTTATTTAATTTTAAATTATTTTAAATTTTTTTTTTTTACAACGATTTGTTTTAATTTTACATTTTTGTGATTAAGTTTTGCTTTTTATTTTGTTTTTTAATTTTAAATTATATATTTTATTTAGCATTTTATGATGTATTTTTACTAAGTGTTTTATTCTGATTTTAATTTTCCATGTTTATAATTTAAGTATTAGTGTTTTTTTTTTTTATTTATTTTTATTTTCCATGTTTATAATTTAAGTATTAGTGTTTATTTATTTATTTATTTTTATTTTCCATGTTTATAATCTAAGTATTAGTGTTTTTTTTATTTTTTTTTAATTATTTACTTTAATTTTAAATGTTTATAATTTAATTATTAGTAAGCGTTTTATTTAGATTTTTATTTGTAAACAATTTGTTTTAATTTTACGGTTTGAGTGTTTATTTTTTTTTAATTCTAAATGATTTATTTTAATCTTGTATTTTATGAGGTGTAATTATTAAATATTTAGTAAGGAATAAAAATAAACACTTCTTAAACACTAAAATAATTACATCATAAAATGCTAAATTAAAATAAATAATTTAAAATTAAAAACAATCAAAATAAAACACTCACTCAAAAAAATAATAAAAATTATTTAATAACCTGCATGTCAGTTATTGAGATGATTGATCTGCACTGGTGAGGTCAAAGTGTAAAGGTCATCCAATGATCAGGGCTGGTGAAGGTCAAGGGTTGGAGCCCAGGTTTATTTTAAGATTATTCATTTTAATTTAGAGTGTTTTTATTATTTGTTTTAATTCATCAGCTGCCTGAGGTGGTGGATTTGTTCGATTCGTTTGGTTATAGATGCAGACATAGCGGGGTCTGATCATGTGGTCCTCGTCGTCTGCTCCAGTGTGATGTTAAGCAGGTGTGCGGCACAAAGCGTCACTGTCCGTCTCTGAGGCACAATGACGCTCTTGTCATGTAGCGTGCGTGAGGGTGAAAGGTCACGGATCACGCTCGGATCTCCAGTGACCGGCAGGTTCATCATCTCATCTGCGCTGATGTCTGGTGTGTGTTTGTGCGGTCGGATGTCGACACACACTTCTCTGCACGGGTCTCCCGCAGAGCGTAATGGACATTCTAACCATGGTTAATCGTGATTAGGTTGACCTCTGACCCTGAAACGTGCTCTTTTGCTCAAGTCCAGGTTATTATTATATGCAAACATCAGTTTGTGGTTGATTTCTAAACAGACGTTAACCCTTATTTAAGCATAGCGTTATTAATCCAGTATTGCAGCGATTCCCCTTTGACCTGAAATATTGAGAACAAGTTATTAATTCGATAATTTAATATCACATTCACTCGTTTACAGTTCTCTGATTATTGGTCACATGACAACAAATAAAATATCTTTTTTAGTGAATGGTTTATTTTTTTAATGTTTTTTTATTTAAAAAAAAAAGTTACTTATTTTGCATTTTTATGATTTCATTAATTTGATTTCATAAAGTGTTTTATTTTGATTTTATTTTGATGTTTTAATTTGACATTTAATTATTTAATTAACTGTTAGTAAGTGTTTTATTTTGATGAATTTTATTTCAAAATTATTTATTAAGTTTAATTTAACATTTTTATGATTTAATTTTTAGTAACTTATTTTGATTTGATTTTTTTTACATTTTCATTATTTCATGAATTTTCTGTTTGGTGTTTTTATTTTAAAATTATTTCAATTTGACATTTTTTTTCACGATGATTTAATTTTTTAGTAAATGTTTTTGGGTGTTTTTTTTATTTAATACATTTTCTGTTTTTATTTTTAAATTATTTATTTTAACTTTACATTCATGATTTAATTTTTTTATTTAGATTTTTTCTATTTTTATTTTGCATTATGATTTAGTTACTTTTGGTGAGTGTTTTTATTTTGAAATGATTCATTTTATGATTTAATTTTTTTTTAGTTAGTGTTTTATTTTGATTGTTTTTATTTTAAGCTGAATTATTGATTTTATTTTACATTTTTATGATTTAATTAATTATCGGTCAGAGTTAATAAGACTTCCTGTTCATTTGTCACACTGGAAATGGAAGGTCAAGTCGAGCACATTGCATTGTGGGATATCACGCTGTGTGCAGGATTTAAACCTCTCGTCTTGTGCTTCTCTGCAGGTCCAGGCACAGAAGGTCCGATTGGCCAGAACCCAGGGCCCGTATTACGGCGGATCTCTGCCTAACGTCAACCAGATCGGCAGGAACGCCTCAGAGCTCCAGGTGCATGTCATAAGGAGTCACATGTCTCATCGGCAGCTCATTACGGCTCATTTTAAACCTGCTCTGTGTGTGTGTCCCTCAGGGCTCGTTCCACTCTCCGCTGGATTCCAGTCGCTCCACACGGCATCATGGTCTAGTGGAGAGAGTGCACAGAGACCGGCGCTTCGTCTCTCCCAGCAGACCCTACAGGAGACAAGTATCCTTCACCTTCTGATGAAAACAAATCATCAATGGAACAAAACAAGGAAGAATAAGGAAAATTAATAATCCAATAATAAACATGGGGGTTAATATAATGAGGAATCGATGAGAGTCACAGGGTATCCGCAGGGCATTAAAAAGCTTTAAAAGTCATTAAATGGATTTTGCGAAAATTAAGGCCTTAAATGGCATTAAAAAGCATTACATTTTTTTAGATAGTTTTGAAGAAAATAATACTACCAGTTTATATTGAATATAGACTTTATAACTAATAACTTTGATTTGCTGTAGCAAAACATGTACATTGGTGTGATACACACACGGCGGGCTGAGAACTGGAGACGGAAGGCTGCATCAGTGTTGCCAACTTAGCGACTATTCAGCGTTGTGACGAATATACTTAACCTGATCTAGCTTCCGAGACCCACCTGTGAACTGTGCAGCGCTGCCGACGACTTCCGTAAAGCCGAACGCACTTTAGCATGAGAATCCAAATCTTTAACAGTGTAAATAAGTCAGAATGCATGAAATAGCATTACACCCCCCCTTTAATGAATCAGCCATTGGAATGAATCGTTTGAATGAATGACTCGCTTATTAAGACGGTGACTGGATGCCACCTACTGGTGTTCCTAATGGAGTGTCATTTCCCCCCAACATTTCTTACAATCCCATAACATTATTTAATGCAGGTGTATTTGTTTTTTAATTGTAAATGATTTAATTTGGTTGATAACAGCCCTTAGTGTCTTATTCCAATTAAATTTATTGATCGAATTTAAGAATTTAAAATGAATTGTATTTTTTGCTTTTCTTTCGGACAAGAAATTGTTTTATTCATACAAGTGAATGACGAGGCCTGTGTGAAGTCTCAATGGGCCGCGTTTCCATTGTCTGACAACAAAAACAGAAAAATATATAGATGAAGCAATTTTATTGGGAATTTGGCTGTATTAAAATATATTATGTGAGCAAAAAGGGTAGCAGCAGAGAAGCAAACAAATTGCCGCACGACGTCATCTATCGACATTTAGTGACATTATATATATATGGCATTAAAAATGAAAAACATTGGCATTAAAATGCATTAAATTAGATTTGATGAAACCTTCATACCGATCTTTCATAACTATATTTGCCTTGATTTTCACTACTAAACCCTGAGTATCTCTGTGCTGAACCTCACAAATGTGTTACAGGTGTATTATGTGAGTAGCATGATTATGCACATGTGTAGATGCTGTTGGTGTCCTTGACCTCTGACCCCAGATGGACAACTCTCACAGCAGCTCTGCGTATCTGTCTCCGCCCCCTGACCACAACTGGAGAAGGTAATTGGTTCATGAGGTGGTGCTTTCCATGAGGAGGCTGTGAGATCGAAACATATAACCAAATAACATGGAGTGTGTGTGTGTGGTGTGTGTGTGTGTGTGTGTGTGTGAGAGTGTGTGTGAGTGTGTGTGAGAGTGTGTGTGACGGCTCTCCTGCATCTTCTCCTCTGTTCTCCTCCTGTCCGTGTCTCTCAGGAGATGCTCTTCTGTAGTTTGGTCTTTTCTCTTTGTTCTGGTCAGATGATTCTGATCTTAATGGGAGGTTCATTATTCTGATCGATCAGAAACATCTGAACTCTTTAACACACACACACACACACACTAATATACTGAAGGTAATTCAGCTCTAGGTGTATTTGCACGGGTCAGTAGTGTCCGTGTTTAACCTCTCGTGATGACCCGACGCTCACGTCCTGCTCTGCTCTTCCTTCTCTAAATCCTTCCTTCGCTCTTCTGGTTCTTTCGCAAACCTGCACGTCTCTTTTATTTCACTCTCGGTTCTGGAAGTAACGGGCGTTTTTTGTCAATCACGAAGGAACTGGAACAGTAACTTTCCATCGGACAAGAGCCAGATCTTCCATCAGCTGCCCACCGCCGCGCTCAACAGGTGACCGTCTCTCTCTACAGCTCAGAAACACTTGAAGAGAATGACTTTTGTGGCTTTTGGTTCTTGAACATCTGCATTCTTCTGCAGATCAGTCCAGTTCTTACACACTCAAACTGATCAAATTTAAGATCGTAAAATATCTTGAATTATCATTTCATTTGAGGATTGAAAAGCAGGAACTGTGACACAAGCCATCAGCGGGATCAGTAAATCCCACACTTTTGACCGTGTTTTGATGTGGATTTGACCCGTGTGGTTTTGTGTGTCTGCAGAACGAACTCTCTGATTCGGCGCTTCACACCAGTGTGATGAATCCTCCGGCCGGAGACCCGTTCGCCGGACTCTCTCTCGCGGCGCAGGGCAGACGGGCCGGTCAGTGGCTTTGAAACGCATCACATGTGACCGTCATGTGTTTGAGTCGGTACTGATCGCTTCTGTTCCTCCTCCTGCAGTGTTCTCGTATCAGGTTCCTCCCATCGAGGAGAACGGCCCGGATGACGGACGCCTGCTCAAACCCTGGGACTCCAGAAAGGTGTGTGTGTGTGTGTCATCAAATGACGTCACAAAGACAGTAAAAAGTACTGAATATTGCCTTAATGCAAGCGTAGCTCAGTATGAAACCTGTTTTGCTCCAGCATGTCACTTTCTTATAAAATATGACGTGCATTTCGAAGCACTTTTGCTCTTAGTCTGCATTTGTAAAATAAACAAGACTTGTGTTATTCCTCAGTGGACAGGCGCTAATGCACTCTATTTTATGATAAAAGCTTATTTATTTATTTATAAACTTGTGTTTGTCTGTTTTAAGATTAAATGAGTGTTTGAACAGATTTTCCACTCCTGTGCAGATTGATAAAAACTTCTGACATCTGACTGCTTTAGTTATTTTGATGAGTGCATTAATCCTGATGCATATATATCTTTATTCTTTTGTGAAACTATGTGATGGAAAGTTTTTATTGATATTTTTGAACTCGGCATCATCAAATTAGGCAATTTTAGGCCTTTTTTGCACATCAGCAGAAATGTTTGTTCAGGATGCAGAGCTGTGTAGATAAACGTGTGTGTGTGTGTGTGTTTGACTCGTGTCTCGTCTTCTCTTCAGCTGCCGCTGCTCTCTTCACGACCAAAGTCCTGTGAGGTGCCTGGAATCACGTGAGTTCAACTGGCCAATCACACGCCTCCACACACTATCAGTCAATCATTCACCTATCTCTTCCTGTGTGTGTGTGTGTGTGTGTGTGTGTGTTCATCTATTACTCTGACTAACCTCAGCACTGCTGATGAACTCAAATGAAAATTAGTGACTGAAACAGAAAATTGTGGGTCAAAAACCAAAAGTAATCACTTATAAATTTATATATATTTATATACTTCAGTTTGTGTAACTAATAAATGAGCTCCAGTGCCTTTACATTTAAAATATTGTTCAAATTCACAGCTGTGTGGATTTAAAGGGTTAGTTCACCCAAAAATGAAAACACCCGTAAGACCTTCATTCATCTTCAGAACACAAATTAAGATATTTTTGATGAAATCCAAGAGGGTTTTTTTATCCTCTATTTAAATGAAATTACCACATTCAATGTCCAGAAAAGTTGTAAAAACAAGGTCCAGAAAGGAACTAAGACATCGTTAAAACAGTCATGTGACTGCAGTGGTTCAACCTTAATGTTATGAAGAGACGAGAATACTTTCTGTGCGCAAAAACAAAACAAGACGAATGGCGTCTCGGTATTGGCAGGGTCTGGTCACGTGATCAGCACAACGCATGCATGAGCCCGCGTTCAGACGTAAACACTGACGAATGACAGACGAATTTGTTGAATAAATTCGTTATTTTTGTTTTGTTTTTGCGCACAAAGTATTCTCGTCTCTTCATAACATTAAGGTTGAACCACTGCAGTCACATGACTGTTTTAACGATGTCTTTAGTTCCTTTCTGGACCTTGAAAGTGCTGATTATAGATATTGAGTCTCTTGGATTTCATCAAAAATATCTTAATTTGTGTTCTGAAGATGAACGAAGGTCTTACGGGTGTGGAACGACATGAGGGAGAGTCATTAATGACAGAAATTTAATTTGCATAAACTGTATAATTACACACATGTCAGTGCAGATCAATATAATGATATTCGTCAAGATTTCCAGTCTATTTTTCTTTCAAAACAGTGAAGGTCCACACTGAAGCTTTGTGTTATTTTTAGCTGTTGTCAACCGTAATTTCTCTGCATCTCCTCTCAGCACTCCTGCACAGTTATAACTCACACACACTTGGTTAAAGTGGTTATTGGCAGGTTGTATTTCCTGTCCGGAGGGGTTTTTCTGCTCTTTCACTGCAGTGCTGCTGGTGTGTGTCAGTCTTTCACTCATACTTTTAGAACATATCAACATTCAGCATCTGATGTCACATTATAATCTACAGCAGATGAACTATAGAACCAATGAAATCCATCGCAGTCGATCCACAAATGATATTTATTATCAGACGGTTGTTCAGAATTGCAGTCTGATTAGAATGAAAGCAATCTGGATTTGTATGTTAAGGATGATATATGCCCTGATTCAAAGATCAGAATCTGATCCGCTGCTGTGTTTGCGTTTGTAGTGTCTTTCCCTCTCCGGACCAGCCGGGCGGCGCTTCTCACGGCGCATCAGTGTTAAATACGGGCGGCTCTCTGCCGGATCTGTCCAGCCTGCACTTCCCGTCTCCGTTGCCCACGCCGCTGGACCCCGAGGAGCCCGGATACCCGTCGCTCAGCGGCGGCAGCAGCACGGGGAACCTGACCTGCACCCTCACCCAGCTGGGCATCAACAGCTCCAGCGCCTTTCACTCGACCGGTGTGTGTTACTGTATCACTGCCAAATGTAACTATACACAGCGAATTCAGAAAAAGCATCTCTAATCCTGATTTAAATGTCGTTAATTTCAACGATCGTGTTTCTGCAGGTCTGCTGCCGTCTCTGCAGGGCACGCTGAGTAACCCCTCCCTCCAGTCGTCGCTGAGCAACCCCAACATCCAGTCGTCTCTCAGCAGTCACTCGTTCACCAACTCGCTGAGCTCCGCCTCTTTGCACTCGTCCCTGAGCAACCCCTCCCTCCAGTCTTCGTTAAGCTCCTCCCCCTCTCTGAGGTCATCGCTCAGCAGCCAGTCGTTGCAGTCCTCCCTCAGTAACTCCTCCCTCCAGTCGGCAGCCAGTAATCCCAGTTACGGCGGCTCGGGCTCCTTCGCTCCACACACACCTGGACAGGTGCAGCCGCAGCTGAGCACGTCCCCCCGCAGACGAGCACAGCTGTCCCCCCTGATCCTGCCTTCGGACACACGCCGACATCACCCCAAACAGTTCTCGCCCACATCCTGCTCCCTCAGCTCTATCACACAGGTAAACACACACTCACACACACACACACACACACACACCCTTATAAGGTCTTTGGGGGTTTTTTTAGACCCCAAACGACGTTTGCTAAATTTAAAAAAAATGTTCTCTTTGTCCAAATGACATGAAACTTTGTACAGTTGTTAACACTTTTACTTCTAAAACTGCATTTTCCAAAAGATGGGCAAAAATCTCACACTAAACCATGTCAAATTATCCATGTGATCCCCATGAATGAAAGTTAGAAATGTGGGTCTTTATAAAGTGAATTTGACATAAAAAGCTGTTTTTGTATAAAAACCTATTTAAAAAAAATTATATAAATTTAAAAAATATCACACATCCTCCAAAAACTGCACAAATATGGAGTGAAAACATACCATCACATGTCTAGTGTAAACCTGAGTCGTGACGTGTGTCTCTCTGTCAGGGTGTGGCTCTCGACACCAGTAAGCTGCAGATGGATCAGAGGTTATCTCAGTATTCTTTCGGGCAGCAGCAGCAGCAGGTTCAGAAAGGTCCCGTTCCTGCGCAGACGGGCGTCCACACGCACCGCCCGTCATCACAGACTGCGCAGCTTCACCAACACAACATGCAAAACCTGCACAAGACGCAGAACTTCCAGATGCAGCGGCCCAATCAGAACCAGAACCCTGGGAGTTACGGGTCTGTAGACGCATCGCAGCCGGACTCGCAGACGGAGCAGCAGACGGGTCAGAACCGGCCACTCCCTGCTCTCCAGCAGATCAGCGAACTGGACCTGTACAACGTGAGTGACAGAAGTGCGGTGATGATGTCAGATTTACAGGATGCTACTATGGAATCGGCATGGTGCCTGTCCATAAAGATCATGACGAAATCAAAACATTTTTACAGAGTATTGCAGTGTTTATTATAAATGATAACATCATTTCACTCAGTTGTATGTCACAATACAGAAAGTTTCATGCCGAATTGTTTAGTTTGCTCCGGTGCCATAATTCAGTTCCGGTTACAGGAAGTGAATACTAACATAACACTGATAATACTTTCCATTATTAATGGATGAGTGTCTCTGCTGTCACTCAGGACACCATGTTCCTGAACTCTCTTCTGGACGAGCCGTACCTGGACCTGCAGTTATCCAGCCGCCAGAACCAGAACCTGAGTCTGAGCCAGCAGGTGAGACACACACACACACACACACACACACACACACACTGACTCACGGCTGGAGGCGTTTCATCGCTTTAACCCCGTCCCGTTGGTGTCATCTGTAGTTCGGTCTGGACTCTCATGATCTGGGCTCTGGTTCGGTGAAGGCTCACGGTCAGCAGGGGGCGCTGGAGCTGCTGGAGTCCTCAGAGCAACAGATGGTCTCTCAAAACCAGTGTCAGACGTACTCAGATGGGCGGCACACGGTGCCCAACATCATCCTGACGGGTGAGAGATTGGATTATCTGTGTTTCTTCTCGTTTTTGATCAGCTGATAATGATGATGATAAAGATCCTTTTTTTTTAAATTATTTGTCAGGAGCTCTGATAAGCATGACACAATACTGTAGGTTGGGTAATGATAAGCAAATAAATAAGCATAAAAATTCAGGTTGATAGATTAATGTGAAAATAGCCTGCACAATTTGGGAGGGTGGAATCTAATTGTGGGTTGTTGTTGTTTTTTTTTGCCACAATAAAAATTGGAATTTTGATTTAATGTACGATTTAAAAAAAAGAAAAAAAAAGGTTTGCTGTGCCTTGTTTGTTGGGCTGCACAATTTGGCAAATGTTGATTATATATTTTATAGCCATAATATGGCTGTATAATATATACATTATATTTAGTATTACTAAATAAATAAATTACTAAATAAAAAATATAAAAAATTAAAAGAAAGAAAAAAAAAAAAAAATTAAAAATTAAAAGAAAAATTAATATAATAATATAATAATAATAAGACGATTTTACATGACAATTGTAAAGTTACAGCACTAACATTTATCGCTGTTTTAATTTCTTCATGTTGAAATTTTAAGGTCCTGTTCCTGCGCAGACGGGCATCCACACGCACCGCCCGTCATCACAGACTGCGCAGCTTCACCAACACAACTCTTAAAACCCTTAAAAAGATTAATGTCAAATTTATATTAATTACAACTCTACAATTACAACTTTTAATGATTAGCATTTATTGTCATTTTTATTGTTTAGATTTTATGACTCGCTCATAAAGACTTCACTTGTTCATTACTGGATGAATCGGCGTTTTGAACAAATCTCTTGAGTGAATGATTCAATGACTCACTCATAAACACTTCACTTGTTTCATTACTGGGTGAATCAGCGTTTTTGAACGAATGTCTTGAGTGAATGATTCAATGACAAATACATGTTTTTAACAGTCACTTGTCGCCACCTACTGGTGTAATGATGTAATTGATAAAATGCTTATCTGACATGTCAAGTTACTTTCCAAAAGTTATTCTATTTTGATCATAGACATCAGTGTTTATATCCAAACTATAAACTTTTATCCCAGTACTTCTGTGATAATATGAATAATTGTAAGACAGAAATAACAATACGGTGTGGTCTAAAAAGACTGTTTGTGAAGTAGTTTCATACCTGTACATGACCACGGCTCTCTCTGGCGCTCTCAGAATGTTCCGATGAGATTTTGTCAAAGGTTTAATAGACAGACGAATCATTCAGGAATGAGATCGCGATCTTTTAACGATTAATCGAGTGATCTTCAGCTGACCGTGTCTCATGTTTGCATGTGTCTCAGGAGATTCTCCATCAGGACTGTCCAAGGAGATCACGCACGCCCTGTCGGGTGTGCCAGGGTTTGAGATGGACCCGTTCTCCTCCGACGACTCGCTCCGGATGGACCCGCTGGCGCTGGAGGGTCTGGGCATGCTGACGGACGGAGACCTGATGCTGGCCGACCCGGCGGTGGAGGACTCCTTCCGCTCGGACCACCTCAAGTGACCAGCGGGTTTGTGAATGTCCCACGGACGACCGCGGACGTCAGCGCGCATGTGGCACTTTGGGTCGAGCGCCGGCAGGTTTCGTAACTTGCGCTTGAACTGTGAGCTTCTGCCCTTTAACTCTCTGCACTTCTCAGACGATCAAACCCGCACGCTCCTGTTACAGACATCACAGCCGTGCCTCCGCCCAAACGCCAGTCCCAGCATGCACTGGACCACACCAGGTTAATTCACACATGCACTTAAAGCTAAAGTGTGTCATTGTTGTGTTCAGATGTTCCTGAAGAAGGAAACACTGTGACTCTGACTCTGCCAATCATGTGAGTCAGGGGCGGGACTATCTGACTGACTGACCAATGACAGACGAGGGGAGTGTCTGTCTGGAAACACTGAGTGGCTGTGTTCAGAATGGCATACTATCATCCTGCAGCATATACCGTGCTCTATTGTATCCCATGATGCAGTTGTGCTGGGTAGTATCTGATTGCATGTAATCTGGATTATGAAATCAGATTCCAAAAACTAAATACTTGTAATTAGACTACATTATGTTTTAAAATACTCACAGTCAGACTAGTTACTTTTTATTGATCACATGATTGCTTAATATTCACAAAATGGCAGTAAATTCTTCCTAAATCTTCTTTTTTATCTTTTAAAATAACCCCCTAATGCTTGTATATGTTCAAAAGTTTTGTGGAGTTGCACACAGAGACCGGCCACTAGTCAGGTGACTATAATTGTTTAATAATGTTTGCAAACTAATATTAGTGACTCTGCGCAGTATTCTGTTATGAACACAGCCACACGTCTCCTTAAACGCATGAAATCAGATGTTGTTTGTCCCAGCATTCAGTGTGGTCAGCAGTTCTGGGCTTGATGATCCTCTCTGTAGATGAAATCATTCAGTGCATTCACATCACATGTGCTGAACAACTGAGAGCGGAAAAGACCAAATATATCTGCATACGTGTGTAACGTCCGCTTGTGTGTGTGTGTGTGTGTGTGTGTGTGTGTGTTAGGGGTTGCGTTGACTTTAACGCTCTGCAATGACGCTTTAAGCATGACGTCGACTAGTCGCTGATCATGACCTATAGAGGGCGCTGCAGGATAAGAAATCTTTGAAGTCCACAATCATTTACGATCCGTATCCAACAGTTAATGAACCCTCATATGATCTTCAGGGTCTTTTTGACCCGCAAATGATGTTTGCTAAAATTTTAAAAAATTATCTTTGTCCAAATGGCATGAGACTTTGTACGGTGGTCAACACTTTCAAGATCTACAAATAATAAAAAAATGGAATATCTTTTTTTTTATGTTAGTGTAAAAAAGTGTTGCCAGAGACCCCAGGCAACAAAATGTTATTTTGTAACAAAATTTTTAAAATGTAATTTTACTCTGTTTATTAATGTTTTTACTCCACATTTGAGCAGTTTTTGGAGGATTTGTGGTATTTTTTAAATTTATATAAATAAATTAAAAATATTTTTTAAAATAGGTTTTTATACAAAAACAGCTTTTTATGTCAAATTCACTTTATAAAGACCCACATTTCTAACTTTCATTCATGGGGATCACATGGATAATTTGACATGGTTTAGTGTGAGATTTTTGCCCATCTTTTGGAAAATGCAGTTTTAAAAGTAAAAAATGATCACTTTATCCAGTAGATGGCAGCAGAGCTCCACTATTTGCTGTTTGACTGACTGAAAGACTCTTTTCACAAGTATTTTCAGCTGATTCATATCTAAATATTATCAAATCACAATTATGACAATAAAGCTACTTTTTGACAAAGTTTAGCATTTTTTAATGAAAAAAAAAAAAAAAAAAACAGTTTTTCAATATTGTTACATTATGATGAGACCCCACTTAGAAAAGTGACAAAATTCATCCTCAAAATCAACATTTTTTCAACTTTTATTGTTATAATTGTGATTTGATAATATTTAGATATGAATCAGCTGAAAATACTTGTGAAAAGAGTCTTTCAGTCAGTCAAACAGCAAATAGTGGAGCTCTGCTGCCATCTACTGGATAAAGTGATCATTTTTTACTTTTAAAACTGCATTTTCCAAAAGATGGCAAAAATCTCACACTAAACCATGTCAAATTATCCATGTGATCCCCATGAATGAAAGTTAGAAATGTGGGTCTTTATAAAGTGAATTTTACATAAAAAGCTGTTTTTGTATAAAAACCTATTTAAAGAAATATTTATTTATTTATTTATATAAACTTAAAAGATATGATAAATCCTCCAAAAACTGCACAAATATGAAGTAAAAACATTAATAAACAGAGTAAAATTACATTTGTTTAAAAAAATATTATATTGTTACAAAATGACATTTTGTTGACCCCAAAGAGCCTGAGTGCAGCCCCCAAACGAAGACCGCACACGGGTTAATCAGTTAATTCACACGCAATTGCTCTCTCACTAATGCATTCATATAAATGAAGTGCTTCTTTATCTGTATCTGATTTAGAACGAGCAGAAATCTGTGAGAAATATATATAAACACAAAGGCAGTGGAATAGAGAAGAAACGCAAGGCTTCGAGACACGTTCTTTAAAAGTGAACTGATTTAAACTTATTTTTAGATGCTACGGTCATACACACGTCCGTCGAGTGCGTTTACATAGAAAACAATGGAAAAGTAGCGCATTGGAATGGAAAAACGTGTGTGAACAGCCCCATATTTGTTCATTAATCACATCATCATCGACTAGTCGACTTTAATCACAAAAGTCGTTCAACCCAGTGTGTGTGTGTGTGTGTGTGTGTGTGTGTGAGATCAGGTTTACCGCTCGTCTGCACTCTGTCCTGCCTGTATTTGCACGATTATTCTCCTGACACAAGGCCATATTCAGAGGAACACGTATTTTTATGTAATTAAATACTGCGCACTATGAGATTTATTTTTAAATAAAGTTGCTATAGATCTATACGCCCATAAATGTGTTTGTGTGTGGAAAAACAAACGTATACGTGGAGGAAGGATGATGTTTTCAGGAGAATCTCACAGAACCGGTTCACATCTCACCCCAAAACCAAAAGAAGGAAATTATAAATGATCTTTCGCAACAAGAAACAGTGGAGTCAGCTTTATTTCTACAGATTCAGATAAACGGGAACATCAGTGAGTTCACTTCGTTTCTCATGTGTGATCCGAGCGTCTGTGAGATTCAAGCGTTTGGATGACCATCTCTTGCCTTCTCTTCTGTAACGCTGCCTTTGTCTTTTGCGTGAGACCACAATGCATCTGGCCTCGAGTGTGTGTGTTTGCGGCGCTTCAGCGGGTGCGGTGTGTTTGTGGTGTTGGACTCAGCGCAGGACGCTGTGTTAGTCGAGCTTCAGCCGCAGAAATAACGAGAGATCGATTAAACGCAGTTTAAAGTGGAGGACCGAAGCGCTCGAGATGAAATCAGTCAGACTTCAGTCCTCCATGTTTTTATTTTCCACACAGATGAAACATGTTTGAAATCTGAATATATATATATATATAATGTTACAGAGGCACGTGTGTGTGTGTGTGTGTGTGTGTGATGTCTGCACTGTCCAATCAGCTGTTGAGCAGCTCAGGTCTGATATATAAATATAAATATAAATATATATATATGTGTATGAAAAGAACAGCATCCTGCATCTGTTTGTGCTTCAGCTCTCCATCTTCACCAGCTTCTGTCTGGGTCGAGTATGAAAAGAAACAAATATTCGCATTCTATTTTGAGATGTACTTTTACAAGTGTTGCTCTTCATTTGTTGTTATTTTGATAACCAGGGAAAGCAAGTATGTTGTAAATAATGTCCTTAAAGCATAGGTGCTTCTAACGGAACGTTTTTAAGACTGTATCCTCACCGTATTTTACAGAAAAATAAAGGATTTAAGTGAATATGTGCGTCACATCATTTGTTTCTTGGGAAAAATGTGTGTTTTCTTTCACCAAATTATCAGCATGACGAGACGACACACAGAAATGATGATGATAAAACATATTTTTCCTCATCTACCCTGAAATAGTTGCTCTAATCATAACAGGCTTGGTCATTTTAGTTGAAACCTGGGATGTTTATTAATTATTATATTTTAAATAATGATATTGTTTCCAATTTTAGTATTCACAGCTGAAATATTCAACTAAATGTTACATTTCAGAACCCAAAAAAATGCAAGCACTTTTCAATTAGTGTAATTTAACATGTTTTTTGTTTGTTTCAGAAACATGTATCAGTAATTTACTTCCATAACCGTTGAATTATGTTTAGAAATGTTTTTTTGCTCTTTTCTCAGTAATTTAAGTAAGGAATCAGACTTTTCCCCTCAGAACAAAATAGGGATTTAGTAGCTGTCACTCAGGATTTATGGATATGAAATTTGTCCCACAAAAACTATTTTAACAGCAATGTTTGGATAAAGGATAAAATTTGTCAAGTTTGGGCATTTTGTGTGTGTAAAATTGTAATGATAAACATTCATTATATTATATTTAATTACATTTTATTTTATATTTTATTTTATTTTTAACTCAAAAATCTGTACCTGATATATATTATATTATGTGTATAATATAATATAATATTATATTATAATAGTGTAATTAAACGTTTTTTGTTTGTTTCAGAGACATTTATCAGTAATTTACTTCCATAACCGTTGAATTATGTTTAAAGATACACGTTTTTTTGCTCTTTTCTCAGTAATTTAAGTAAGGAATCAAAATAGGGATTTAGTAGCTGTCACTCAGGATTTATTGATATGAAATTTGTCCCACAAAAACTATATTTTGACAGCAATGTTCGAAGGATAAAATTAGTGTCAAGTTTGGGCATTTTGTGTGTGTAAAATTGTAATGATTAAACATTTATTATATTATATATATTTATATTAATTAATATTATATATTTTTTATTTTTAAAATTTATTTATATATATATATATATATATATAATATATATATATACACACCACTTATTATATATTTAATTAATTTTATTAATTTTTTTTTTTTTTTTATATTTTAATTTTATTTATTTATTTTAATTTTATTTTATTATTATTTTATTTTTATTTTATTTGTCTTAATAACTCAAATATGTACCTGATATTATATTATATTAATTATATTATATTAATTATATTATATTATAGTATAGTATAGTATATTATTATATTATATTATATAAACTCCAAAAACACTAGCAGGATATAAAAGCGTTTCTCAAGTCATCATAAGCGCCTGTGATTGACGGATCTCGAGCAGCGCTGAGAAAAGTAACAGGCATCACGTGATATCGTCTCTGCGTACTCGACGCTTAATAATAAGCTTTGTGATAATAGATAGTGAGTAAATATAAACAGCGAAGAGTTCAAATATAATGTTTATTGTTTGGACCAATCTTTCCCTGTCTCGGTTAGTGAGGTGGTTGTAATGCGGCTCCGCGCCGCTGGGCGTCAGTCCGCGCGTCGCGTCTGCAGCTGCGGCTGCTCAGTGTGTTTCTGTGCGTGATGGCGGAGCGCAGCGGCGACGGTCGTTCCACGCAGTGAGACAAGAGCCCCGAACACGAACCGGTACCAGCCGGACCGAATGACAGCTGAGTGAGTCGCTATGAGCGGAAGCTTCAGGGTGAGATGAGAGCCGAACCGAGCCGAGCCGAGCCGCACTGCTGCTGCTGAGGTGAGTCCCGAACCCGACCGAACCGAGCCGACGCGCGCGTCACAGCAGCGCAGATCACTGGATCAGCGACATTAATATTGTTATACGCAATTAATAACGACGCGCGTGATGTTTACACGAGGATTCCTCAAGAGATCCGCCGAACCAGGTGTGTGTGTGTGTGTGTGTGTGTGTGTGTGTGAGTGTGTGAGAGAGTGTGTGAGAGAGAGAGAGTGTGTGTGTGAGTGTGTGAGAGAGAGAGAGAGTGTGTCTGTGTGTGTTTATGAGATCCGTCGGTCGCACGGAAGCGGTTCTGTACTGGTTCTGCTTCACCAAATGTCCATTTATTCATATAATGAAGAACATTCTGTGTAAATGTACACAATATATTTCATAATCTCATTTGTTGTGATTAAATGATCGTATATCAGCATTATGTCAATCAATATACACTAAACCATGGTAGTACTTCTTGACCGTTGGGCTGCCCTGACCTCTGACCTCCAGCTGGTCTCAGATCAGAGGAATTAAACAGTAATAATCATCAATAGCTAGAGCTGGTGTTATACAGTGACGTCTGAAGAAGGAAAAATGTGCAACTTATATATATATAATATGGGTCATTCTGCAGAACTGGTGTAAACTGCTGTCCCACAAACCAGAAAACATTTAAAAGCATTTAAGTATTCAAATTTTAGATGTTTACTAAGATCCTTCAATTAAATCCCACAATAATGTTTAAAACATCAGTAAGATTAATATATATAAAATCATCATTTATTGGGTACTTTCAGTTGGGAGGAGTCTGTCCTGAACCCTGACCCCTAAACCTCAACTTGTGAAAATGATATTTTAATAATTTTAGCAATTTTTTCCATTTGTTGTTTTTAAAAATATATATTTTTGATTTTTTTTAAGTTATATATATTATATATATATATATATATATTATATTTTTATTTTAAATCATGAAACTTTGTTAAAAAAAAAAAGAAAAGAAAAAAAAAAGTATCCTCATGTCATGTCACTACTGAAACAGTGTGTGTTTCTCCATTGATCTGAGACTGATTGATCTATTGCTGTGTTCCTCCTCTCACAGCCTCTCTTTCACAGCAGATCATCATTCTGAGTTAAATGTGTTCAGAAGCCTGAAAATCTGTGTGGAGCTTTAAGGAGCGTCACTAACAACACCTTTTTCTGCAATTAAGCAAACTTTTTGGGTTTTTATTCCATAAAATTTAGTTTTTATGTGTGTTCAGAACTGTGCTAGATAACCATGTGCTGATTATCATGTTTGAGCGGCTCAAAAGTGTCTAAAATGTCACTACCGAAACGACATCATGTTTTGGGGGGTTATTCGATAAATTTATATCTAAAATTGACTACCGAAGCTTCTCCACATGTTTCAGTCGTGACTGTTTCGGTAGTGACATCATTGTGTCGTGACATCATTATTTCAGTAGAGACATCATTGTTTTGGTAGTGACACATATGTCATCGTGACATCATTGACATCAGTTCATTGTTTTGGTAGTGACATCATTGTTTCAGTGACCATTGTGTCGTGACATCATATTTCAGTAGACATCACATCATGTTTTGTGATGTCATTGTTTCGGTAGTGACATCATTGTTTCGTGACATCATTGTTTCGGTAGTGACATCATTGTTTCGGTAGTGACATCATTGTTTCGGTAGTGACATCATTGTTGTGGTAGTGACATCATTGTTTCGGTAGTGACATCATTGTTTCGGTAGTGACATCATTGTTTCGGTGTGACATGTTTCGGTAGTGACATCATGTTTCGGTAGTAGTGACATCAACATCATTGTTTCGTAGTGACATTGTAGTGACATCATTGTTTCGTTCATTGTTACGTCTGGAGTGAAATCATTAGTGAATCATTGTTTTCATTGTTTTGTGACATTGTTTCGTGACAAGTGACATCATTGTTTCGGTAGTGACAAAAGAAACACATAATCATTTATTTGGGGGAAATAAACAAAATTTTAGTACATTTATGCAAATCATTAGTGTTTTAATATGTTTTAGTATGAACATGGGATGATTTGTCAGAAATAAAGTATATTGAATGATCAACTAAGATGTTATTATAGTGTTTGATTCAAACTAATGAATCCTTCACTTTGAAATCAGTTTGATAAACTTTATGACTTTTACAAAGAAAGATTGAATTCAAAATACAACAAATCTCATAAATTACACTCGAAATATTGTTCAAATTGTTATTGATTTTACCTGTGAAAACATTTTTTTAAAAAAAAATAGCAAAAAATATATTCCAAGGTAGATGTAAATAAAATCTTAATAGGTCAATGTGACTCTTATTAAATGATTTATTATTGTGTTTCGGTAGTGACAAATTTGAAGAGAGGAAAAATATTCCAAAACTTTCTAAAAATACATAATGAGAATTAACTGCACAATTACTAGAAATGTGTAGCTTGGATATTATATAATTTGCAAACATACAAAATTTGTGGAAAAAGAATTTTTTCTAACTCTGACTCTGAACCAGTTCTGTAGAATGACCCATATATATAATTTATTTATTTATCTGTTTATTTTTTTTCACTGAATAGTTTGGAAACAATCTGTGGAAGGTGAATATAAATGAGTGAATTTTAAATAATGAAATTGTGTGTGAAACTCGTAGCTTTAATATACCAGCAAATGTTGAATTTCAGCTGCCAAAAATGCAAACTCTGTTAATATAACACATTCTTTCTAATTAGCTCAATTTCACATGTTTTTGTTGTTTCAAACACATTCATCACTAATTTACTTCCATAACAGTTCAGTTATATTTAAAGTTCAGCAAGTCTTTTTTAAAGTTCAATAAACACAGGATGTTTTTAATGCCGGTAAAACAGTCATTGAGATTATGATTTCTGCTGAGATCTTTACAGCGAGCGACTGCATTAATAACTGATCTGTGCTGCGGATGAACGGACATGAATCCGAGGGAAACTCTTGTGTTGTGCAGCTGACGCGTTTGAGGAAGTGGATGTTGAAAGTGCTTAGAAAGAGCTAAATGAGGCGCTGACAGGAAGCACATCTTCGGCCCAAAGACGTGCTGAAACAGGAAGTTGAGTTTTCTAATGAAGACACCTGAGGTCGTGTGTCAGCCACCGAAACGCTCTGGTGATCTGATATGATTTTATCTCCCTGATGCTGTTTTTGTTCAGGGTGAGTGTTCATGTCAGATTACTCATTCATGACACAAATGTCTCGATTCGATTCTGACTTTGATTCAACATCGATTGATTCGGATGTTTATCAGGTACAGTACATGGCAATCTCTCTGAACTAAAGCTGTAAACTATACAAACATCTAAACTGCACATAAGACAGGTTTAATAATAATAACTTTAATAATTGTGTTTCTACTCCAATTGGTTTTGTGACATATAAACATTTAAATGGTGTCTGTCATAAAAACTTGATGGATTTATTCAAACATACATTAAATCTTGAAGAACAGGTGAAGTCAAAATATAATGAATATGTATATAGTGCATATATTAATCACAACGCTCCTCTCTAGTGTAATTTTTCTCTCTGATTATCGAGTTTATGGTCATTGAACAGCTTTAAATGCGACGTTACCGGATCATATTGTTCTCCAGCTGTTTTGTAAACATATTTCCGCAGATGAAACAGTGATTGATCGATTACAGGAGACATGATTCGTCTCAGTTGTTCTGTATCTTTCGAGTCATAATCTCCAGCTGAAACTGTGAGAACTGAGATCTCATGAGACAAGACCTTCGTTCAGTCTGAGAGACAGACATATAATCAACACTTTCAAGGTCCAGAAAGGACTAAAGACATCGTTAAAACAGTCATGTGACTGCAGTGGATCAACCTTAATGTTATGAAGAGACGAGAATACTTTCTGTGCGCAAAAACAAAACAAGACGAATGGCGTCTCAGTATTGGCAGGGTCTGGTCACGTGATCAGCATGATGCATGCATGAGCCCGCGTTCAGACGTAAACACTGAAGCTCTGCAGCGAAAATAGTGTAACAGAATGACAGAGGACAGATGAATTTGTTGAATAAAGTCATTATTTTTGTTTTGTTTTTGCGCACAGAAAGTATTCTCGTCTCTTCATAACATTAAGGTTGAACCACTGCAGTCACATGACTATTTTAATGATGTCTTTAGTTCCTTTCTGGACCTTGAAAGTGTTGATTATATTGCTGTCTATGGACGAGTCATATACCTCTCGGATTTCATCAAAAATATCTTAATCTGTGTTCTGAAGATGAATGAAGGTCTTACGGGTGTGGAACGACATGAGGGAGAGTAATTAATGACATTATTTTCTTTTTTGGGTGAACTAACCCTTTAAAACCACTTATTTTCCTTATTACTGTATAGCTGCTTTAAAACAATCTGTGTTGTACGGAAGCCCATTTCTGCCACAAAAATGCTTTTGTAAATCATAATTATAACATAAAAAGTCAAAATTATGACAAAAGTCAAAATTATGAAATTATGACAAAAAGTTTAAACTGACAAAAAAAAAAAAATCGAAATTATGACAAAGTTGAAATAATGACAAAGTTGCAACTGACGTGTTTTGAAAAGTTGAAACTATGACAGTCGAAATTGACAAAAAATTGAAATTATGGCAAAAAGTCAATAATGACAAAGTTGAAACTGACAAAAAGTCGAAATTGAAAAAAGTCAAAATTGAAAAAAGTTTAAATTGACAAAAATTCAATTATGACAGTTGAAATTGACCAAAAGACAAAATTATGACAAAAAGTAGAAACTAACACAATAAGTTGAAACTGTCTAAAAAAAAAATCGAAATTATGACAAAGTTGAAATAATGACAAAGTTGCAACTGACGTAAAACGTTGAAACTATGACAGTCGAAACTGACAAAAAGTTGAAGTTATGATAGTTGAAATTTACAAAAAGCCATAATTATGACAAAAAGTTGAAACTATGTCTTAAAAAAAATCGAAATTATGACAAAGTTGAAACTGACAAAAAAGTCAAAATTGAAAAAAGTTGAAATTATGACAAAGTTGAAACTGACAAAAAGTCAATAATGGCAGAAAGTTGAAACTATGACAAAGTCATAATTGAAAAAAGTTGAAATTATTACAAAAAGTTGAAATAATGACAAAAATTCAATTATGACAGTCGAAATTGACAAAAAGACAAAATTATGACAAAAAGTTGAAACTAACACAATAAGTTGAAACTGTCTTAAAAAAAATATCGAAATTATGACAAAGTTGAAACTGACAAAAAGTCGAAATTGACAAAAAGTCAAGTTGAAACAAAAACTGACAAAAGTACAGAAAGTTGAAACTATGACAAAGTCATAATTGAAAAAAGTTGAAATTATTACAAAAAGTTGAAATAATGACAAAAATTCAATTATGACAGTCGAAATTGACAAAAAGACAAAATTATGACAAAAAGTTGAAACTAACACAATAAGTTGAAACTATGTCTTAAAAAAAATCAAAATTATGACAGTTGAAACTGACGTAAAAAGTTGAAGTTATGATAGTTGAAATTGACAAAAAGCCATAATTATGACAAAAAGTTGAAACTATGACATAAAAAGTTGAAACTATCACATCATAGTATATGATAATTAGTCTGCATGTTTGAACTGTTCTAACTGAAAGAAACGTGATATATCGTAAGTGATGTCAGTCATTGTTTTGTCTGAAGAGTCACTGCAGTAATGTTTTTACATGTTTTTAAAAGCTTAAATGCCCTGATTAATCGAAGGTTTAATCTAAACCCTGTCTGTGGAACCGGGCCAGTATGTCATAATTTAGACTTTTATGTCTTAATTAAGATTTACCAAAGCATTAGTGTATATGTGGCAGGAATGTGCTTCCATAGTATTGAATAAAGCACTATAAATCAGTGTCTCATGAACCTTCAGATCTTCAGATCTTCAGATCTTCTGCTGTGTGTCTCTGTAAGGCTCTGTCGGTCAGTCCACACGGACTTCATGATCAAACGGCGGATATTGTAAGTCCTCAGGACCGTAAGTGCCGTTTGGGACGGGGCCTAAATCAATCCTGCCGCAGTGTGTGTTCCTCTGCCCTGCGTCAGGATCGACCGCTGCTGTAGATCACGCTCTGTGTGTCGAGTTCTGCTGTGTGTGACCTCTACACTCCTGACCTTTATTCATTAATGAATGATGTTCATATGCGCACACGGGGAATATTCCTGTAAACATGGTTGCAGGAAGTTAATTAGGACTCGTGTTAAGTCGTCTCGTGGCGCTGGTTGAGAAGACGTTAAGCAGACATCTCTGTTTCTGGGTGATTCTCAGAGCGTTTCTGCCGGAAACTCGTTTCTTCTGGTTTAATTTGATGTGGAGGAAGTGAAATGTTTCCTCTGACAGTTTCCTGCACGTGTTCGGCAGCGATCCGAGTCCTTCGTTTCACTCAACCGCAGATCGAGCTCGTTTCTTCTCGCTGGCTGTGACACAGATTCATTCGGACAGATCTGATAACAGCGTCACATGACTCTAGATCACGTTCTGCTGAGCGAGGAGCAAAACCAGCGAACGTTCGTCCAGGTGAGCAGAGCTTCGGTGTGGTGTTCCCATGACGGGATGTCTGGTCCTGAGCCGTCGCCATGACGACCTCCGTGTGTTTTGTTGATGTGAATCCCTGAGTGTGTCAGGCTGTCATCACCTGTGTCCTGCGCGGTGACCTTTGACCCGTCTGGTGCAGATCAGACGGATGTGTGTGTGTGTGTGTGTGTGTGTGTGATTTCTGCACGAACATCTTGTTTGTTTACAGTGATGTCAGAGCTGATGGGCGGCGGCTCTTATGTAATAATCTTGGCAAAAACATGGAAAAATAAGTAGGGCTGGACACTTCATCAGATCAACATGTGGACTTGATCATAGAGTTTTTCATCCATATTGTAAATCTTATTTTACAAAATTAATTAAAATAAATTAAACAGTTTTATGCATTAATTTCAGTACCACCGGTTATGATAATACATTTGTATTAAATTATAAAACACAAAAATTAAAACATTTTATTTGGCACTATTATTGTTAAAATGTTAATTTTAATGATTATTATTTAATAATAATTTATATAATAATTTATCATTTTTTAAAATAATTTTTAATTAATTTTTTTAAATAATTATTTATAATAATAAATATTATTATTTAATAATTAGGCATCCTTTTTAAATTATTAAAATTAGTTAAACCAGATAAAATAGAATTTGAGAAAAAATAAAATGCATTTCATAATGAACTATTATTTTACAATTTTAATAAATTATTAAATGGTTAAACTTTTGAATTCAGTTGATTAGACATCCTATTTGATTATAAAATCTTAAGTAAATGATTAAAACAGAATCCAGAAAAATAAAAACTGAAAGCACGGAATTTCTAAATATTTTAATAAATTATTATTATTTAATAATTAAGTTATTCCATTGATTAGACATCCTCTTAGATTATTAAAATTTAATTAAACCATTAAAACAGAATCCAGAAAAATTAAATGGAAAACACAGAATTTGAGAAAATATAAAGCACATTTCATAATGCACTATTATTGTTGAAACTGCATAAATTACTAACGTGTTTTTTGGATTGCATCGATCAGTCCTGCGGTCATTTGAGTCCATCCGTTGAAGCTCTGCATGCTCAGGTGTGATGTCATCAGTGATGTGTTTTCCAGTGGCGTTTAGACCGGCGTGATGACGGAGGAGCGATGTCCGCAGCTGGTGGATTATTTCGTGGTGGCGGGTCTGGCGGGCGACTCTTCTCCGCTGGACGAGGAGGGTCAGCAGAGGGGCGTGCGAGCGGTGCAGCCCGTCACGGATCTGGCCGTGATCGCCCGCGGCCTCGGGGAGGACGTCCCGGAGGGCTTCACCTGCATCGAGAAGACACAAGGAGGCCATCCGGCGGAGCTGAGCGCCGGACTGCTGAACAACCCGCACATGTTCCTGTGCTACAGGAGAGGACACGACAAACCGCCGCTCGTGGAGCTCGGGTGAGACGAATCAAGAGCCTTTAGAATTAAATGACGCTGCATCTAGTTCACTTCATGATCTAATCCTGACGGATATCATTCCTCTCTTCAGTGTCTGTTGAATGCATTGATGTAATTTGCTGTGTTTGTCTCCAGCGTTCTGTACGAGGGTAAGGATCCCGTGCGGCCGGGATGGCAGGTGATCGAGACGACGCCGTACAGCCGGTCGGCCAGCCTGAGCTCCGGCGGCCCCACGACCCACCGCACCTTCCTGACGTTCCGCAGAGCGCCGGACTCACAGGCGCTGAACACGC